>QTSX02005023.1:0-419527 GCA_014839935.2 Entomophthora muscae | reverse complement strand
AAATAAGTTTATGGGACTGTTGCTCTACCATTTTATTCCATATCCAGCCTTGGTTGCTTTCCACTTTACTGCTGCACTAACAGAAAATCCCCGCCTGATGGCCCACCTTCCTGAGGAAGTTCCTGAAACCTGCTTATGTTTTATTGTCTGTCAGGAGCTTCTTTTGGCCTGCATCATTTGTCTGATTACCCCCTTAAGCCGGGATCCAAGTAATTTATATTGGATAATATCCTCTGCTTTGACTGCCTGGCCCAATAGAGAGCCCCAAGAACACTTTATCACAAAAGAGCCTGGTACATACACCCAGCTACCATATTCTGTGATAAGTGTAGCTATCTTCTTGCCTATCAGATAGATATGGAAGCTCTCCCAACACCCAAGACTGACCCCCAGCCCTGGAAATCTCATTCCACTGTCAATCAATATGCAGGCATAGCCTACATTGCCTTGACTGGACTAGTTGACACTATAGTTTCCTCCACTAGACCCTGGGCCTTGGTAGGCGCCCAGCATCTTATCTCACAAAATTAGCACCCCTCCTATGGTGGGCCTTTCCCTCCTCCCAACAAAGTAAGTTAGCAGCTGAGGCTAATGGAGCCCCAACTGGGATGGGGTATCATGGCAGGATAAAAAAGGATTGATCTTTGAGGGGGAATTTTAAATTAAAAGGTAGGGATGGATTGGATATAACAGGAGGTAATTCTTTCACTTGGCCTGGCAGATAGCAGCTAGAGATATAGATATCACAAGATGGGGTAGCTTTTTGGCCTGACGTTCAATCTTTGTTATAGGGGAAGGGGTATAAGCTTTGCGCTCTATGGTGGCATCAGCATCTTTTGGGGCAGGAAGATACTCTGTCAATCTTTTCCCTGCTGGCTGATTCTTGGGCAATTTTGATCTGGCTATGACTTTCTTGGTATATAAAGTTTTAACTTATTGGTAGATCAAAAGTTTAAAAGTACCCATCTACAAATATAGGCTATGCTTACACATGTAAATATATTTACTTTTTTGTGGTTAGGAGGCTTAATTTTAAATTATAGTATTTCAAAACCCAATATAACTAAATTAACTGCTAGAAAATAAAAAGAACATTAAAAGTTTTAAAGGATAACATTTATAGGACAGACTTGATCTATTTTGTATTTCTTATTTTTTATTGCTGCAAAGTAAAAATATTTACTTATGAAGAGAACTCCATCTGGATCAAGTTTGACTGGAAACCTGCCCTGGAAAAAATTGACAAATATCTTCCTGCCCCATCTTTCAATGCTGGTTTTACCAGGCTATTTTCTAGCCGCTGCCAGCAAGAAATATACCCATCCTTCATATTTTATTCCCATTCAATATATCTATAGCAGAGCCATCCCAGCTGGTCCAAAGTGTTGAGGAGCTGGATGTACAAGTATCCAGCCATTGCTGACACAAGTGACATCCAGACATTGCCAGGTTTGGTGCCAATCCAATGCTTGGTTTGACATTCCTGAAATGGCAAAAGGCCAGTATCTCTTGACTTGCCCAGATATCCAAACCCAACTTGCACTTGAACTCTGATATATTTGATCTGGATCAAGTCTCTGCCACAGGGCACACAATATATAAGCCTGAAATATCATCCAATGAAATCACTCTTCTTCTCTAAACCTATCTTCTAAGCTTCCTAAGATATTGCTCCTCATCAATATACTTGACACTAGGGTTGATCATTGGAGAATATCTCAACTGTCCTTGATACCTTTTAATGATGGTCAAGAAGATGAAATTGGAT
Source organism: Entomophthora muscae (assembly GCA_014839935.2). NCBI lineage: Eukaryota > Fungi > Entomophthoromycota > Entomophthoromycetes > Entomophthorales > Entomophthoraceae > Entomophthora > Entomophthora muscae. The sequence continues at coordinate 417,759 of QTSX02005023.1, read as the reverse complement.
CTATTGTTATTAAGCAGAAGGAGCAGAAACTTGGGTATATCTTTCTATGATCTTGGCAAGGGATGACAATGCTGGCAACAAACTTTCTGCAGCTGATCAAGGTTGCCCATCTGGCCCTAAGTATCTTGGGTAAAGGGTAGGAATCTTTAATGTGGATTTCATTGGCCAAACTCTCAGCAGCCAAGTCTGGGGTTGCTTCTAGCTCTCCAATAAAGTTGATCTTGCAAGGGAATTTTTAAAAGACCCCTAGATATAAAGTTTATGCATGGTTTACGTTTTAGCTTTAAGATCCAGGGATTTAAAGATATTTTTCTTGGCTCTGGTGGGTCCATTTACTTATACCATCAATGTTAGAGAAGGCTCTGTCGGGTTGAGGGTTTATTGGGTCAGGGTACAGAGGGGTTCTTATTTGACGGCTCGTGATTTATATCCTGGACAGGGGTTTAGGTGGCAACTGTGGTAAGTTTGACTCCCTGGTGATTGGCTCCCTGGTACTTGACACTTTGTCAAGTACCATGGAGTTGAGTGCTGCATATGTGAATCTATTAGTATTTTTGGCTTAACCAATTTTAAGATAATTTTTACTAGTAATTTAGGGGTTCAAAACCAAAAGCCAAGGTTACATTTACTTGAACTCAACTCCATTTAATAATTCAGTTAGCTAAAATACCAATTTAAGGGGCAATTTATAAGTAAATTTACTAACAGAAATGAAAAAACCTGTGTTCAACACTCTAAAACAAAAAGTGACCAGTTCAACACTTTTTAAGCCAAATTTTAATTTTATTAATAAAATACATATGTGCTTATATAAAATTTGTTATTTACTATTATATTTTTATTATTAGCTTACATAGCCGTCAATTAGGCTCCCAAGCACCAATATACTGGATTTAGTGGCATAGACACTAATCAAATACCCCACTTGTTTTACACTATGTCATTCCTGGGTTTTTGGATTAAGTGGTGCCACATAAATTAAGACCAATTTATTAAGAGATTTCATATGTAATTTGTAAAAAAACTGAAATTTGACATCTTATTTGTTTGACTCTATCCACTTGACACCCGATTGGTTTTGGATTTAACTAATCAAAGGCTCAGAATTAAGGCTAAATTAATATGTGACGCACTATGAGCGCCACTCAACACTCACCCACTCAACACTTTAACTTGGGGATTAGTACAGAGAGCTTCTTAACGTTTTAATCAACACTATGGTAAATAAGTCACTCCCAGCTCCTCACAGTACATTATTATCACTAATAAACACATTTCCACACATTTACTTTTTTAACTTATGTTGTATTTTTTTTAATTTTTGAGCATATGAAACTGCCTTGCTTTTGGGTTAACTTTTGAACCCATTTTAAATTTAAGCAAGTTTTATATGTAAAAAACATAGTAAATTTGATGTTTCTGCTTGACTCCAGCATACTCGACAGTGAGAATTCAGCTTTTCCCAGCTGATCAACAGTGCCAAACTTGACACTTTACTATGTTTTGATTTTTCAACTCCCAATAAAAAATTCCACATAATAACTTTTTTGCAATTATAATCTACTACTTTTTCTGCTGCTCTCCATATAATTTTCATATTTTTTTATTTTTAATTGTACTTTTACATTGATTTAGCACTAAGATGTTATGCTGAACCTAACATCTTTGATGCTTCATAATAAATTCACTTATTTTCTATGTCTTAACCTTTATATCTATACTTTGAGTTTCTGTTTTGCTTTTATTAACTTTTTTATGTTTTTTTCTTGATAAATAAAACTTTATTTGCATACTTTTTGTTTAACTTTTACTTTGCTTTACCTCTGTGTTTCATATCTTTCACACTGTTTTATTTACAAAACTAAACTTTTCTTTAGACAAGATCAAACAAGAACAGCCAACAGCCCAAGTATCAAGCCTCCAAGGGCTCCAAAGAAACTGTCTCCACTCCCAAGCGTGTCAAGAAGCCTGTAAAGGCAAAGTCTCCCACCCCATCTTCTCCTACTCTTCCCGCTCCACCCTCATCTTCTGGTAAGAAAAAGGAGTCATCCAAGCAGGCCTCAAAGAACCCTTCCCCTCCCCCCTCCTGATGGCTCTTCCCCCTCCCTCATCTGATCCCCAAGATGAGCCGGAGGAGTACTCCAAGAAGTTCAAAGCTTCTGGTCATGTGGCTTGGGATTCACTGGCCATCAACAATATCTGTAATGTGGACGGAGAGTTTAAGGTCCCCAAGCTCTTCCTCCGTTTTTTCCCAATTATGTCCATAAAGGTTGGCCCTGGCTACGTAGCTGATAACTAAATTTTTAATTGTAACAATCAAAAGCACCAAACCAAGAGTAAACACTTTGTCTGTGAGGATAAGACTTGCGGGGCCCAGCTAAACACCAAGGGCTAGGAGCAAGTAACTGCAGAGAAGGGGGAGCACTCTTGTGAGCCCCCAATCATCTTATAACCCAGATGTTAAAATGGTACCTGGTCCAGGTGATCCCAACATCCTCTCACCTCCAGGCATCTGATCTGGCTATTAAAGCCCTGCAGCACTTAAAACCCAACAACCTCAAGTTGGTGCCAACTCAACAGCAGTTGGTTAAGTTCATAAGCAATAAGCAATAAGCGTATTGCTGCCAATCCCCCTCCCCCAAGGCTTTGGAAATCCTTTCAGAGCTTACGCTCACCCACAAGCTCAAGCAGCTTCCAAGTGGGGAGCATTTCCTCCTCCATGACAATGGGCCCGCACCAAAGACTGCATAATATGCTACTCAACTCAGCAGAACCTGATGGAGTTGAAAAGGGCTTCAACCTGGCTAGTTGATGGTACCTTTGCCACTTGCCCCTGGATGTTTAAGCAGCTCTGGATGATCCATGCCCAGATTGACATCTGGGTGATTCCACTTCTGTTCTTTCTTCTTCCTGGGGCCACTAAGGTCATTTAAACCCGTGCTTTTACCATCCTCCGCCAAGCACTTTCCATCCTTCCTGACAACAGCGATGCCAAGAAGACCCTAACTACACCCGCGCCAACCCACCTGTCTCTGACAAAGACCAGGCCACCCTGGACTTGGAGGAAAAGGTAAGGCTGAGAGCTCTTGGGCCTGCCATGTGCATTATTGACTTTGAGCCTTCTCAGTTCAATGCATTTGAGCAGCTGTTTAGCAGGGAGGTGCAGGGGTGCCACTTCCAATACCGCCAAGCAGTTGCTTGGAATGTGCAGGCCCATGCTGAGCTAAGTAGGTTGAGCCAGAGGGATACTTTGGACGCCTGCCAATTTGTGCTGGCACAATTGAGTGCCCTGGCTTTTTAAAAGCCAGAGCACACTGTGCAGGGGGTTGAGGTTCTCTCAAAGGATCCTTACATAGTTAAGCACTTGGAGTTTAAGCCTTTCCTTGAGTACTTTGAGCCCCAGTGGATTGGGAAGGCCATCACGCAGAGGCAAGGCAAGGCCTGAGCCAAGGCCAGCTGGAATGTGTACCAGGTGGCAGTGGATGGTGAGCTCAAGGCCACCTCAGCGCTAAAGGCTTATCACAAGCACCTCAGGGCCAACTTTAGGCTCCACCCAAAATTCAATAAGTTTCTCTCCCTTCTGCAGCATGAGCGGGAGGAAACCATCTCCAAGCTGCGTGACTTGGCAAACCGCGTCCCCCACCAAGCCCACAACCCGTTCCACCCTATTCACCAAGGCCATTCAAAATGCGGCCAAGCATAAATACAAGGCCTCAGAGATCAAGTAGCAGCTTGAGCTCATTACAACTGCCCTCCTAGAAGGGGCCAAAATGAAGAAGGGGAAGAATGGGGAGGAATAAACTTGCTGTCTTGCTTCTATGGTTTTAATTTTTAATTTTTAGTTTTGATCAATTAGTTTTTAGTTTTAATTTTTCTGTTTTTTGATTTAATTAGATAGCACTGATTATTTTATGTATACATGGTAAGTTTGAGATGAATAGTTATAGTTGAAAGCAAATGAAATATCTTAATTTTTGTTAATTTACTAGTAAAACATAAGATATTCACAGTTGTGCTTATATGAACTATATCAAATAAATATTAATATTTCTTAATATTTTTCATAACTTCTATTTTTGTGTTTGTGTTTATTTTCGTCTCATTGGAATTTTAATTTTTATGGTAATCAAAAATATTTTAATAATGAAGAGTGTAAATTACATAGTAAAATGAGAAATAGTTGCTTATTTCTCCTTATTCTCATTAGTTAAGGTACAATTTTTATTGCTTTTTTGAGCTTTCTGGGGTTATTTTAGTATACTATAGCTGTAAGGCTTAATTTTTTATATTAAAAGTTTTCAGTACATCAAGATCTGTTAATTAAAAAAGTGTCAATTTCCAGTTGTTGGTCAGGGAAAAAGCTGAATTCTCACTTTACTATAGTGTCGACTACCAGGGAGTCAAACTTACCACAGTTGCCGTTTAGGTCAAGGTTGTGCGGGTTTGAAATTTGGATAGATATGGTTTTAAGCTTTTTTGCGGTTCCCGCCAAGTGATCCGGGATTGGGGTGGCGTGGCCGTTCTTAACTGGGGATCCGAACGGTTGCGTCCCTGGGAGTGCGGTCTACCTCCAGGCAGCCGATACTGGAGTTGAGTTTAAAGTGGGTAAATATTATTGTTTTTGGGTTGTGTAACCGGCAAGTTTAGTTGGGCTGGGATGTGGTTTGCGGCAGCTCTAGTCCCATCGCTGAAAAGGGATTTGAAGTGAGCAAATGATTAATGGATCAAAAAGGGAGATGGTGTGTTTATATTTTTATTTTATTGACGTTTAAGAAAAGATAGGTTAAAAGAAGAAGCTTATGAGGTGATGGCGAGAAGTGCCCGTTCTGCCAGGAGTTGGTGGGCACGAGTCGTGGGGTGGATGCCGTCCCAGAAGAGGTAGTTTTCGGGATCTGGGCAGACGGCATGTACTTCAGGTTTCTTCAGGAGTCCGACATCGGTGGCACAGCCTTTATCTGTCCGGAGGGTTGATTTCAGCGCCAGGAGTGCTTCGCGATAGTTCACGCGATATGAGTTGATGGAAGGGTACTGGTTGTGTATAGCTTCGAAGTAGGTGGCCCAAGTGGGTAGGGAGTCGTGGACAGCCGACATGAACTGGGACTGGACAGAGTCAGGCATGTACTTGAAAGCGGGATAGATGTCGGGGGCGCCGTTGATCAGATAAAGGAAGTTCTTGGCGCCGGTTTCGGCGATGAGCCGGTTAGTGCCGCGCTTGATGTTCTGGGTTAGAAGGGGCATGGTGGCCTTGGGGTTGTAGAAGTCATTGCCCATGCTGGCGACGACAATCAATGTCCTATCGGTAACAGTTGGGTTGGAATCAAGGAACTCTTCGATCTGCTGTACGTATCCTGGGATCTTTGCGTCGTTGGCTAAAGGTTAGATGTGGTGATGTTTGGTACCTGGGAAGACGTTGCCGTCAGTGGTGGAGGAGGCGTAGGCGTAGTTGGTGAGCTTAGCGTCTAAGCTCTTGGCGAGGTATTCAACCCACACTGGCCCATTTGAAAACCGGCCTTGGAAGGAGAAGTCAGGGTCAGGGAAGGTGCCGCTGGAAATGTGGCGAAAGTAGTTTCCAGTGTCAGACAGGCTGTCACCAAAAACTATCACGTGGTCATAAATGGACAAAGTCATGACAAAGCCAGGAAGAATAATACCAAACCTCATCATTTTCTTTCCGTGGTTGGCTTGGCTTTATACTCTTCAACCGCCTCCCTGAATACTTTCCCGATAGAAATATATGACACCATCGTTGCGGCCAGTGTACCGCTTCGCTAATCTGCCACCGCCCGCCACTAGTCGAAGGGTAGATATCTATCCGAAATTGTTAACATCGCCACGAAGAATGCTTTGAGGCTGGATTTGGATTGTTGCTTCAAAGCACTCGCTACCCACTGCCAAATATTGCTGATCCTCTGAAAGCTTCAGCCAATAAAAATCGCCACAGACAACCTTGGCCTCGATCAGAACCAATAAATCTCCATTAACGCCTGCTCCATCCCAGCCACGCCAAATTAACGCTCGGCCTTCAACTTAGCCCTTTGGGCACAACAAAAGCTCAGCTTCAGTGGCTAAACATATCTCGATTAAAAGCTACCGCCATCCAGCAAGATTTAAAAATGAGCAGATGTTGGTTTACGGCGCCTTTTGATTAACAAGCCTCAACTTATTCTTTGGCGTGGATACATGCTAGGGGTAGGAGCTTGCGTCGGTTAACGGCGGGACCTATTGCACATACATATACGTCATTGAGTTTAAATAAGCTTCGGCGAGAAAGCTTTCTGGGCAAATAGTATCCTGCTGCGAGCCAAAAGTATTTACGAAGCAAAGTGTCAAGTGGACAATGCAAAGGGTATTGCAAGTTAGCTCAGCCGATCTTTTTAAAGAAAGCCTGCTCGTTTGATGTCCAGCGCTAGAGAAACACCGTCCCAAAACCAAAGCAGGTTCGTAGCTCCCCGGGGATGTCAACATGGTAGCCCAACGGTCGTGTAGTGTATCGTCAGTACAATCAAGGGGTGCCGGAAGTACCATATGATAGAGAAACAGTAAAGTATACAAATGCCAAGAACATCGCTGCGTGCCGTAGCTCCCAGATAAAATATGGCTTGCGTATCTGGGCCCCGGGATAATCACAAAGACCAAGCTGATATCGGAGCTCATCGAGCTTTTCAACCAAGTGACAAGGCTGGAACCGCACAGAGACGTCAACCTGTTAGAAGTTGGGTTCTCCTCGCAAGAAGCACTGAACCAAGCTTACAAGGAAGCGCTGCTATACAGTTGCAAGAAAGCATTCAACATCAAGCCATGCGAAGAAAACGAAATCCCCGTCGCCTTGAACGTCTCCAATCTACCAAGTACTTTAAGTCTTGCCACCATCCAACAGGAGTTCTATACCGGCCTTGAAAGCTACGGAAGAATAATAACAGCAACGATCAAGAGAAGCCAACTATCATCTCAGGTTGCAGCAGGAAAAGCATCCGTCCTTCTGGCCCAGAGTATGAAACACCAAACGAGTTCCTGGAATAGCCATCCTCCCCTCATCCGAGAAGCAACTGTTCGAGATCTCCCAGTTTGGCTCCAAGCTATGCCGGCGCTGTAGGAGGTTCGAACTTAACCAACATCCCCATACCTGCTGCGGATGCTCAATGAACTCCATCAAGTGGGGGAGTAACCCTTCTCTCCCCAACCACCCATCTATCTATAGCCAACCATACGCCACCCCATCCGCTACCAAAGATCAATAAAGTCTTTTTGAACAGTACTACTTTTATATAAATCCACCTATTCCATCTTAACCCGACAGCGTATAATCTCTTGAAACTCGCGTTAACCGATCTCTACAGAACTAACAATAGGAACATGGAATCTACTTTGACTCTGGAACGAGTTTCCTGCCAAACCAAATCCCCCACCAAACGATCCCAATCCCACAAGGCCGGCCCGAAAAACATCCTTCAGCGGATCGGGATCCCCGATATCTTCCCTCGGATAGATCTTGATGTACATGGCGTAAACCGTATCACCTACCCATACCATAGCATTAAGCTTTGATCATACAAGGTCCCCCTACTAGGGTAAGGACGGGAACAGCAACTGTGTAAACACTGTCACGAACCCATTTTTTTGATGTTTTGGATCGGGTCACAAAACAATCCGGATAGGTTTGTTGGCAACTTCTGGAGCAGGTCACAATCTGTGCCTCACTCTATTGCATAGATGCCAAAATATAAAAGGGAAGCGGTTTCAAAAACGAAACAGATGCTTCCATCCTGTGAAAGGCACCGGATGTAAAATCTGAGCAACTTCAGTTGTCTGATTCTATTTCTTAAATTGGATTTATTAAAGTTTATCTACCATTACCCCACAACAGTAGACGTGATGGTACCGCAGTCTGCTTTAGATAACTCTATTGAACCCCGATCAGGATATTCATAAATATCGGCTTCAATTGAAAGGGATAGCTTGCATACTTCAGATTGGCCACAACACAAACCATATGGGGTTGTGCTTGGCCACATCACAGCCCATGCAGATTTGTTTTTTGTCTTTAGGAGCCAGGCATAGAATGTGGCAGCTGAAGTTTTGAACTTCTCCCTAAAACAACAAAGCAAACCGGCATGGTTGGGATGTGGCATGAAGGTCACAAGATGAATTGTGCTCAACTGACAAAGCCACAGAACCAGTTGTGCTGGCAAAGCTTGGTCGTAACCCCAACTGTGTCCGTTTCATTGCCCGTCCCAACCCTATTTCCAATGCACCTGCTTCTGAACCTGGCCATGTATTTCCAAGAGGATGGCCCAAACCGGGGCATGTGCTTGGATATAATTAGTAATCTGTAAATAATCTTTCTTTTTGTTGCAACTGAACCAATGATAGTTCAGTATTTGATTGGGGAAGACAACAGTCCAATAGAAAGGACAAGAATGAGAAGAATACAATAAGGTTTATTAATTGGTATTGTGACTAATATACTATATGGGGAGAGCCACAAGACCACCAGGGTGTCAGGGAGCCAGTTGTAGGTAGAGGCATTGGGCGGCTCGGGGTGAGGTACAGCCAAGCCGGCGGGTAAGGCCCACCATGGAATGGGTGCTAACTTGATAATGTAAAAGACAGGTCACCCGAGCAAGGACCAGGGCCCAGAGTTGGGGACCATGGAATCCACCAACCCTGTCAAAGTAATATAGAGTACTCCAAACAGTTGGGTAGAGGTGGTCTCAGTGGCGGCAGGGGGTTCCAGTGGGCGGTCCGGTATAGGGGTTAAGGGCGGAGTCATGAAAACAAAGTACACTGGTAGGTAGTTGTACTTGTCTTTGAACAATAAGGGCAGTATCTCAATCCTCTTTCCTTTGTGTCCTATGTATTTGGTACTTCTAGTCCTTGCCAATGGGTCAGAAATGAGGATGGTTTCCAAGTTGTACTCCAAATAGGCCAGGTTGGGCGGGTACTCAGTAAAGTGCACAGGTCCAAAGGGGGCTCCTGGGGGACAGTATAATGCCTGAGGCGGTTTGGCAGGTTGGTCTCTGGAGGGGGCGGCGGCCTGGTTGTCTACTTGGCCGGAATTAAGATGGAAGATCACTAAGACTAGATAGGGTAAGATTTGTTCAAACCAAAGGTTCATAAAACTTTATTATCAAAAATGAAAATGTGGTCATCACCCTACCGCCAGGGTTTTTATACCATGGGACTTTGATCCTTCAATTTTTGCAGGGTTCAGGTTTGCAGACAAGGCACTGGCAGGGCATGGATCTTGGCTTTGAGTCTTGAGGGCAGCAGATCCAGGTTGTGCCTGCTCTGGAAAATAGAAGTGGCAATGCTTTGTTCTGCCGCCACTGTTCACTATGTCACCTGAGTAGTTCAATTGTACTACCCCTTCTGGACGGAAGGCTGGCAGTTGCTGGTGGTCATTGGCAAAGTTAAAAATAGGTTTTTTTTAACCTCCTCAAGGCAAGCTGCAACCTCTGCATAGGTTCAGATCTTTGGTGGCTCAAGGTTGGCATCAATCTGGTGACCATTCAGGGAATTGTCCTTGGGAGACTGGCGGGCCTCAGAATAACTCAACAATTTGGGTTTGCAATTTAGCAAGTGGGCAGGTTCCTGTCCACTTTGTGTGACTTGAGTAGCCTTTGGAGGGTCAGGGTTTGATTCCAGGGTTTCCAATGTTGATTTTTAAACTCCAGTATTGGCTCTTGGCAGGTTGGCAGTAGGTCCTTCTCCAACCTCTGTTAGCCAGGTTACATCTCCTTTTTTTAGGTATGGGTCTTCATTGGCGCCAGTTTGGCGGCAGACTGGCAACTATTCAGGGAATCCTTTATAGTAGGCCGGCAGTTTGAAGGGTAATTTAACAATTCAAGCCTGTGACTTAACAGATTGGCAGGTCCTGGACTGTCCTGGAGAGTTTGATCCACTTTCAGGGAACTGGGGTTCAACTCTTGGGTTTTCAATACAAGTATTGAAATGTCATTCATGACACAGGAGGTGGCATAGTGGCAGGCTCCATGTAAGGTTTGAAGCAGAGGAATAACTTATGCGGGGATCAGCCATGTTGAATTGGCAGCCCTCCTAATTAGGCAATAGTGCCTATAAACAACATCACCATCACATTGATCCATGCCGTTAGATATGTCATGGGGAAACTCATCAAGCGCTTCCAGTGTATTGTGAGATACATTGGCAGGAGAGAGAGGGATCTTGGTTGTGTTAAGGAGCTGGATGTACGGGTATTCTGGCCACTGCCAACCCACTTAACATCCAGCCATTGCCTGGTTTGGTGCAAATACAATATATTGCTCTACATACCAAGAAAGGCAACAAACCAATATCACATGACTCATCCAAGTATCCAGCAACCCAAACCCATCCTGCACATGACCAACCCCCAGGTTTTATCCAACTTAAATCCCCGCCACAGCCAAGTCTATATAAGTCTAAAGTATTCTCCAATAAAATATCCTTTACTTCTTGTATTTCCATACTCAAAGCTTCCCCTAAAAGTTGCTCCGTATCAGTTGCAACATCCCAATAGAATTACATTGCTGGTTTATAGGACAGTTCATACTAGTGACAAGGATTCTGGTAGTGTTGAGAAGCAGTGCCAGGAGTGGCTCCAAGCTCAGGCTGCTGAGCAAGGGGGCACAGCTGCCATGGCCCCCAGATATCCCCAGCTTGATTTTCCAGGAGGTGGGGGTATGCTCTACCCAGACCAGCCCTGGCACATCCTGTGACCCCCAACCCAATGAGCCCCAAGACCAGGCCAGCCTAAGCCTGGGCCACACATTGAGACTTGGCAAGGGTGGCTTCCTCCAACCTGGCTACCAGCATGGCCAGTGTGCCCCAAGCATCAATCAATAGCCAACATAGCTTTCAGTGAGGTACTGGGCCTTTATTGTAGCGGCATGGCCTTTGTGGAACCCCTGCCCCTACAGTTCCCTGGGAGATGGTCAGAAAAGAGCTTCAGGCTCTCTGTAAGAGAGGCAGCCCAAAGCTGATCAGGGAGCTGAAGAAGCGGCTGGATCCCCAGCCCAGGGATGCCAACCCCACCATGCTTGACCTCCTACAACCACACCCTTCCCTCTGAATGGCAGAGGTCATGTGCCTACTCAGGCTCCACAGCATCCTCCTTGCCTTCCCTCTGCATAGCTCTGGATGCTTGGGCTTGTTGTTAATGTTCAGGTCCAAACCAATTGTGCAGGTGATGGGTGGAACAATGACCCTAATTCTTCCCTGGCCAAGTGATTGGTGCCGCAATCCCCTGCAGCCTTATTGGTATATCAGACAATGCCAGATCTATATCCGGTTATAGATCAGCCTTACATGTCCAGGATTACAGAGTGTGGGGGAAAGAGCCCTTCTGATGGCAAAAGAAGCAGAAACAGGGCACAACAATGGCCCATCCCTAGCAGCTCTCCAAAATGGGGCAGTGGTTCACCAACCATGTCCAGCTTCATTGATGGGTAGGCATACAGAAGATCCCCCTCACATTTTCTGGATATCTGGAGCCGGGCTGGTTTCAAATACCTTGTATCTCTGAGCCATCAGATGGAATCAAGTGGAGAGGCATTGGAGAAGTTTAAGTAGCCAGTTGCAGATTGTTGATATCCCCTGACAATCATATCACTGTACACTTTGTGGGATGTGCTGTCCTACAGCTTTGGGGATAAAAGCACATAGTGCAACCCTACAACATTCAACCAGGTCCTTCTTGCTGCCCACAACCACAATGTGCTCCCCCCAGTCAGAAGGTTGCTGGCATGTCTGCCAAGATGGCCCTGAATGCCCAAAACAGTAGGCAATTATCTAAGGATCCACTGCTCCCCCTTACAAGTCCCTGGTGCCCAAGCCAATCAACCTGTTCCCTGAGTGTCAGGGCCCAGGGGCTTCTGACCCTGAACCATCAGATTGAAGATTGGATGTAATTTATTTATCTGTTTCAAGGAAAAAATGAACAGGAATATAGGGGATCTGGGATCAGCCTCCTCTTATACCATTTTATTGGATTCTTCCCAATCATTCTCAGAGGTTCTTGGGTCTTCATCTAAGGGCTCATTCTGTGTGTCTGAGACGTCAGCTGATTGTATGGTGGCATCATATTCCTTGGTGAAATTTCAAACTTCACGCTTTGCTTTTGTTCATTGCCTAAAATAGCTTAAATCAAAGCTCCTGCTGTGCGGCTTCAATTTGAGCCCAAGACCGTCCAAATCTGATCAATATCAGCTGAGATACACTAGTATTTGTCCCTGCAGTGTTGATTGTTATCTTTGTAGGCCCAATACCTAATTGCATTTCCTGCTCAGAAGGTATCAATGAGCTCTTCTGGGCTGAATGTTTAACTCTGATTAGCTTCTGAACCAGTTCACTTAGGACAACCATCAAGGTGTTGCTTTGACAGCAAAGGTCTGCTCTATCAGCCCAGGTAACTAAACCCCAACTTTCAGAAATAACAATGTCATGGCAGTTCATGACACAGAGCAGGGGGATAATATCATGCTCTATTGATTTCTTCAAGTCAATCAGGGCTCAACACACCCCTAGGACCCCCAGCAACCACATCCCCTAGTTGACCAGAACCCGCCCCCCAGCCAATCAAGGCTCAATACACCCCTAGGACCCCCAGCAACCACATCCCCTAGTTATCCAGAACCTGCCCCCTAGCCAATCAAGTATCAAGGGTCTGGATATACAAGCGTTCTGGCTACCGCAAACCTACTTAACATCCAGCCATTGCCCAATTTGGTCCCCTTCCAATATATTGTTCAAAATAACAAGAATGGTAACCAAGCAATATCACCTGACTGTCCAAGTATCAAGTGGCTCAAACCCATCTTGCACATGACCAACCCCTAGGTTTGATCCAACTAAATCCCTGCCACAGTAAATTCTATATAAGTCTAAAATGTTATCCAATAAAAGATACTTCTCTTCTCTCCTAATTCTATATTTATGGCTTCATCAAAAGGCGCTTCTTACCACTGGTAGCAGCCTTGGTTTTTTGACCACACCCATGAGAGAGAAAATGACTGACCAAAACCTGCCCAGCTTCGCTCATGTACTCAACCAGGCCACATCCCAGGAGACCTGGAAAACATACTTCCGCACCCACAACATCAAAAAATACATAACTAGTGGATGCACTGTATTCAAAGGTCTGGTCATGCCCAAAGCATGCGCCAAGATAAATCAATACAGTTGCTCTCTTCAAACACAAACAAACGCACAACCACCTATCACAGATGAGGTTACCAACACCAAATACATTGGTATCAACAAGTTCTTTGGTAGAAACAAAGAAAATGTCATCAACTGGCTAGACTACTCAGCTGCTAAACTCTGCGCCAGCTGCATCCCCCATAAGAAATGGGTCCAGCTAGCCAGCAAGCGCCTGTACAAGGCCGCAGCTAACTGGTTTGCCACCTGGGTCAGCTCATAAACTGACGACCAGCTTGAAAACTTGAAAGAGTTCAATGCAGACATCACTCACAACTTCTGCATCACCAAATCCCTCCAAAGAAATTTGTAATACAGCTCAGTAATCTTCCTCAAAAGACCACTATCACAGCTTATGCCAATGAATTTGAGGAAATAAGCTGCAAAATCCAAAACCTGGCAAAAGCTGATAACGTACATACCAGAGCATCATTCATCAACAGAATGAAACCCTCTGTTGCTGCCCTCATCCACCCACAAGCAAATACCTCCATGCCTGCGCTCATTGTAGAAGCCAAGCACACAGAAAAACATGCAAACATGGAATATGCTGCACACAACGGCAATCACTCCTCAAACAGTAATGGCAGAGAAATCTCCAATGGCAATAAACACCAGAACACCAATCATAGCAAAATCAACTACAGTTGCAACAATGACAATTGCAGCCAAAGCACAAACTGCTCCAGCCCCAAGAAAGAGGATACCGCCAAAGTAAACAATGCTGAAACAGCAACCCGCTATGAATCTGACCCCACATTCTCTGACCTCCAAGGTCTTGAAACAGAGTAACAGGGAAAAGAGGAGGGGAACAGGCTTAAGTACCCCTGTCTTCCCCAAAACTGACAAGAATTGTATCAAGGCACAAACTTTGCTGCACATATTCCATGTACCCACAATCTTGAATCTATATAGACGTAAATATTAAAGATGGCTCACAACTTCTTGTCTACCCATGCACTTATAAATCACATACCCACAATATTTATTTGACTCTGGCATGCAACACACCATGATCAGCAAACCATTTTTAACCAAGTACAAAATACCAGTTGTCAAATCCAACTTCAAATACACTAGAATGGCAGGCAAATCAAAAGTTCTACTTAAAGGAAAAACAACTCCCTTCAGAATTGGCCTCCAAGGCATACAAAAGTCCATCAAAGGACTCCTCATGACCAACATAAGCTTTGACACTGTATCAGGCCTGGACTGGTGCACCCAAGTGAATCCCAGCGTATGTTAGAAACAAAAACCATGACCATCAAACACAATGGAGTCAACTTCAACATTCAAACCCCCTATCAACCTCATTCTAAGTGACACAGTCTTTGTCCAAGTCATAAACTAGGATAACTCAGAGCGTCTAACCAAAGAAAGTACACTCCATAATGTCAAAACCACAGACTTGGCCCGCCAGCAAGGTTCAAACCAAGCAGGTTTGTGACCCGCAATCCAACTATCTGGTCACTCAAAGCCAGACTAGGAAATCAACTCAAATTACCAAATCCAACAACATGAACAGATGATGGCCTTTAAGGTGGATACCTTGTTTTGGCGCTTGACTCATTACCAAGATCAAGCCACCCTCCTCTTCCATCCAACCGTGTGATCACCAATCATGTTCCTGTTATCCTTGATTCACATGAACTATATAATAACTATCTCACAATTAATATTGTTACTAACTTCTAAATATTTTCCCTTTTAACTCTGCTAAAACAGCACAGTTACAACAATAAAATGAGATATACCAAATTTAATAACATGCAAACAGCAAAAATACAATCCCCACAGCTTGCAGCAGTCCTAAATAAATAACCCCATGTATCCAAGGAAGAGCTAACAGACTCCCCCCTTAACGGGAGGTAAGCATGACATTGATCTATGCAAGGCCATGCCCAAAATTTCACCCCTTTACAGACTCTCCCCCATGGAGACACAAACTCTCAAAACCCATATTGAGAAAAACCTAGCCCAAAGTTTCATTTGAACATCAGAATTCCTGTGAGGTCAGCAGTTTTCTTTGTAAAGAAAAAGGAAGGCTCACTCTGTCTATTAACAGACTATAGAGCTCTCAATGCAAGAACATTGAAAAGTAAAACCCCATCTACTTATAGAGGATCTGTTGGAAAGGCTCTCTGGAGCAAATTTTCTCTGAAATTGACCTCACCTCAGGTTACAACCAAGTAGAAGTAAAAATAAAAGGGCATACCAGAAACTAAGTTCTGTACACAATTCAGATCCTTTGAGTGTAGTGTAATGAACTTTGGGATGATTTTATCGTTCTGAAATGTATGGGAAACTTGAATAAATGAACTTTGGGATGACCAAAGCTCCTGCAACATTTGTCACCATGATGAACAAAGCACTGAACGGTCTTTAAAATACATTATGCTACCTTGACAATATCATCACTTTCTCAAAAACTATAGAGGAACACCTCATGCATGCCTGTAAGACACTTAATTGACTTGCAAAGCACAAACTCTACACAAAGCCTAGCAAGTGCCAATTTATGGAAAAGGAACTATTTTTATTGGGCCGCATTTTCTATGATGGTGGCATTAAATCAGACTCAGATAAAATCAAAGCCATAAACAACATGTGATTCCCCACCTCTGTTAAAAAAATTACATGCTTTCTCAGAATGGTAGCTTACCTAAGGAAATACATCAAAGACTGCAGAAAACTCACCACACCAATCAATGACCTAACCAAGAGAAATGCCAAAAAGAAATCTATCTGGACACCAAATGCAATAAGAATTTAGAGCTACTAAAGCAAACTCTGATTGAAGCGCTAATCTTACAATACCCAAATAACAACATGTGCTATGAGCTTGAGTCAGATGTCAGTGATACTGCCATTGGCGCAGTCCTGCACATCTGCCAGATAGGGCAGCAAGACTTCCTGCCAGTATGTTATGAAAGTAGAAAACTAACTAATAATGAGAAGAGATACCCTATATACAATAAGGAATTGGTTGCAATATACTACACATATAAGAAATGGAGATGTTAACAAGAAGTACATTTAAGCGTCTGAGTAATTACTAACCATAAATCCTTAATCTACTTCAAAACTCAGAACAAACTTGCACAGCAACAACCAAATGGATGTCCCTGTGTAAACAGCTTAATCTGGACATCCAGTACAAAAGGGGGCAGAGCTGGTCACAGCTGATGCCCTCTCTAGGCTGTCAGCCAAAAAATAATCATCCTGACCACCTGAATCCAGATTGGCCAAACCTATATAATACTGAGTATAAAACCAAAGAGAAAGACCACTCAACACATCAACTATCCCATGATGCATTAGTAAGGAATGAAAAGGATTTCATTTATCAAATGGAACTGTATACAAAATCATTAAAGAAAACAAGTTCCCTACATACCACTTGCACAAAGAGTTGACACTATCATAAGACATCATTGTCTATTAGGACACACAAAGGCTAGTAATCTATACCTCACTTTAAAAGAGATAGTATGGTGGCCCAATCTTAAAAAAGACATAATTGACGGCCTAAAAAAGTGCAATCTATGTGAAAAATACTCAAGTACCAAAGCACCACAACCTACAGTCAACCCAGTGCCTGATCCAGAACCATTTAAGTTTTGGGGCCTGGATGTAGTAGGGACCTTCCCAGAAGCCAAAGCAAAACAAGCTTTTTTAATTGTAGCCATCAACATTGCTACATGCTGGCCTATCTGCTGGGCAACAAAGAATCACAAGGCAGAAACAATAAACCACTTTATTAACAAGTCAATAATAGCCAAATACGTACTCCAGACTTCATCATAACTGATGGAACAACAGAGTTATCAGGTCAAATAGTAAACAACAATATAAAAGCAAAAAAATATCAAACATTCCATAACCTTGCCCTACAGTCCAATGGCAAAGTTGAACGCCTAAACTCAGCCTTATCAGAACCCTCAAGAAAATAATGGATGGCAAAGCTAAGACACATGGCCACTATACATGAAAAAATGCATTTTTAGTATCTTGGGTATGCACCAACCAAGGGACAAGCTACTCACCGTTTGAATTAACATAGGATACAAACCAGAAATAGTCACCCACAATAACCAACAATATGTGAAGATTCCCTCAGGGAAACCCCCCACAGTAAAACAAGTCCCAGCACTACAGCACATACGGCTCAAAGCTAAGATAGAAGAGAGCAAGAGACTTAAAGCACAAAAGGTAACCTCCACCAAGAAACTACTCTGAATCAACTCCCCTGTATGAATCTTTGCTGGAAACAGAAAGAAATTGTATTCAGTACACAGAGGACTGAGAAGTATTATTAAATACAGACCAGACAGAAAAATTTACCTAGTCAAGTTCCAAGGCATCAAAGATCCTATCATCAAAATGTATCATAGATCCCACCTTTGCCTCAGGAAAGGGGAACACCTAAATCAGCTAGTATCTACTAGTGGACAACTTCAGGAGCATCATGTGGTAGCTGTGAAAACAAAGCCCCCTCTTGATGCACCAGAGTAACCCCTTAAGAGAAGAGTGTGTTGAGAAGATGGATGTACAATTATTCTGGCTACTTCTAACCCACTTAACATCCAGTCATTGCCTGGTTTGGCTCCAATCCAATATTCAGTTCAACATTCCAGAAATAGCAATAAATCAATATCACATGACTTGTCCAGGTATCCAGCAATCCAAATCCAACTCACACATGACCTTCCCTATCTTTGATTCAACTTAAGTCCTGCCACAGCACAAGCTAGTTAAGTCTATTGTATTATCTGATAAAAATACGCTCTTCTTCTCTAAATCCATATTTAAAGCTTCCCCAAAAGTTGCTCCTCATCACCCCCAAACAATTTTTTAATTATAAAGACATAAGTTGCTTTAGATTTTAGGAATTTTTGACTTGATGGTATATATTTTACATTTCACATTTAGTTATATTGATGATTTATTTTAATAATATCCCAAGTTTAATTAAGATGATTAATACCTTTTATATTAAAAGTTTAATCTTTGTGTAGTTTTAAAACAAGTGAATATAAGAAACTATAAGTAAAAAGGACCAGCCAATCAGATTCAAAAGTCACTTTTCCTTTTTCTTTAATGTTTGGATTGGACAAGACACACTTTTTTATTCTTCCAAGCTTAACTTAGTAAATTAAGCCTGTCAGTAGAAAAACTGCCAGGTTTCTGTTGGCACGCCATCCTGTGGTCAATCTTGCGCCAGAGAAGATATTGATTGGTTGATAGACTTAACCCCAGGATGGTATGTCAAATGGCAAGCACATACAGGTTTTTTATCAACAGGCTTAATTTACTAAGCTAAACTGGGCAGAATAACTGAGACTGGTCTTGTCCAAGCCAATCATCAAAGACAAAAAAATTGACTTCTGATTCTGATTGGTTGGTTCTTTTTACTTATAGTTTCTTATATTCACTTGTTTTAAAACTACACAAAGATTAAACTTTTAATATAAAAGGTATTAATCATCTTAATTAAACTTGGGATATTATTAAAAATAATAATCAATATAGCTAAATGTAAAATATAAAATATATACCATCAAGTTAAAAACTCCTGAAATCTAAAAAAAATTATGTCTTTATAATTAAAAAATTGTTTAGGGGTGATGAGGCACCACTTTTGGGGAAGCTCCAAATATGGATTTAGAGAAGAATATCATATTATTATTGGATAATACTTTAGAATTATATAGCTTGCGCTGTGGCAGGAACTTAAGTTGGATAAAAGATAGGGGAGGTCATGTGTGAGTTGTATTTAGATTGCTGAATACCTGGACAATTCATGTGATATTGATTTATTGCCAATTCTGGAATGTTGAATTAAATATTGGAAGGGCATCAAATTATGCAATGACTGGATGTTAAGTGGGTTGGCGGTAGCCAGAATACTTGTACATCCAGCTCCTCAACACCCCCTTAAGAGGTTACTCTGGTACATCAGGAGGTGGCCTTGTCTTGACGGCTACTGCCTGATGTTCCTGGAGTTTTTTGCTAGTTGGTACCATCCAAGTCAAGTGTTTTCCTTTGCCAAGGCAAAGGCGGGATATGTGGTACTTTTTGATGATGGATTCTTTGATGCCCTGGAAATTAACCAGGTAGGTGTTCCTGTCTGGTCTGTATGTAATGATTCTTCTTGACCCCCTGTGTACTGAGTCTAGCTTCTTTCTGTTCCCAGCTAGGACCCAGACAGGGGAGTTGATGGGGACTGGTTTCTTGGTTGAGGTTATCTTTTGTGTTTTGAGTCTTTTTGTTTCTGCTATTTTAGCTTTGAGGCGTATGTGTTGTAGAGCTGGTGCTTGTTCTACTGTGGGATGGTTTCCCAGGGGGATTTTCACATATGGTTGGTTATTATGGGTGACTATTTTTGGTTTGTATCCTATGTTAATTCAAACAGTGAGTAGCCTGTCCCTTGGTTAGTGCATACCTAAGATACTAATAATGCATGTTTCATGTATATTGGTCATGTGTCTTAGCTTTGACATCCATTATTTTCTTGAGGGTTCTGATAAGGCTACTATTTAGGTGTTCAACTCTGCCATGGCCTGTGCCCTGTAGGGCAAGGTTGTGGAATTTTCGATAATTTTTTTGCTTTTAGATTGTTGTTTACTATATGACCTGATAACTCTGTTGTTCCATCAGTTATGATGAGGTCTGGAGTACCATATTTAGCTATTATTGCCTTGTTAATAAGTGTGGATTATTGTTTCTGCCTTGTGGTTCTTTGTTGCCTAGCAGATAGGCTAGCATGTAGCAATGTTGATGGCTACAATTAAAATGCTTGTTTTTCTTTTGCTTCTGGGAAGGGCCCTACTACATCCAGGCCCCAAAACTTAAATGGTTCTGGGTCAGGTACTGGGTTGCCTGTAGGTTGTGGTGCTTTGGTGCTTGAGTATTTTTCACATACTGTGCACTTTTTTAGGCTGTCAATTATGTCTTGTTTAAGATTAGGCCAGCATACTATCTCTTTTAAAGTGAGGTATAGATTACTAGCCTTTGTTTGTCCTAATAGACAATGATATCTTATATCAGTGTCAAGGGTCTGGATGTACAAGTATTCCGGCTATTGCCATCACACCTAACATCCATTCATTGCCCAATATGGTGCCTTTCCAATATACCATTTGACATACCGGAAATGGTAACAAACCAATATCACATGACTGTCCAGGTATCCAGCAACTTATACCCATCCAGCACCTGACCATCCCCTGGGTTTGGTCTTACTAATATCCCCGCCACAGCTAAAGCTATATAAGTCTAAAGAATTATCCAATAAAATATACTTCTTCTCTCCCTACTTTTATATTTGAAGCTTTCCCAAAAGGCGCTCCTTATCACTGGTAGCACTACAGTTTTTGACCACACCAATGAAAGAGAAAATGACTGAATAGAACCTGCCCACTTTTGCTCACATACTAAACCAGGCCACATCTCAGGAGACCTGGAAAATTTACTTTTGCGTCCACAACATTGACAAAGATATACCTATTTAATGCACCATATTTGAAGGACTGGTCATACCCAAAGCATGCACCAATATAATTCAATACAGCACTCTCTTCAACCACAAACAAACGCACAACCACCTATCACAGGTGAAGTTACCAACACCAAATACATTGGTATTGACAAGTTCTTTGGCAAAAACAAATAAACCATCATCAACTGGCTAGACCACACAGCTGCTAAACTCTGCGCCAGCTGCATCCCTCATGAAGAATAGGTCCAGAAATCCAGCAAGCACCTATAAGACTGCAGCTAACTGTTTTCACCTGGGTTGGCTCACAAACCAACAACCAGCTTGACAACTGGGAAAAGTTCAAAGCCGGCATCACCCACAATTTCTGCATCACTGAATCTCTCCAGAACATTGCAATACAGCTCAGTAATCTTCCTCAAAAGACCACTATTGCAGCCTACACTAATGAATTTGAAGAAATATGTTGCAAGATCCAAAACCCAGCACAAGCTGACAACGTATACACCAGAGCATCATTCATCAACAGAATGAAACCCTCTGTTGCTGCCTTCATCTGCCCAGAAGCAAATACCTCCATGCCTGTACTCATTGCTGAAGCCAAGCGCGCTGAGAAACGCACCAACATGGAATATGCTGCATACAATGGCAATTGCTCCTCAAACAGCAATGGCAGAGAAAACGCCAAAGCAATAAATGCCAAAATACTAACCATAACAACAGCAACTCCAATTGTAACAATGGAAATTGCAGCCAAAGCGCAAACCAATTCTGTCACAAGAAAGAGGACACTGCCAAAGCTAACAACACTGAATAGCAACTCACTATGAATCTGAACCCACATTCTCTGACCTCAAAGGTCTCAAAAAAGAGGAACAGGGAAAAGAGGAGGGGGAACAGGCTTAAGTGCCCCTGTCTCTCCCCAACTTGACAAGAAGAAGTACCAAGGTACAAACTTTGCTGCTTGCATCCCACGTGTCCTGCAAACCTCCATTTTTATGAAAGTAAAAATTAAAGATCACTCACAACTTCTTGTCTACCCATGCACTTACAAATCTCATACACATAAAATTTTATTCAACTATGGTGCACAACACACTATGGTTAGCAAACCTTTTGTAACCAAGTACAAAATACCAGTTGTCAAATCCAACTTCAAATACACTAGAATGGCAGACAAGTCAAAAGTTCTGCTCAAAGGCAAAACAACGCCCTTCAGAATTGACCTCCAAGGCATAAAAACGTCCATCAAAGAACTTGTCATGAACAACATAAATTATGACATTGTAGCAGGCATGGACTGGTTCACCCGAGTGAATCCCAGTGTATGTTAGAAAACAAAAACCATGACAATAAAACGCAATGGAGTCAATTTCAACATTCTCAAATAACCTAACGACCTCATTCTAAGAGACACAATATTTGTTCAAGTCATAAATCAAGATGAATCTGAACACCTAACCAAAGACAGTACCTTCACATAATGAGGTACTCCAAATTTAATAATATACAAACACAAAAGATCCAATGCCCAGAACTTGCAGCACTCCTAAAGGAATACACTCATGTATTCAAGGAAGAACTCACAGAGTTACCCCCCCCCCCCCAAACAAGAGGTTAAACATGGCATTGACTTATGCAAAGCCATGCCCAAACCTGCACCCCTCTACAGGCTTTCTTCCATGAATACAAACACTTAAAGTCCACATTGGGGACAATCTAGCCAAAGGATTCATTTGCCTGTCTGAATTCCTGTGGGGGCAGTGGTTTTCTTTGTAAAGAAGAAAGAAGGATCCCTTTGCTTAGTTATGGACTACAGAGCACTAAATGCAAGTACAGTAAAGAATAAATATCCACTTCCCCTCATAGAAGACCTATTTGCAAGGCTCTCCGGAGTAAAATTTCTCAAAAATTGACCTCACATCTGGTTATAACCAAGTTGAAGTCAAAAAGAAGGACATACCAAAGACTGTGTTCCACATGCAATTTGGGTTGTTTGAATGTAAAGTAATGAATTTAAGGATGACCAACACTCCTGCAACTTTTGTCACTATGATGAACCAGGCACTAAACAGACTCTCAAACACATTATGCTACCTCAACAACATCATCATATTTTCAAAAAAAAAGAGGAACACCTCATGCATGTCTGAAAGACACTTGATTGACTTGAAAATCACATACTTTATGACAAGACTAGTAAGTGCCAATTTATGGAAATGGAACTCTTGTTCTTGGGCCACATTGTCTCTGACAGTGGCATCAAAGCAGATCCAGATAAAATCAAAGCCATAAACAACATGTGATTCCCCACCTCTGTTAAAAAAATTAGATACTTTCTCAGAATGGCAGCTTACCTAAGGAAATACATCAAAGACTGCAGAAAACTCACCACACCAATCAATGAACTAAACAAAGGTAATGCCAAAAAGAAATTCATCTGGACTCCAGAATGCAACAAGAATTTTCAACTAATGAAACAAGCTTCTATCAAAGCACCAATTTTGCAATACCCTAATAAAAACGGGTGCTACAAGCTTTGTCAGACGCTAGTGACACCGCCATTGGCGCAGTCCTACGCATCTGCCAGACAGGGTAGCAAGATTTCCTGCTAGTATGTTACAAAAGCAGAAAGCTAACAAACACTGAGCAAAGGTACCAAATACACAATAAAGAATTTCTAGCAATATATATACATGCAAGAAATGGAGATGTTACCTTAAAGGACACTTAAACTTCCAAGTGCTAACTGACCATAAATGCTTAATCTATAAAAAACTCAGAGCACACTTGTGCGGCACCAAGCCAAATGAATGTCCTTGCTGGAGCAGCTTAACCTGGACATCCAACACAAAAAGGGGGTAGAACTGGTCACAGCCAATGCTCTCTCTAGGCTATGCCAGCCAAGAGAGGATCACCCTGACCACCTGGACCCTGACTGGCCCAACCTATACAGCACTGAGTACAAGACAAAAGGAAAGGATCCCTCCACACATCAACTAACCCATGATACACTAATAAAGAATGAAAAACATTTTCTCATATCAAATGGCATGGTATACCAAATCATCAAGGATAAACAAATTCCATACATCCCACTTTCACAAAGAGTTGGCACTATCATAAGACATCATTGTCTATTAGGACACACAAAGTCTAGTAATCTATACCTCACTTTAAAAGAGATAGTATGGTGGCCCAACCTGAAGCAAGACATAATTGACGTTCTAAAAAAGTGTACAGTATGTGAAAAATACGCAAGCACCAAGGCGCCACAGCCAACAGTTAACCCAGTACCTGACCCTGAACCATTTAAGGTTTGGGGACTGGACGTAGTGGGACCCTTCCCAGAAACCAAAAAAAATCAATGTTTCCTAATTGTAGCCATCAACTTTGCCACATGTTGGCCTATCTGCTGAGCAACAAAAGATCACAAGGCAGAAACAATAAATTGATTCATCAAAAAAGCAATCATAGCAGACTACGACACTCCAGACTACATCATAACAGATGGAGCAAAAGAGCTAACAGGCCACGTAGTAAATGACAATCTAAAAACAAAGAACATCAAACACTCCACAACTTCACCCTACAGGCCACAAGCCAACGGCAGAGCTGAACGCCTGAACGGCAGCCTGATCAGAACTCTGGAGAAAATCATGGATGGCAAAGCCAAAGACACATGACCGCTCTATGTGAAACATGCATTACTAGTATCCCGGGGTTGTACCAATCAAGGGACAGGCTACTCACTGTTTGAAAAAATATACAGGTACAAGCCAGAAATAGTCACCCGCAACAAAAAACCATATATGAAGACCCCCTGGGAAAACCTCCCACAGTAGAACAGAAACCAGCTCTATAACACATACACCTCAAAGCCAAGCTGGTAGAAATAAAGAGACTCAAAACTCAAAAGGTAACCTCAACAGAGGACCCACTCCCCATCAACTCCCCCGTCTGGGTCCTAGCTGGGAACAGAAAGAAGTTAGACTCAGTACACAGGGGCCAGGAAGAATCATCAGATACCGACCAGACAGGAACACCTACCTGGTTAAGTTCCAGGGTGCCAAAGAGCCCATCACCAAAAAGTACCACAGATCTTGCCTCCGTCCTAGCAAAGGAGAACACTGACCCAGTTGGTGCCCACTAGTAAACAATTCCAGGAACATCAGGCGGCAGCCGTCAAAACAAAGCCCCCTCCTGATGTACCCGAGTAACCCCTTAAGGGAGGGGTGTGTCAAGGGTCTGGATGTACAAGTAATCTGGCTATCACCATCACACCTAACATCCAGACATTACCCAATTTGGTGCCTTTCCAATATACCATTTGATATACTGGAAATGGTAAAAAATTAATATCACATGACTGTCCAGGTATCCAGCAACTTGAACCCATCCAACACCTGACCAGCCCCTGGGTTTTGTCCAACTAATATCCCTGCCACAGCTAAAGCTATAAAATTCTAAAGTATTATCCAATAAAATATACTTCTTCTCTCCCTACTTTTATATTCAAAGCTTCCCCAAAAGGCGCTCCTTACCAATAGTGTCAACTCTTTGTGCAAGTGGGATGTAGGGAACATGTTTGTCTTTAATGATTTTGTATATAGTGCCATTTGATAAATGAAATCTTTTTCATTCCTTACTAATGTATCATGGGATAGTTGATGTGTTGAGTGGTCTTTCTCTTTGGTTTTATACTCAGTGTTATATAGTTTGGCCAATCTGGATCTGGGTGGGCAGAATGATCCTATCTTGGCTGAAATAGCCTAGAGAGGGCATCAGCCATGACCAGCTCTTCCCCCTTTTTGTATTGGATGTCCTGGTTAAGCTGTTCCAGCAAGGACATCCATTTGGCTTGGCGCCGTGAAAGTGTGTTCTAAGTTTTTAGAATAGATTAAGGATTTGTGCTCAGTTAGCACCTGGACGTTTAAGTGTCCTTCAAGATAACATCTCCATTTATTGCATGTGTGATATATTGCTAACAATTCCTTGTTGTGTATCGTGTATCTCTCCTCATGGTTAGTTAGTTTTCTATTTTTATAACATACTGGCAGGAAGTCTTGCTGCTCTGGCTGGCAGATGCATAGGACTGTGCCAATGGCGGTGTCACTGGCATCTGACTCAAGCTTGTAGCACATGTTGTTATTTGAATATTGCAATATTGACGCTTCAATCAGTGCTTGTTTTAAATGTTGGAATTCTTGTTGCATTCTGGTACCCAGATGAATTTATTTTTGCCATTACCCTTGGTTAAGTATTAATTGGTGTGGTGAGTTTCCTGCAGTCTTTGATGTATTTTCTTAGGTAAGCTACCATTCTGACAAAGCATCTAACTTTTTTAACAGAGGTGGGGTGTTGCATGTTGTTCATGTCTTTGATTTTATCTGGATCTGCTTTGATGCCACTGTCAGAGACAATGTGGCCCAAGAACAAGAGTTCCATTTCCATAAATTGGCACTTACTAGTCTTGTCATAAAGTATGTGATTTTCAAGTCAATCAAGTGTCTTGCAGACATGCATGAGGTGTACCTCTTTGGTTTTTTAGAAAGTGATGATTTTGTCAAGGTAACATAATTTATTTTAAAGGCCTTTCAGTGCTTGGTTCATCATAATGAAAAACCTTGCAGGAGTGTTGGGTCATCCCAAAGTTCATCAATCTACATTCAAACAAAACAAATTGTGCACAGAACACAGTTTTTGTTATGCCCTTTTCTTTTACTTTTACTTGGTTGTAACCTGAGGTGAGGTCAATTTTGGACAAATATTTTCTCCAGATAGCCTTGTAAACAGATCCCCTATAAGTGGAAGAGTTTGATTTCTTTTCACTGTGCTTGCATTGAGAGCTCTGTAGTCTGTTACTAGACAGAGTGAGCCCTACTTTTTCTTTACAAAGAAAACTGCTGCTCTCACAGGAATTCTGATGGACGGATGAAACCTATAGCTAGGTCATCCTTGATGTGACTTTTGAGGGTTTGTGTCTCCATGGGGAGATGTAAAGGGGTGCAGGTTTGGGCATGGCCTTGCATAGGTTGATGCCTTGCTTGACCTCCTGTTCAGGGGGAGCTCTGTTAGCTCTTCCTTGAATACATGAGCATATTTTTAGGAGTGCTGAAAGATCTGGGTATTGAATTTTGGTTGTTTGTAAGTTGTTGAATTTGGTGTACTCATTATGTGGAGAAAAATGCCTTTGGTTAGACGTTCCAAGTTGTCTAGTTTTATGACTTGTACAAATACTGTGTCTCTTAGAATGAGATTGTTGGGTTCTTTAGGATATTTAAATTGACTCCATTGTTTTTGATGGTCATGGACTTTGTTTTCCAACATACACTGGGGTTCACTCGGGTAAACCAGTTCATGCCTGCTACAGTTTCATAGTTTATGTTGTTCATGTCAAGTTTTTCTATGGAAGTTTGTATGCCTTGGAGATCAATTCTGAAGGAAATTGTTTTGCCTTCAAGTAGAACATTTGATTTGTCTGCCATTCTGGCATATTTGAAGTTGGATTTGATAACTGGTATTCTGTACTTGGTTACAAATGGTTTGCTTACCATGGTGTGTTGCGCACCAGAGTCAAATAAATATTGTGGGTATGAGATTTGTAAGTGCATGGGTAGATAATAAGTTGTGAGTGATCTTTAATTTTTACGCTCTTAAAAATGGAGGATTGCAAGACATGTGGAATGCAAGCAGCAAAGTTTGTGCCTTGGTACAATTTCTTGTTGTGTTGGGGGAGACAGGGGCACTTAAGCCTGTTCCCCCTCCTCATTTCCCTGTTCCTCTGCTTTGAGACCTTGGAGGTCAGAGAATATGAGGTCAGATTCATAGCAGGTTGCTGTTTCAGTATTGATTACTTCAGCAGTGTCCCTTTTCTTGGGACAGGAGTGGTTTGCGTTCTGGCTGCAATTGCCATTTTTATTGGAGTTGCCATTGTTATGATTTGTATTTTTGCGTTTTTTGTCATTTGAGTTCTCTCTGCCATTGCCGTTGGAGGAGAGTTTGCCTTTGTGTGCATTATATTCCATGTTTGCACGTTTTTCTGTGTTGTTTGGCTTCTGCAATAAGCGCAGGCATGAAGGTGTTGGCCTCTGGGCAATGAGGGTAGCAACTGAGGGTTTCATTCTGTTGATGAATGATGCTCTAGTCTGCACATTGTCAGCTTGTGCTGGGTTTTGGATCTTGCATTGCATTTCTTTGAATTTTTGGCATAAGCTGTGATAGTGGTCTTCTGAGGAAGATTGCTGAGCTTTATTGCAATATCTTGGAGGCATTTGTTGATGCAGAAGTTGTGAGTGATATCCGTGTTGAACTCTTCCCAGTTGTCAAGCTGGTTGTCAGTTTGTGAGCCAACCCAAAAGCAAACCAGGTAGCTCCGGCCTCATACAGGAGTTTTCTGGCTTCCTGGACCCATTTTTTGAAGGGGATGCATCTGGCGCAAAGTTATCAACTGAGTGGTTGAGCCAGTTAATGATGGTTTATTTGTTTTTATCAAAGAATTTGTCAATACTAATGTACTTGGCATTGGTAACTTTTCCTGTGGTAGGTTTTGTGTGTTTTTTTGTGGTTGGAGAGCGCAACTGTATTGAATTATCATGGCACATGCTTTGGGTATGACCATTCCTTCAAATATGGTGCATCCAATAGGTATATCTTTGTCAATGTTGTGGACGCAAAAGTAAATTTTCCAGGTCTCCTGAGATGTGGCCTGGTTTAGTATGTGAGCAAAAGTGGGCAGGTTCTATTCAGTCATTTTCTCTTTCATGGGTGTGGTTTTATAACTGTGCTGTTTTAGCAGAGTTACATGGGGAAAAATATTTAGAAGCTAGATAATAAATTTTTATTGGGAGATAGTGATTATATAGTTCATGTGAATCAATAGATAGCAGGAACATAATTGGTGATCACACAGTTGGATGAAAGAAGGGGGTGGCTTGATCCTGATAACAAGTTAAGCACCAAAACAAGGTATCCACTGTAAAGGATCATCATCTGTTCAGGCTGTTGAATTTGGTAATTTGAGTTGACTTCCTAGTCTGGCTTCAAGTGACCAGATAATTAGATTTCAGGTCACAAACCTGCTTGGTTAGAACCTTGCTAGCGGGTCAAGCCTGCGGTTTTGACACCCCCCTCCAGCCTAAGTTTGGCCTCCTCTGGGGGCAGGTTGTCAGGGAGGTTGAGCGGAGCCCAGGCGCCGTATTGAACTAGCTGCTGTTCTGTAGCGGGTAGGGCGGTTTCTTGTTGTTTCTGTCTTGCTTTTCAGGGATTTAGGTGGTCATGGTGTAGGGTCTTGTCTTGCTTACGTTTGCCAAGCCCCTGCACAAGGTAAGTGTTATTGTTGTTTACCTTTAGAATGATTGCTGGCCCCACTTTTTCAAGTTGTAACTGCTCTTGTCAACATTCATGACCCATACTTTATCCCCAACTTCATGCCTATTACGGATGGGAACAAATGTCTTTTGCAGACGTCTATCCTCTTTGGCTGTTTGCTCACAATTAGCCT
Source organism: Entomophthora muscae (assembly GCA_014839935.2). Taxonomy (NCBI): domain Eukaryota; kingdom Fungi; phylum Entomophthoromycota; class Entomophthoromycetes; order Entomophthorales; family Entomophthoraceae; genus Entomophthora; species Entomophthora muscae. Next base: position 388,561 of record QTSX02005023.1, on the reverse strand, counting down.
CCATTACTTGAGGGTCTGAGCGTGGGGGGACTTCACTTGGAATTTCCAGTTTAGGTCCTATCAATACTTGAATGATATTTGACTGTGTGCTGTATACCAGTTCAAACGGGCTTTTCCAGGTGGATCTGTTCACTTGGGTTCAACACACAAGTAGTGCAGTTGGTAGCTGCTTATACCAATCTTCAGGTCTCCTGGCAGTGAGTTTGGCTAGGGCTTGCACAAGGCTATCATTAAGCCGCTCTACTTGTCCATTGGCCTGTGAATGGAATGGTGTTGTTATGGTGTGTTTGACCCCATTCTTGGTGAGGTATACATTGGTGTTTTTGGAGGTCAACTCTTTGCCTCCATTGGTTATCAGGAGTTTTGGCTTTCCAAACCTGCTGATTATTTCTTTGCCAATAAATTGTCAAACTTCATTGCCAGTGTGTGCCTTTAATGCTTGGGCTACTGGCTATCTTGTCGCTAAGTCAATGGTGGTGATGTATTACTTGTTGTTGTAATTTACTGGCATGGGGCCAACAATGTCAAGAGCCCATACTTTGAAAGGTAGTTGTGTGCAGATGGGAAGTACTGATTTTGGCAGGGTTTTGCTTTTGACAAACTTTTCACACACCTAACATTGGTCTAGCACTTCCTGGACGTTGCAGTATAAGGTTGACCACCAGGCCTTGTGCTTAAGGAACTCATATAGGTTTTGGCTCTTGGTATGTCCAAGGTCTCTGTGATAGCAAAGAATAGTGTCAACTTTTTGATGTGTGGGGATGTAGGGAATGGTTGTGCCGTCAGTCATCTTTCTGTGAAGAGTCCCATATACATCTGCAAAGAGATTTTCATTCTTAATGACTGTTTCTTTGGTTATGTCGGTTGTGCCCAGGGGGAACCCTTTGTCTTTTGTTTGTAACACCAGGAGAGGCCAGTCTGGGTCAAGCCCATTCTCTCCTCTTGAAGCACGGACATATAGACAGTACAGGGCGTCTGCCATAGTGAGCTTGGCCCCAGGCTTGTACTGGATGAGCTATTAAACCTTTCTAATAGTTCCATCCACCGCGCTTGGCGGCGCAACAGATTTTCTTGGGTCTTGAAATAGATGAGTGACTTGTGTTTGATTAATGCTGTGAATTCTTTCTGGCATTCTAGGTAGCAGTGCTATTTGACTAGGAAGTGCACAATAGCCAGCAGTTTCTTGTTGTGGATAGGATATTGACACTTGCCATCTGTCAATTTCCACAATTTGTAGGCTACAGGCAGGAAGTCACTGTCACTATTTTTGATTTGTAGTACTCCCCCAATGGATGCATCTGAGGCGTCAGTTTTCCATTTGGTATTCCCCGTCATGTTTGGGGTATTGCAGGATGGGAGCTGTTGTGAGCTTTTCTTTGAGGCGTCTAAAACAGAGTTTTATTGGGGGGTCCACACAAACTTAGATTTGGCGCCGTTTATGGCAGATAAGGGGACAGTCAAGATGCCACAGTCAGGTATGAAGCGTTGTACATAGGCCACCATTCCCAAGAAGGTGCAAAGTTCCAACTTACCCTTGGTTGGGGGCATCTTGCAGATGGCCTGTATCTTTTGACTGTCGGGGTTGATGCCATCCTTTGAGACTATATGTCCCAGGAAGGGTAGTTGCTCACAGAAGAACTGGAACTTGGAGGGCTTGGTCAACTGTTTGTGTTGTGCCAAGGTCACAAAGACTTCTTCCAGGTCTTTGTGGTGCTGTTCCGCTGAGGGACTGTAGACAATAATGTTATCTAGGTACACCAGGGCGTGTTTGCCTATGTGAGATGCAAACACTTTGTTCATGAAGGTTACAAAGGTGAACAGGGCATTGGTCATGCCAAAGTTGAGCACCACACATTTTTAGGAGCTGTATTTAGTGCAGAAGGTTGTTTTGGGGATGTCTGACTCCTTGATACAAATCTGATTGTAGCCTGCAGTTAGATCAATCTTGGAGAAGACGGTGGCTCTTCCCAAGACATTGAAGAGGTTGTCAATCAGTGGTAGTGGGTAACAATTATTAATGATAACTTTGTTTAGGGTGCAGTAGTCTGTGACCAGGCGTAAGGTACTGTACTTCTTAGCCACAAAGAATATGGCAGCCCCAAAGGGAGAATGTGAGGGGCGGATAAGTCTTTTTTCTAATGCTTCCTTCAGGTAGGCGCGTAAGGTGTTGTCTTCATTTGGGGTCAGCCTGTAGATAGGGCGCGCCTTGGGTACAGCCCCCTTGAGTTGTATATAGTGCTGAATATGCTTCTCAGGAGGCAGCCCAGGTAACACTTCCTTAAAGATTTCTGGGTGGCAGGCCACAATATTGCAGTCCTGAGGCATGGAGGTATCATGGTGATCCTTGAAGTATATGATCTTGTACTGGCAGGAGTCCCAGTCAATAGACTTCAAATCTTTCTTCTTGCCCTGGGTCTCTGTGATACGCACAAAGATGTGGTCAAATAGTAGTTGATCCACAGAGTCAGGGTAGATCTGGTGATTGACACCTTCACGCTTGATGGTCAATACTGAGGTCACCCAGTCTCATGAGGGTTGCACTTTTTTTAACCATTCTAGTCCCAGTACAATGTCAAACTTAGGAAAGTCAATGATGGGACCTTGGATGGTGGAGTGACGGTTCTCAAGCATGACGGAGAAGGGGGCAGTTTCCTTTGTCACGCAATGTGGTGTTTATCAGCCAGGACCACATTTTTAATCTTCAAAGGATTAGTGGCCAGCTTGAACTTATTCAAAAAGCTGCTGTTGACTAGGGTTTGGTCTGCGCCTGAGTCCAAGAGTGCTGAGCCTGTGTAACTGTTAAAGCGGAAAGGATAGGACATCAATTTATTGGGATGTCTGGCAATGATGTACAGTACTGGGTCTTCCGAGGGCACCTGGATCATTGGGCACTGGTCCACGTCCTTGGGTTGGTATTCATTGTTGGGCAAGTCAGGAGTTGTGTGGGGAGAGCTTGGCTAGCTTAGTGCTCTCCCCGGGCTTTTCCCTCATCTGGGTTGCCTTGTGTGGCGTTGACATGAAAATGGGTACAGTTTGACTGGCCATTGTTTTCATTTCCATGTCCGTTAGAACCTGTGGGCTTGTGGTTGGCATTGCTCCTGTTACCTCCAGGAGGTGGTTGAGAGGAGCGCCCGCTTGGATGGGAACCCTTGGGTCTTTTTATGTTTCCCAGTTTGTGCCTTGTGCAGAGCATAGGATGTCTGTTCCTCTTTTTCTGCTTTGTGGTATAGGCTTTGCAGGTTGGTCACCTGATCCAGGTTCACATGTCTCATCATGTGCAACTTGAGAGCGTTGTAGTACATGAGGTGTGTGGCTGGGGTGTCAAAGGCCATGTTGGAGGGTGCACAAAGGCAGATTTCCTTGTAGGCACAGGTGAGTTCCTTTACAGTGCCTGTCTGGGTCAGGTTCTTTACTTGGAAAATGATCATGAGCGCTGTATCCTTTAGTACAAATCTTGCCAGGAAGTCTTGCTTAAAGGTATCCCAGTTCTTGTCAGTGTGCTCTTTGTGCCACTTGTTGCACCAGGTGCCAGCGTCATGATTCAGGCAAATGAAAATCTCTGCAATCCAAAATTGCTGTGGGTATTCCATCTGAGCTAGCTTACTCTGGGCGGACTGGATCCATGCGGCAGTGTTGTTGTTGTTGGCCCCAGAAAAAGGTTCCAAGGCGGCGCTTTGTAGTCTTTGAGCTACATAGGCGGACATGGTGGTTTTGTTGGCTGGTTGCAGCTTCATTGTTGGAGCCTAAAGGACCCTTGTGAAGACATGGTGTTGAAGTCAGGTAGCAGGATCACGTATTCTGGTACAGGACAAAGCCATTGGGTATGGCGGTACCAGGGGTGTAAGGAGTCCAGTAAGGCAGGAGACTAGACATAATTCTGTCAAGGATTTATTGGCTGCGGCGTGTGGGCAACAGGCAGAATTTTTCAAGATAAGGTAGGATGGAGAACCTACCTATGCTACCAATGTTGTAACTGTGCTGTTTTAGCAGAGTTACACAGGTAAAATATTCAGAAGATAGATAATAACCTTTATTGTGAGATAGTGATTATATAGTTCATGTGAATCAATGGATAGCAGGAACATAATTGGTGATCACACAGTTGGATGGAATAAGGGGGTGGCTTGATCCTGATAATGAGTCAAGCGCCAAAACAAGGTATCTACCATAAAGGATCATCATCTGTTCAGGTTGTTGAATTTGGTAATTTGAGTTGACTTCCTAGTCTGGCTTTGAGTGACTAGATAATTGGATTGCGGGTCACAAACCTGCTTGGTTGGAACCTTGCTGGCAGGTCAAGCCCACTGTTTCAACAGTGGTCAAAAAACTGTTGCTGCTACCAGTGCTAATGAGCAACTTTTGGGGAAGCTTTGAATATGAAATTAAGAAGAATAGAAGTTTATTTTATTGATTAATACTTTAGACTTTTATTTTTGTGTTGTGGCAGGGATTTAAGTTAGATCAAAGATAAGAGCAGTCATGCACAGGATGAGTTCAAGTTGCTGGATACTTAGACAGACACGTTATATAGCTTTGCTGATATTTAAAGCATGTCAAACTTATATATTAGAAAGGCACTAAATTGGGTGGTGACCAGATGTTAAGTGGGTTGGTGGTAGCCAGAATACTTGTACATCCAGCTCATTACAATTTATTCATGAAATAATAATAATATTTAAGCTATGAAATATTATCTTGCTCTGCTTTAGATCCAACACCCTGAGAAACAGCTCTATACTCAGTAAATCCAGCCATATCTAACAATTCTTATAATAATAGGATCACAGCACATTAGGACAAAGCATGTAATTATCAGAGAGCCTAGATTGCCTTTAGTATAAAGCAATTAATGTCTATACAAGTCCCCTTAAATTGATTCACATATTTAACAAATTTAATTATGGCACATAATTAATATACTGAAAATTGAATAAATCATGTTGTACTGGGACAAAGCATGTAATTTAGAGGGCCTAGGATGCTTTTAGTAGAAATAAATTACAATCTACATATAACCCCTGAAATTGAAGCATAATTTTAATAAATTCCTGTTCTTTCAGATAATTAGTATACTAAAAGATGATCAAACTATGTTGTACTGTTAGGGTTGTGTAAATAAGGTCCAAGCTCAGATAAAATTTGTGGAGATAAATTGCCCAGACTAAAATCAGAACAAAGAACAAAGATGTGCACTGAAGCTTTAAACCTACAGATCTACGGAAAAAGGGAACAAAGCGCAAAATGAAGATAATTAACAATACAGAAAACAGGAGATGTAAATGGACCACTGAGAAGAAGTGATTTTGCAATATGGGGTATAAAACCTGCTGATCCTGAATAGAGACTTTTCTCAACCATGCCAAGAAAGCGGCAGCCATGGCCTGAGAAGGGGGTATTTTTGACCCCAGGGTAGCTTTCATATATTGGGAAATAACTTTATTGAGAGTAGGTAAAACTATCTGAAAAAAAGTTTTCAGAGGGGAGATGGGAGGGACTATAACCCAACTGAGAGGGACAAACTTGAATCTGATTGGCCGGCTGGAAATATTTTCACCTCTTGGTTGGGGACTTCTGCTAAAGTGTCAATGTTGTCAGAATTTGATAATTTTGGGTGACCGGCCGGTCAACCGCCAAACACCACTGGGTAGTGATATCTTGTAATCTTCAAAGCGTAATTGTTTGGGAAAAATTTGGGGAGGTGTAAATTAATTCCTTCATCATTGACAGGTGCAGCTTTAACCCATTTTTTTGTCAATGACTAGATTTAAGTCACCCAATACTTTCAAGGGTTTTGCTGCTTTCCTGTTCCCATTCTTCTTCTTTGGGCAATTTATCCCAGGCAAAAATGACACTACCGTGACATGTACTGGTACAAAGTATGTCATTTAGAATACCTGGAGTGGGTTGATATATACCAATACTATACATAATAGTAATATAATTCAATAGTTTTTACTTGAAGTTAATAAAAATTATATTATTATATTTAATTTCATGTTTATTTATTCTTTAAATTATAATGACATGTATGTATCTTATGAATGTTTTTATTAATATAAAAGGGACTGAGGAGATAAAAATATGGCAGAATTAGAAGTATTGGTTAAAGAGCTAGACACAGCAGTGGCCAAGATTAAGGAGGCTAATCAAAAAGTGAAGGACAAGCTTAAAGAGGTGGTCCTAGAAGGAGGGTTTTAAAAAAACTTATAATGAAGGTGTTAAAAATACCTAATACAACAGACAAAATTGCAGCCAGGCTCTTTGAAATTCAGAAAGATGTACTTGCAGACCTGTAGTTCAAGCCACAAGTATTTGCAACCGCAGAGGCATGGGAAAAGAATCCAGAGATGTAAGAGAAATTAAAAAATAAAATAAAAACAAACATCAACACAAGATAGATAATACCTGCACCCAAGAATTCAAGATAAACTTCCCCTGTTAAAGGGGGAAACAGAGAGATAACAGAAGAAGATAAAAATAAATTATAAATAAGAATAAATACTAGAAATTTTATTAAGGTGAATATGAAGGCATGGTACAGCAATTTTTAAAGCCACATGTAATTGAGACCTTTTACAGCAACTAAGTTTTGCAAATTGGGTGTCAGCTGGTTCTGAAACCAGCATTCTGCCTATATTTGTTATATAAATTGGATAAAACTTACCCAATAAATAAAAATAAACTTGATGGACCCCAACCAACACAAAAAGACTCCAAATAGTGGGTCAAAGCTCTGTCTGTGGCCCCAAAAATCCACCTCAACCACTATGTTTTTCTTTCAACTTCTACAAGCCTTTCATCTTCCTTGTCTGAGACTTTGTCAATACCATGCCATATCAAGACATACCAGAAATAGAGAGAGGGCAATAAGAAGCCAGGTTCTATTTCCCACTCAATTACACAATATCACACATGCTAGAAAATTTTAAATAAAAGTATCTGAACTTACTAGTAGTTTCCCTTCCATCCTATCCTGTTTTATGGGTATTCCTGGAGACTTTGGGGTCTCCTGGTGCTCCAACAAGACTAACATCCTGAATACTATGGAAAAAACCTTTGCAACAACCTTCCTAAAGAATAAAATAAGTACCCTATACAATAAATTTTTTGGATTCTCATCCCTGTTTGCAGGGCAGAGACTTCATTTAATAGTTTACCTAGGTCTTGCTATAATAGTGGTAATTAAAAAGGAGGCTTATGATACACTTGACATTACAATTAAACAGGATAAAATATGATAATATCTGGATGAAAAAAAGGACTGTACCTGGTTACAGCTCAATTGAACATGTTATCAAAGAAACAGTTATTCTTGCAGTCCTTTTTAAATATCAGCTCCACCAGAAAAGATCCTCCTGTCTAATTGTATCAGAGTTTTTCTGTATTCAAGTTGCTGTAAGTTATATGGTCTGGGAGCAATTTCATCATACACCTTAGTCATATAAATTTCCAGCCTGTTTCAAAAACAGGTAATAGATTCCCACCAATTAAACCTCCAATAAATCTGATTAAATCATATTTAAATTTTAATCTAAATATATATCTTTCATTGAAATTTAAAAAATTAAAATATTTATCTAAAACAAATAAATACATATAAAAATATTAAAAATTTTAATAACTCATTCTTTTTTGCTTTGTTATTTTTATTGTACCTGACAGTATATCATGTGGAGCTATAAAAAGCACATTGATATAAATTAAAATAAATAAAAACAAACATTAAAAATAAAATTAATAAAAAATAAAAGTGAAGCCACTTATTTAACTGATTGGTTGCTTTGAAAGGCATGCAGGATAAACAAATAAGCGTGGTAATAGAAAATGGACACAGTCTCAGCTGGAAGGGTATGAACTCTGACCTGTAGCAAATCAGATAATCCTTTGGGCCCAGATGGCGACCCTGCTTGAAAAATTGCTTGAATAACCCAAATACCTCCTCAATTGAGTTCAGGAAAGAGGAATAGGCTGGGAGAAATAATAGGCACATAGGCCCTGTAGCCAATTGCTACTGGCCAATTTTCACACCTTTCTCTTCATTGGGAATCCATCAAGAATATCTGTTACTTTGTGGAGTCCAACATAATCCAACACAATTATGTTGATGTTTCCTTAGCTAGTGAGCCTGAGGTGCTCCCAAACTAATTTTAGAAACACAATGAAGGTCCTGCTATTGTGGGAACCCTTGATCATCTGGTACAGTTTAATACCAATTGAACCAAGAAGGGCCATCATATAATAGGCCACAGAACAAACATATGCACACCAGGGTAAAAAATCCTTAGTACCTTTGGGTACATAGCTGTATGCATTACACATGGAAGATGCAAAGGAAAACTAATGGTTATGGTAGAACTTTACTGTGCCCTTGTCCTTTAGCGCTGTGTACTTCTTGGTGTATTTATGTTGGGTCTCAATATTCATTGGGCTATTTGAATTGTATGAAGATACCCAAAGTTTTTTCCAGGAAAACATCAATCCTCTTGCCATGTGATAGAAAATAGAATTGAGGCCTTGATTCCAAAAACAGATTTGACTGTGGCTTTTATATTTGCCAGTTCAAGATGGCAATTTTGGGTAATCCATTGCTTGATTGCCAGATGTGCTCCTTTTTCAGGACAATTGACTTGCTCTTGGGTTTTTCCATAAGGGGAGTTCTGCCAGTATTCATGTAAGTACTATAAAGCCTATGTGCCATGAATAAAATTCCAATTTTAGTATTGAGCACAATTCAAACCTGATAATTGAACCCTAGACCCCATTAAATGTGGTCTGTAAGACAAGAGGGCCAAGGGGCTGGCCAGCCGCATTTTTTGGGCTCAAATCTGAGAGGTTGTTTTGACCTGCCCACAAAGCCAAGAAAATTTCCCAAATGGAGCATTTTCTACAGTCAAATGAACACCACTGAAGATCCAGACCTACACCAAAGTAGCTGCCTGCCTAAAAGAGGTTAAGGCTAAACTTAAAAATAAACCCTCCATAAGCATCAGTCAACATCAGTCCCCAACATCAAAATTATGATGTATTTGAACAGGCCACGTGATACAGAGAATAGAGACAGAGAAATGGATTGTTGCATTTTCTATTCTCCAACGCCAGCTAACCCATAATTAGCCTCCTGAGAAGCCCCCCTCCAAATGCCAAAGTCACATTGGAAGTATGCCCAAGGACCTAAAGCCCACAAATTTTGAAGAAGCAAATTTTGATAGTATAATAGCCCTGCTATGTTGAGAATGACAGTAGTATTATTCTGATAATAAATTTTAAATGAACCTTTGGTTCACGCAAATTCTACTTTATCTAGTTTTAGTATTTTATTTCTCTACTCCAGTCCTTCAGGCTCAAAAGCACCCACCACTCCTACCAACAAGCCTGTGTCCCCTTTCCTGTGTTATTCTGTCCACTTGGATCACCCTTTGGACCCACAAATTTCACAAAAGACCCCCCCAAACCTAATCTATTCTAAGTTCACCCTGTAAAATGTACTCCTTCCTGACCCCTTGGCAAGAACTAGAGTCACAGAAACAATTGGCTATGAAGAAAAGTTGTACACAGTTCTGCCCAGACTATTTTGTAATAATTACAATTATCTGCTTGCATACCTGGTACTAATTATTTCTCCTCCAACTCCATAGTTCAACTTCCTGCAATAAATTGCTACCACTAAAGATGCCACTTCCACCCAGATGTTTGGAGTACTCTACATTACTCTTACATGCTTGGTGGACTCCATGGTGCCAAAATCCAGCCCTTTGTCCTTTATTGGTTGATCCTTATCCTATTTTACCAAGTTGGCTCCAATCTTATGGTGGGCATTACCCTCTGGCCCAGAAGACCCTCTGCCTGAATTGAATAGTGTTCCCCCTAATAATTGGTATTTTCAGGGAGCCAGCATGTAGTGGGTTTGGGCTGATTGGCAGGAGGACACCCTACATTCATAGGGGGAGTGCCCACCACAGGATGAATTCTAACTTCACAATTTAGGAGAAAAATTTGCCTAATAGGGCCCAGGGGCTGTTGGCGGGTATTGTGGAATTGACAAGGCCAGTAAGTGTAATATATAGGACTTCAAACAGATAGTAGAGATTGTATTGGTGAAAGTCTCATGTTCCTATGGGCAACAGGATCAGGGGATCACTGGCAACAACATGTGTAAGGAGTAATCTGGCTTGGGAGAATACTCAGAGGGATATGCTGGGCCGTAGGGGATTACTAAAAATTGGTGTAATTTTGGCGGCTTGGCGTCTGCTTCTGATAAATGGTAGGCCAGCAAAGAAGGGCCAGATTAATTGTTCTGTGAATTTAAAATTGCTAGGAGTAAGTATGATTAACTTGGTAAAACCAAAGTTTCATAACTCTTTTATTGAAAGAATGGTAATTTTAACAGAAATTGCTGGATAATAAAAAGCTGTCTCCAAGTGGTGGGGAATCACCACCCAAATCTACATGGATTTAATGATTAACCACCAACACAGGTTCAAAAACCCTTTTGTGAAATTTCCAAATGAGATACTAGGGTTAAGCAAAAGGATTCACCCTAACCAAAAGAGCCCAGGATAAATGACCTGCTAGAGAATAAGAGTGTATTCAGCATAAAATTCAAGACATTGAGATAGAACAAAGGTTCAGTTTTTAATGTAGGAGGAACAACCCCAAGATTGTCAGGCATTGGATTAACATTGGGCGGAGATAACAACAAAGTGCCAACAGCAGGGCCCCATCTTCCTGTAATAATCTGGCTAAGAATTAGAAGTAGAGAATATAGCACAGTAGGCCAACTTTAGGATGCATTTAAAATTAAAGTTAGACCAAGGAATATTTGATTTTATTGAGTAAAAGTTTTGGGAGGACTCAACTCTTAAGAGTTGAAACAGTGAAAATTATTCAATATATATCAAATTTTTGACTAAGCAATACCGCCTGGATCCTTGGCTCCTATTCCTTCCGCATTGTCAAGTGAGTATCTAGTTCAGTTTTCAAAGAACCCTTGAGTGACCAACTTCTGATGACCATGCTGATAAATATGATCATACCAGGTGACCCTCAAATTACGTCAATTTATCAACTTCAGCTTACAGGAGGGAATTGGATTCAACTGGCAAACAGTAGCAGCTGTAACCCATTTTTGATTAACTGTTTGATTCAAGTCTGTTAAATTGGTGAATTTTTTTAAAGGTTTTCTGGCTTTTTGAGCCTTCCTACTTGGCCAAATAATCCCTGGCATTATGGAATTTACCGTGACAGTAATGAACAACTTCCTGGCAACTCCAGGGTATAAGTATGATCATCTGTCATGGAAAGACTTTTGCTTCTTCCTTTGGGCTATGTGCTGGAGTCTACCTGGGCTTGGGAATCCTCAGTGGCATCAATTGGCAGTGGTTTTTTATTGGCTCAGCTTGGATAAAGAATTTTGGTTCTCAACTTAGTACTAGGGAATTTGTCATCATCATGCATCCCACCAGGCCACAGAGACAGATGTTGGCCTTTGGTCAGACTTTGTGACACCTCATTGGAGGAGTGCTGGCAGTCCACAGAGAAACTATTCAATGTTGGGCAATTAGTCACTAGGTTGGGCGGGTCTACATACAAGCACAATTTGCAAGTGGTCAGTGCTTCATTAGCCAGGATCAATAATTTCTCCTAAATTGGATCAGTTCCTGGTTTGAGTCCAATGATCTGAAGACTGGCAGTTCCTGGGTTGAGTCCAATGACCTACAGGCTGACAGTTCCTAGGGATTTGGGTTTTGATTCTAGTGAGCGGACTACCATCTCCTTGTTGGTCAGCAGTGATTTGTTGTTATGATTGTGATTCTAGTCCCATGGGCAGGATGTCGTCCCTTTGATGGTCAGTAGGCAAATGTCACTTGTGAAAGGTATCACAACACTATGTGCTAATTTTTTCAATAACTGAAAGTTGCTGTGGCCTTCCTGTAGTCATGACTGTCTGTGATAAGCTTGATGATGATTTCACAGGTGGAGTTTGGTAGCACCTCATGCTTATTTTTTGGTGGTATAAAAATACTCTACAGGTTTTTTAAGACGCAAAGTTTAGGCACCTGGCTATAAAACCCAGTAATCTTTTTGAGCACATGCTTCTCCTTCACAGTTCAATAATACTGTGGCTCTTTATTGTTCTTTTTTTTCTCCATCACTCACATAAGGCTCATAGATGATATCTGGAGCAGGATTTACACTCTTTATAAGCCTAGCAGGAATACAATATTTATGGTACACAGTGTTGTATATCAAGGACACTCATAATGATGGTGTTTTTTAATGTTCTGGTGGTTACCTTGGTGGCTTTCCTGGGAATCTTGGGAACTCTGGGGTTAATACTACCTATTCTTCTAGTCTGAGTGCCCTTGGTTTATTGATTGTGTCTGTGTAGCTTGGGTTTCTCTCCCTGCATCAGAGATACTCCAACCTTCTTCTTCCTGGACTATGACCACTCTTTTTTTAGACTCACAAGAGCATCCATGTTCATGTTGTACTCCTTTGACTCCTTGACTCTTCTGTTGTGATGCATACATTTTGGTATAAAAATTAAATTAAATCAGCTAACCATATAATGTATTTATTGTAATTTTTATTTGTCTAATTATAGTAGCATAAAAGCTGTTAGTCACTACTGTTTATTTCACATTAGATTCTAAAATTTCTATATCAATTATTTTTGCTGTGAATGTGCACTTTTAGCTGTATCTATTGACAAATTTGACTTTTGATAATTTTAATCTCAAAACAGGCACTCAGAAAGTTTATTTCTATTTTATATTCTAGATTGTATATCTTAATTATGGTGAAATGATAACAGTATAGCAGTTTTAAAAGCTATGGCACCAAGCAAAAACACTTCAGATTTAAGCAAAGTGAACTCAGGGTTAATAAAATTCCAACTATCAGTGAAAATATATACTATGTTAACAGGGATTTTGGGTGTTAGTGGACAAAATAGGTCAGCACAGCAACAAAGTTCACACTCCAAACAAAAATAACCAAAATACAAACTGGAATACATGGATTCACAAACAAAATGATTTGAGTTGACCTTTGGTATACATATTTTTACTATGTAAATCAGTTATGAAATACACTCAAGTGCAGTGAGTCAAAACCAAAACCAAAAACAAAACATTATAGCAACTCAACATATAAACAAAACCACTCAGTTGTTGTGTGAAATGGATTTTATACAAGAATGATACCAAGGTATCTAAAATAAGACACAAGATCTGAAACATAAATTATAAAAACTTTGTGCTGGGTGTTTGTATATGACATAAAATCTGGGGAAAAGGGTGGGAATCATTTCAGGTTTTCTAAAATGGGCGTTTTAAAACTAAAAACTACTACTTAGTAAATAAAAAAATCTATAAACAGATAGTTGGGTGGTGTAAATTCCAATTAAATAACAATATTCAGATAAAAATCAATAATTAAAACCAGGATATAACTTAATTGAGATTCATTTAGTATTTTTTAATTTTAAAATTCAAGGAACACAGCAACAGAGTATCAATGCACCTGTTGTGCGCTGCGGTTCCGGTTGCCCCCACGGGTCAAAGAACAGAGTCAGTGCAACCCAAGTGCCTATTCAGGAAGGAGATGTGAGAGGAGAGTTTGATAACAATGCTGCTCTGATACAGCTGGTTCAAGGAGCACAAGCTACTAGGGTGCAGAGCATCAACCCTTGGGTCCCCAAGCTGACCCAGAAGCCCACCAAGGTTACCACAACAAAAACAGTTAGAAACAAGGAGGTAGAACTTACTTCATATGTGCTTGACATTGTGTACCGGCAAGAGTTGATCCTGTCAGCCATGCTGGAGAAGGTTAAGTATGTACTTGACACTAGCTATGATCCTTAAATCAGTCATGACAACCAGGAAGAGGACAAGGAGCCTGAGTTCTACAGAAATGATGAGGGACAGATGGTGTTAAAAAAGGGTGCTGCCTTCTACAACAAGATACCCATGCCTTGCAAGCCTGTCACCAATCAGGATCCCAGTTCATATGAGCCCACTAAGCCTGCCCAGAAGCACATTCCTGATATCAAATACATCATCCTTCTCAAGCTAATGCAGGAATCTAGTGACTACAAGAAGGTCACAGCCAATGTTGGGGTAGAGCCAAAATACACCAGGAAATCCTTTAATAAATTCATCAATGATGGTCAAGTTCTACAAGAGTAGAAATCCTTGTGTATATTGACCCTGATTAACAAGGAGCACAAATGGGCAATTTGTTAGTGGATTAACCAAGACTGTCATCTTGAAGTGGATAATATACAGTTGATGATCAAGTCAAAATTTGGGATCAAGGCTTTGATTTCCGCTTACTACCATGTGGTTAAGGGTATGTGGTTCTTGTGGAAAAAACTTGGAGTATCTCCCTATAACCAAAAAAGCCCGTCCAATATTGATACCCAAAAAACTACACAGAGGCATATACTGCGCTCAAATAAAAAAGACTTTCAAGTTCTACTACCTTAAAAAATTAGCATTTTCCTTGTCTATGCAAATGAATATGACTATGTCCCCAAAGTTTTAAATTTTGAAGTAGCTTGGTGTGCTGCAGTCTGCTCCACAGTCTATTACATGGTGGCTCTCCTTGGTCCAAAGGGGATTGAGATGTACCAAATAATATTGGGATCTCACAACAGCAGGACCTTCTTGTCATTTCTCCAATTGGTCCAGGGGCACCTGAGGTGCACAATCCCAGTCTTCATTAATGTTAATGTACTGGATAACATTGAACTCCATAAGGTGGCAGATGTCTAAAGAAATTTTCAACAGTTGATACAAGCGTTAAAGTTGACCCACAACAATTGATCAAATCAAATTTGTGCCTATTATTTCTCTCTTTGTATTCCCCATTTCTAAACCCACTTAAAGAGGCCTTTGGGTGGATCAAGCAAGTGGTCAAGCAGGGGACACCAACTGGGACCAAGGACCTATTTGATTTTCTGCAGGACAGGATATACACCCTTCTAGCGGAGAGTGTGGCCTAGTTTTATGGCCATGCTGATTTGTTCATCCATGTGTGCCTTCCAAACAGCCAATAAAGTAAAGAGCTTAACAATTTCAAATATTATACATTTATCTTTTGATTATTTTTTAAATCTATAGAAGACCATTTTATGTTTAGATGTTTCCAAGCCCACAATCACATCCAGTGGCGTTATTAATAAAAGTTCATAACTTATTTATTTTAAATTAAATTATTTTATTTTATTTTATTATAGCCTATGGTGGTTATCCCAAGCACTTGTTACTTGAGTAATGAATATATTTCTATATCACTCCTGTCAAATAAATATATAAGCTAAATCAAAAGTATAAAAATTTAAGTTCTCAGAGTATATATGCCATTTTATTAATAAAAATATTACATACAATTTACATACTTGTTTTAAGTATTTTATTTTTAATATATATTTCTATTTAAACAAAAATGTTAAGAAAAATATAATAGAAAATAATAAATAAAAATTTTAATATAAATTTATTGTGGGAGAGGTTTTATTGAGTTTGCCTGTAGTGGGTTCTGTGGTATGCAACCACCTGACAATGAAGGTAGTGCACAACCTCCACACAATAAATGGTGGATACATTGTTATTGAAGTATTATTGGTGGCTTGTAAAAGATAATATGATAGGTGGGAATGGAGCAGCAGCTTTCCTGGTGGGGCTGCAAACCCGTAAATCCCAACCAGGATCAGGGTGTCCTGGATTACATGGTCCGCCAAGTTGTAGCCCAGGGGACCTTCTTGTTGTCCAGGGAGAGCCTGGTCTTGTCAATCCCAAGGAGGACCCCGTCCAGGTCCTCTACATTGGCGCCCATCCCAAAGTAAAAGAGGAACCCCAGGTAAACAAACAAGATTAAGCCTTTGCCCAGCAAAGGCTTCTCTAAACTCACATAATTTGTGAAATGTTGTACTAATTTTCTTGTGTTTTGTCTTAGAAAAGGTAAGCTCCATGGCTGTAGGGAGCCCCACCTCATTGGCACTTCAGGCTAGCCCAAATTCTGCTAGGAGAATCTTAGTTTTCTTGATGGCTGTTGCATTTTCAAAAGCCAATTTGGACACCATGCCCCAAAGTTCTCAAGAAGGTAAAAGAGTTTATGCTTCCCCAGGAAGCAGAAGCAAGCACCTGCAAGAGCCTGGTCTATCTCTGGTATATTCTTGAATGGGAGCGTCTCCAGAACATCCCAAACAAGCTCAATGGAGTTTATACAGTAAACCATATCAAGGGAAACTGGGTCAAGGCAGACCAACTGGGCAACTATATAGGCAGTAACTGCCCACTCAGATGCCCCATAAGCATTTGTCAATTCTGATAATGTGTCCCTTGAAATTGGGAAGGTACCATGTATTTGATCCTCTAGTTCACGCACAACAGGAGGAGATAAGGCCAGCTGCCTTGCTACATGGTTGCTAAAGTTGGCGCAAATTTTTGCCAGACCATATGGGACCAGAACTTTTCAAACTATGTCATCAATAACTTCTAAAAAAAAACAGGTAAGCATTTTAGAATTTCATTGATCTTTTTATTTAACTTCTTCAAAAGCTTCTGTGCCAGCAGCTTCAGTGCAATTGGCCAATTTTGGCACAACCAGTTATGCTGGCTGCTCAGTGTCTTCTACTCTGGCGCTATTGGCAGGTTTAAGATTTACATTTTTCTCAGGGTCATCAACCCAGACAGATGGAACAGGGAGGGTAGTCACATTGAATTGCAGGCCCTTAAACACAGTCCTTTGAACCTTGAGAAGACGTTCAATGGTCTTATCAGATGTTTCTGGCATCTTGGCCAATTGGGCCTTTGCAAACCTTGTTGATTTTATTGCCTGTTAGGACAACACACTTCACTTTTTCTTTAATCTTGCAATTGATTTTCTTTATCTCTGCAATTACAGAATTGAGACCCTTCAATAACTTCTTGAGTTCTCTCATATGATTTTTTACTAACCTTTTCATATGTTTTTGTAGCTTTTACCCCAATAAACTCTGTATTTTCTGATAATAATGCCTCTTTTTTATACTTGCTTGTTTTCCCATTTACTACAATATCCCATTCTTTTACCCATTGTGTATATGTTTTTAAGTTTTTATCAGTATGTGTTGTTTGTGTTGTGTTTTGTCATGCTTCCATAATTGCAGTATTGTTTTTAACTCTTTAAGCAACCCCTTATAAAATAATTAAAAACAATTTGGTGATCAGTAAAATTTAAATTAGAAAATTATATGTTTATTGTGTTTATAAGAAGTTGTTTCTGATCCAAATCCAAACCCTTAACAATAGACTTTAAGCCAATCAGGAGCTGTGTGAGAAAATAAATGACTATTTATGTCACAAAATTATTTTCATACTTGGCTCCTGATTGGCTTAAAGTTTATCATTAAGATCTTTGGATTTGGATCAGCAACAACTTCCTATAAACATAATAAACATGTAATTTCTAATTTAAATCTGGCTGATCACCAAATTTTTGTTAATATTTTCACAAGAGGCTTTGTAAAGAGCTAAAAATAACTGTGTTATGGATCTAGATACATGGCATAATAAATATATGATCTTATAGAAATAAGCTGAACATAAAGAATAAAACCAACTGTAAACAAAGAGAACATGAATAATTATATTCAAAATAAAGATAATATAAATAGAAAATGTTTGGCAAAAGGGGGTTTATTGGGGCGGGAAAGAGTGATGCCTAGTAGGCAGAATAGTGCAGGGAGGAAGACGTAGAGGCAGTGCTGGCCTGGGGGGTCTGGGATTGGGTGGTTGGGGCTGGAAGATGGGGTGGTGATGGTGATAGAGGTTGAACCAAAAAGTTTAATTGTAATGGCCACCATATAATATACATTATATTCCTTGTCTGTGTGGCCAGCTGGGTAGACAATGTCTGTGTCCTTGGATGATATTGAGGGCAGTAAAGCTACCCTTCATCTGGTGGCTCAAGGAAACCAATATGATAAATTTGATCTATCCTAAGAGTCCAGTAATTCACTGAAGATATGATATACTCATAGCCATTGGTGTAATCAGATTTTTCTCATGACAGAAAAAACTCTTTGCCAAAACAGCCAGAAATTTTCAGGGGCCAGAATGCCCTAGGCAATTAGCTAGCCTGCCTGGAGATAAAACAACTAACAGTGTGGAAGCCATTGCCAACTGCCTTTCTAGGAAGAAACCCCCCTTTCTGACAGCAAATGGTCAGGGGTTTGTGAGGCCCACGTGCTGCAAAACCCTGGACCAAAATTAAACATGAAATTGGATCTTTTTGCTATTGGGAAATGATAAATTAGGGGGAAATCACTTGATTGTTTGATCAGGTGCTTGAATTCTCACAGATTTTAATAAAAGCTGTGGCATCTTGACATGCTGCAGCCAAACCCATGACCATGAAGAAACAGTCAATGCCCTTCCCTCCCTAGGTCCCAGTGCGCAATTTCCAAGTCATTTTGCAAGTATTATTGAAAATGATGCCACCAGGCCTCTGATGGCACAAAAGGCTAAGGTTTCTTAGTAAGTATAAGTAATGAGGAGGAGAAGCCTTCCTCACTGTTGAAATCTTAAAATAAACAATTTTATGCCCATAACCCATTATTTTCTTGCAGAAATTATCTATTTTTGTACCAATATAATCATTCTGTTTGCATCTCTTTGTTAATCTAATACACAATACACATGCACCTATTCTTTCCCTCCTGGCTCTTCTCTTGTATATTTGGTTACACCATCTTGCACCATTGATTTGAAGTTCTTCCACCCTTACTACCTGGATCTTCCTCCTGGCCATTCTAAATCTCAATTCCAACTATAATGAAGGAGATCCCCTCCTCTCCCCCCTTGGCCAAAGCACCTCCTAACCAAGACTTCAGTAAGTTGGGGTTTACCTACATTACAGTATTGGGGTTGGCTGACCAGGCTGTGCCCATACTGGAAGTTGGCACCCCTTAGCCACTTCTGTGACTTATATAGTCAGGATTGCGCCAATTGTGTACATGGCCTTTCAGGCCCAGCCTGCCTCCCCTGTGGGAGTCCAGCCAGACTCTGGTATGAGATGTGAAAGAAATTCACCAATAAACGTCCCCTTCTTGACCTTCTTCCTTCCGTTTTTCTTGGTGGCTTTTCCTTGCTTGCCAAAATTATTAAAATTGATGGACAATTTTTAATACACAATGAACAAGATTTCATCTGAAAAACTTGTCAGGCATTGAACAAGAGTGGATTTGATGACATGATTTTATGGAGAATCCTTGCTGGCATCATGTTGGTCCCCACTGAAATTGGTCAACACCAAGACCAAAGCCACTTTCCCATACATCCAGAGCTGCACCATGCGCTCAGAAACTAATATGCCATGGCGCACAAGTTTTTTCTGGACCTGGGTCAGGGGAATCTTAGGATCTTTCTGAAGGAGATCAAGCACAATTGGATATGCCTTGTTGATCTGAGACTCTGGGGCCTTCTTTGGCTTCTTGGCTGTCCCAATCAGTTTTCCCTTGCTCATCAGGTTGTTGAATTCCAGCATGATAGTGGCCCAAGTAAATTTCAATAGGTGGTAATCTGGTCCCAGGTCAGGACAGCTGATTGAGTGCCACAATTTCCTAGAGAATTTTGGAAAGTAATTGTTCTGTGTTTGGGTGCTGGGCTGCAAGACTGTAGAAGTTACAGCCTGATTGTCTGTAGGGGGAGAAAGTTGGCTGTTGGCAGGCAGTTTTTCTAAGCCAGGTTTGCCATTCTGATTGGCTGATTGGTTGGCGCCTTGAATATGCCAGGAAAAGGGGCAGGGCAGAGCTAGACGCTAATTGACTCTCAAACAAGTCAAACCCATAAGGGTTGGGGGTCAAGTACAAGTTGGCTTCTTTGTTACCCACATCAAATATCTGGGTGTAAACAGGGCACTCCATGTTTTGAGCCTCACTTACAAGAAAGCTGTCTTAGCTGCTTCTGGCTTGTTTCCTGACTCTGCCAAAAATGTTGCTAGTAAAACCTGTCTTAAAATAAACCTAGGAAAAATCACTCAAAGTAGAAGTTTAAAATTTACAATTTATTTTTAAGGTAATCACACTCTAGTTTTGGAAAGTTTTGGAAACTATTATACACAAATAAGGAGCTGTAAAAATTAATGAAATGTCTCTGTTCCTAAACTAAAAAGCTAGATTGGCTGATTAACTTTTAATTTTCTATTTTAGGCTGCACATACTACATATTTTGTGTGAATTAATTTTGTTTTGTACTTTTAAAATCTTGATTATAGATTGCTCAATTTTGTTTCACTTTATTCCTTCTTTTGGTGCCTCATATTAATCCTGATTGGATTATAATATACTCTGGAACAGCATCCATCCATCTTACTTTCTGTGTCAGTTCATTTTGTTTGTGGTTTAAACAACACTGTTAGATGTTTGAAATAATTTTGTATTGTGTTAGTAATATTTTGCTTTTTGTTTGAAATTTTTCCAGTTCACCAAAAATACTTAGAATACTTGAATCCTGAATCTTGCCTGACTTGAACTTGCTTGAATCTGAGTTCATTTTTTTTAAATTTGAAATATTTTTACTTGTTGCCATAGCTTTTCAAATTACTGCTTTCAATACAACAGGTTCAGCCCCTGGAAAAGTTCCAACCAAGCAGATTTGTGACCTGCAATCAAACTTCCCAGTGACCCATGACCAAATGCAGAATTTAACTCAAATTTCCAGGAATAGCAACATGAGTAATCAATGATCCCAAAGGATGGGTATCTTAATTTAGTGCTTGACTCATTATCAGGGTCAAGCCGCCCCCTAGCTGTAACAGAAAATTGCCAGATAGTAAGAAGCTGTCTCCAAGTGGTGGGAAATCAGCACCCAAATTTACATGGATTTAATGATTAACCACCAACACAGGTTCAAAAACCCTTTTGTGAAATTTCCAAATGAGATACTAGGGTTAAGTAAAATAATTCACCCTAACCAAAAAGAGCCCAGGATAAATGGCCTGCAAGAGAATCAGAGTGTCTTCAGCATAAAATTCAAGACATTGAGATAGAACCAAAGTTTCATTTTTGAATGTAGGAGAAACAACTCCAAGATTGACAGGCATTGGATTAA
This sequence comes from Entomophthora muscae, assembly GCA_014839935.2. NCBI lineage: Eukaryota > Fungi > Entomophthoromycota > Entomophthoromycetes > Entomophthorales > Entomophthoraceae > Entomophthora > Entomophthora muscae. The sequence continues at coordinate 367,463 of QTSX02005023.1, read as the reverse complement.
CATTGGGCAGAGACAACAACAAAGTGCCAACAGCAAGGCACCATCTTCCTGTAATAATCCGGCTAAGAATTAGATTGTAGAGAATATAGCACAGCAGGCCAAATACAGGATGCATTTAAAATTAAAGTTAGACCAAGGGATATTTGATTTTATTGAGCAAAAATTTTGAGAGGAATCAACTCTTAAGAGTTGAAACAGTGAAAATTATTCAATATATATCAAAATTTGACTAAGCAATACCGCCTGGATCCTTGACTCCTATTCCTTCTGCATTGTCAAGTGAGTATCTAGTCCAGTTTGAAAAGAGCCCCTGAGTAACCAACTTTTGATGACCATGCTGATATATAAGATCATACCAGGTAACCCTCAAATTACATCAATTTAACAACATCAGCTTACAGGGGGAATTGTATTCAACTGGCAAACTGGAGCAGCTGTAACCCATTTTTGATCAACTGTTTGATTCAAGTCTGTTAAATTGATCAATTTTGTTAAAGGGTTTCCTGCTTTTTGAGCCTTCCTACTTGGCCAAATAATCCCTGCCATTATGGAATTTACCGTGACATTACCCTCTGCTTTAGCCTGTGGCACAATACTGCCATCCAGGAGATGGGACAAGGAGAAGTTCTTGTGGGAAGGGGGGAGTTTAATTGCTGCTAAGGTAAGCTTGGGGTGACCAATGACAATGGGATTGTGATTATAGAATTCTTGGATAAGATCTGGAGAGTTGGAATAATCATAATGAGGAACCCAGGAATTTTTGGAATTGGGATAGCCTTTCCAAGACACCAAATATTCCAACTGGTGCTGGTTCTTACAGGAGGCCAAAATACAATTCAACTCATACTCAAGTTCTCTTTCCACGAGAATAGGTTGGGAAGAAGTCTCAGTACCCTTAAAGGGAGTGAGTAGACATTCATGGAAGATATGGGAAATCTTAAAGGATGGGGGTAAATCTAACTAATACACAGAGGAACCAATTTGATATTCAATTTTAAAAGAACCCACTTGCTTGGGCCATAACTTGCAACAGGGGACCTTAAATTTCTTATTGCAGGCATCCATCATGACTATATCACCTGGCCTGTAGGTAGGACCTTCCTGGCTCTTGCAATCTTAGTATTCCTTTAAGTTATCACAGCGGCAGCAAGAGTAACCTGAAGCTCCTGATGAACCTGTTTCAATGCAGCAGCTTGATCAGTTGCAGCTTCAACATTGCTAACCAATTGAGGACCTATGTTGGACAAGAGATTGTAACACACATTGACATATAATGACAAAACCTGAGTCAACATGTGCAGGGTGTTATTATATGTGAACTCTGCCATGGGTAGGTTAGCACACCAGTCATCTTGTTGTGCATTAGTGTAGCAAAGTAGGTAAACCTCTAAACTTTGGTTTACCCTCTACATTTGTCCATCAGATTAGGGGTGATAAGCCATGGAGCAGCACAATTTTATATCAAGAATTCCATTAAAAGCTTCCCAGAACTGAGCAATAAATTAGGACCTGCAGTCACTCACAATCTCCATTGGAATGCCATTTAGGGAGAAGATTCTATTTACAAACAACCTAGCTGTTTCCACAAAAGTAATTGTGGTTGAGCAGGGTAAAAAATGTGCCATTTTTGTGAAACAATCTATCACCACCATGATTGCATTAAACCCATTAGAATCTGGAAGTTCACCAATAAAATCCACTAACACCAATGTAAAGGGCCCTGCAGTTGGTTGTAAAGGAATCAACAAACCAGTAGTCTTGTTCTGGCTTGGCCTGACCAAACACATATCAGGCAGTCTCAAATGTACACCGCTACCTGCATCATCAAACCTTTCCAAGAAAACTGTTGGAAAATCAGTTCCACCATTTTAGTTTTCCCTGGGTGGCCTGCCATAGGACAGGTGTGATAGACCTTCATGATTTTGTCCCAAATGATTCCCTCTGGAACCCACAAGCAACCTTGATGATAAAGAATTGGTCCTATATTGTGATAACCCTGCAACTGGCCTACCATATGTGCACATGCTAGTTCCAGTAACCTATCATAGCCCTTGGATATAGGCTGCAAGAACTTAACTTTGGAATATAAGTCTAAGTCTTCACCCTCAGTTAAAGACATGGTAGCAAGCGTAACAGGCAGATTTAATACAAAGGGGACCACTGCCTCATCTGGAATCAAAGTATGTGTGATAAACTTGAAGTCCATACCAGCATCTGGGAGATGAAAAGGGTTTCTGCTCAACGCATCTGCAAATTGATTATCAATTCCTTTAATCAACTTGTAGCAGAACTTGTATCTTGTCAGATCACCATGCCATCTGGATTGGCAACCCAACAAAACTCTGGGTTGACAATAGTACAGGAAAGCTTTATGGGCAGTTCTTATCACAAAAGGATGACCCGCTGACATGAGGTGATGATGTCAATGCTTTAAAGATTCCACAACTGCCAACAATTCTTTGGTGTGAATCATTTAATTGTGTTCCTGAGCCTCCATCTTCTTGGAGAAGTACCACACCTGTCTTTTAACACCATTGCCGGCAGTTAGTAGCAACACTAGCCACAGCATATTTGGAGGCATCTGTGGAGAAACAAAAGGAAGCTCTGGGTCCACATGCTATAAAAATAGAGAAGATAAAAAAAGAGCTTTGACTTCTGAAACTGCTTCTGCGCACTCAGGCATCCAGAATAAAGTTGTTTTCTCACTAGCTGAATACAAGGGGGCCGCCACTTCATAAAGATAAGGGGTAAAGTTTTCAAGAAAGTACAGGTACTCAGGAAACTACAAATTTGGGATATTCTCATAGGAGTAGCATACTTGCAAACTGCTCCTTCCTTGTCAGGGGCAATAGTGTGACCATCCTCAAAGATAATATTACCCAGAAAGGTAACCTTATGTTTAAAGAATTCACATTTACTTCTTTTGATAATTAAATTAGCCTGGAGGATATGCTCTACAACTGCTAAAAGATGGTCCTTATGAGACTCCTCATCCAGAGAGAACACCAAGATGGCATCCATATATGCAATGGCACATACACCCAGGAGATCTCCCAAAACTGATTCAATCAACCGTTGAAATCAGCCGGAGAATTTTTCAATCCAAAAGGCATAACACAGAACCGGAAGATAACTTTCTTAGTTCTGATGCCGTCAATCAATTCATTCCTTCTGAAATACTAATCTGGTTAAATGCATTCAAAAGATCAAGTTTTGAGAATACCTACGCCTTCTCAACACACCAAGAAATTTGTGCATTGAGAGGCAAAGGATAGGGATTAAGGAATTATGATATTGTTCAAATTTGCATAGTCAACACAAGGTCTAAGAGACCCATTGGATTTTTGGACAAACAATAACAGAGAGAAAATCAACAAAGCCTTCTTGAAGATGCATCCTTTTGCCAACATGTCCCAAGTCCACTTCTCCAAACATAAAACCTTCTTCAAGGTTAAAGGGTAAATAGGAGACACAATATAAATCAGATCAACAGTAACCTTAAAGTCAAAGTTGAACTGAGTGTGCTTGGGGAGAACCTTGTCCCTAGTGGCGTCAAATGCCATGAACTAGGGCTGAAGGCATGCCAATAAGTCTGAGCTCACAGGTGTAGAACAGGAACCAACTGAATTTTCTGTAAAGACTGCTCTAATTCTGAAAAATCTAACAACAGTATACAAATGGTGATTCCTGAAGGGTGGTACACTTGTAATCCATTTTTTTAGCAGAGTTGATACATTATGGTCCCGTTACCAGCCTACTCCTAAGATAATAGGGTACATAAGAGTAGATCATATGGAGAACCTTGCAGTAAAAGATTGATCTGCAACTACAAATGTCACTGGTTTCTTAAGTTGGAAAGAGGGAAATGTTTGACAGTTTCTACCCCTGACCAGCATTCCAGGATGATACTTGAGTTGAAAAAAATTAGCAGTCTCAACACTCATGAAATTCTCAGAATCACCAGTATTCAAAAGAATTGCTGGCCTGAAGATAGTTTGACCATTATCAATACTATCATAAAACAAGAAGTAACCAGAAGCAGATTTATTTGCTGCAAACAGTGCAGCCTCATCAGGATCTTTCTTCTCCTTGGTGGTACAGACAGCGGCTAAGGAGGCAGGGTGCTCCTGAAAATAACGCTCAATCATTTCTTGGACAGCTTCAGGAAGGACAGGACAATCACAATCAATAGAGACAAAAGGTAACTCCTCGGACTTGACTACCAAAGACTTTGAGGGCACAACATGTTGGAGCATAGCCAACAAGCTCTTGGGGGTTGCCACCACTGGCGCTTTGTTTACCTTGGCAGGTTTGTTCAAAATTGCCAATTGCAACTGAGAAGACACACAAAGGGAGTGATCTAGACTCTGCCTATTCAAAGCCACCGCAGGACGGTTACATAAAACCAGGAGAGTACAGTGGTATGGCTTCAATTTCCATAGCACCTTGTTTGGAAATTGTTGGTGATTTTAACCAAGCAATAATGCCAATTATAACGGAACTCATAGATTGGGGTTTTTGAAACCAAACCCATAAATTAGTAGTATAAAAATTAATGATGCTAATTATGACAAAGCTCACAGATATGAATTGCAGCTTTACAATAACATAACTTGGTAGTATAAATCATATACATGTTGGATCAGCAGTAGTCTGTTGACCTAAACCTTAAATTAGCCAATGATAAGTACCGCTGGGCACTAAATGATACATGATTTGCTGCCGCGCCACTTTGGAAAAGACACAGGCACTGTGGCGCCACCTAGCAATTGGATTAGGCGCCAAACTACTTTTATGTCAAGCACCAACTGAAAATTATTACAAGTGCCACGGCAGCACCTGGCAAATATTGCAGGCGCCAAGGCACCACTTTACTTTTACATTGAGTGCCAAGGTGCTGGGTTTGATTCCTCATAATCTCAAATTCCCATATTTATCATATTAATAGGCATTATGCTTGGAGTATGCTAGGGAAGTAGGAAGTGATCCTGAAGTAACTAAATTATTCCATGCCAGCAAGGATCACCTGTGCTGGGTGAAGATGAAGATATTATATTGGTTGACGTGCAATAAGCACTAAACCTAGATTAATAATTACCCAAATTAGAGGGCGTGTTAGAATGTCCTAGAAGACATTGCTAGCAGCCTAGGGATTAACTTTGCAGAAAGTATAAGAAGAATTAATCAATTACAATAAATCTTAATCTTGACTTGTCTTTGAATTATCTTTAATCTGGTTGACTTTTATCCTAATCCTTAAGTGCTTCTTCACAATCAGAAGCCATTGCTGGACAATAATTATGGTTCTATTCAATCTTGGCTCTTCTGATAAAATACTACTCATATCTTCACATATGACTGTATCTAATAAAATGTCCTATGCCTTATAATCTCAAATAATTGTGGTGCTGTAATGCAAAAAGCGCAACAATGGTATTCACTACAGGGGCAAACATTTGCCTTTAGAAGAAGGAGTCAATTGGAAAACTGCAGGCAACATGACAAAGCGCCAATAGAGACCAACATCATAGGAAGCAACACAAGACACCAATGGGAAGTTTTTGTTCATGTCTTCAGCCCACGCCATGATAAGTTTAAGGCAATGCACAATTAGGTTCCATAAATACAATTTTCTGCTCTTGTGGAAATGCATTATGGTACTACCAAACAGCAAGTTGTTACACTAAGCTTGCTGTATATTGCGCTAAAGGCATACTTTGTTTCATTGAAGTGCTACCAAGCAGCAAGTTGTTTCACCAACCTTGTTGTATGGGATCACTTGAAGCATATTTGATATTGTGGAAGAAGACAAGAGTGTTCACAGGTTTGAACTGTACCAGACGCTTTCACTGGATTGATGTCACAAGAATTCAAAGAGCTCAAAGGATACCCCACTCTTACAAAGGCTTGAGCCGCGGTGGCCACCTCTGCATTGGCAACAAACAACAAGTTACTTACTCTTGCACCAACCAAAACCCCATTGAGACATTAAGTTTTACAGGAGTTTTTTAGGTGCAACTGATAGTATAGCTACTTTATGTAAGACTCCTTTAGAAAGGGGAGCAATATGTTACTCCAGAAAAATACCCCCAAGTCAAATTTCTGTGGACCAGACTTGCAAAGTTGCCAGCAAGACCCAAACAGTTACACAATTACAAACAAAGAGACTGGGCGCTCAGTCAACTGAATGAGCGCCATATCTCCAAGAAAGATTCAAAAGAAGAAAATGTAAAGTAAGAAATTAAAAATATATAAAAATATAATGAAAATAAAGAATGAGCAAAAAGATAAAATTAAAAAGACAGTAGGAAATAATGAGGAGCCAAGAAAGTTTATTGCTAAGGAAAGCTTACTGGGAACAGTCTCTGGGAGCAGGGGTGCCTCTGCGCTGCTGGAAGGAGGACGCTGCGGGGGAGTGGTTTGCTGGTCGGCATGTCAGGGATACTTTGCAGGGCGTTGGATGGTGACCACAGGGCGCTTGTGGGTGGGGAAGAGGTATCAATCATCATCAAGGCGTTGATACACATGTGCCAATATCACCAGCATCTGAGCCCAGGCCAACTAGGAGTTCCGCAACATGGAGGTCCCATTGCAGAGCAGGAGGCAGAGCTGGCTTACAGGCATGAGACAACCCCCAACCACCGCAAGCAGAGAATGCAGCTCCAATCAAAAGACAGTACATCAAGGTGTCCTCCATGTGGGAGTAGACCAGTGGCAAAGGGACAAGGAGCTGATAAGCCAGAGCATAATAGTGCTCCAGGCAACAACCGGTGTACCCTGGCTGGCAACTGTTGAGAGTGTACCACATGAAGTGGCACGCAGCAGCAGCCAAGGAAAGATAGAGACTGGCATCACCAGTACCCACCGCCTGGAGAAACACCTTAAAAGTGACCAAGGAGCGCCAGCTGGTTTTGGCCTGTATTAGCAGGTCCAAGGTTTGATGGAAGGAAGGATTGGCGGCAATTTCTAGGGCCCAAATCTGAGTCACCTCATTGATAAACTCATTGCAGATGGCAATTGTGTGAGCATTCTGGGTAGAGATCTTTCCAGGTTCCAAGGAAGAAGACTGCAGGCCAAGGTGCACCTCAGCAGCCAAACAAGAAGCATTTTATTGGCCATAGTAAAGTTCTCTGGCACATATGGGAGTCATGACATCTTCATTGGAGTGCATGACTTGGAAAAAGCTGTACATTGTTACTTTGTGATGACACACGCTGAACTTGCTGAGCAGGTCAGGGTAATTGACTGGAATTTTGTCTGAGTTGTGCCAAGCGCAAAGCATTGATGATGGGGTGGCAGGTGGCACAAGAGGAAGGCAGGTGCTGCATGAAGGGGCACAAAGCACCGGGAGGACCTGTGGGGTTCCTGTCCACCAGTCCCCAAGTGTATCCTGGATTGTAGCCAGGGACTGGCTGGAAGGGGTTGTCATTCTCTAGTAAGGGAAAATGTATCTCAGAAATATATAGGGGTCAAAATGGGCTTTTATTCACTCTCAGAAGGAAGATCCCCTTAGAAACCTTTTTATATGGCCCGGGGGGTCAAGGAAATAATATGGATTTGCCAATACTTGGAGTCCTCTAACAATATCTTGGACTCCTTGTACTTGGTCTTGGACTTCTGCACCTCAGTCTTGGATGTCTGCTCCTTAGACTTGGACTCCTGCTCCTTAAACTTGGACTCTGGCGCTGCACTTAGGATCCAGCTTCCTATTCTTGGGCTCCTGCTCCGTTATCTTGGGTTGTATCAGTCCAACTAAGCTCCTGCTGGTGATCAAAAGGCTTCCAAAACCTCTTGGCAGAAACTCAGAAGACCTGGTAAAGACCTCCAAAAGCCTTCCAAAAGACCTTGAAAAGACCTCAAAAAGACCTGATAACTTTCCAGTCAGCCACCTTCTTATAGTGTCTTTTTCCCAACAGTTCCGCCTTCAAAATGGCTTTCTTCATAAGCTTCAACCATTGCTGCTCACTTTTTTCTATAATAACTTAAGCTTACATACTTACTTTCTCAAAAGCTTAAATATTAATTCACTATTTCCTTGTTTATACTTTAAGCTTTTGGCTTCCAGCCAATCATTTTCATCAGGAAACCTGCCAGAACTCAACCAATGAATGCAGAGCGCATAAATAGACCATTCCTGAAGTTCCACCAGGATCCAACTATGAAAATAATTTCTACTGCTCAAACTGCTCAAATTGACAACTCTTCACGCACCAAAGCATTAACTGGTCCATTATTCCGGCACCAGTCTTCCCTGCATTCAACCTGAACCAATTTAAATAGTGGAATACTATTTAAATTGTTCTTTCTGGACCTCCACAACGTATTCCCCATATATTTACAAATATAGTAAAATCCAAAGAAAACGTCCCACCAAAACAACTTTGTATCCCACTCTCATAGCAACATACCTTTTGTCTATCCTAGGAACTTAATAAATAAATATCTTACACATACTTCTATCCACATTCCTTCTTTATTTTAATACTAAACCAAGGCAAAATATTCCACATCTTCCCACTTTGGCAAATCAATTCAGCAAAATCTTGGCTCATTTCTCCAGACCACCAGTTCTTTACCATCATCTTTGGATCTTTCAGCCAGCTCATATTCCAGCTCTTCAGCTTAACCAGAAATAAGTCCATTAACTTCATCAGTCCTTTGGCTACTCCTAAAACACAATCTTCTGGTCCTTTGGTCAACCTGCATTATAATCAGCTAGTCCTGCATCATAATCTCTGAGCCCTCAGCTTATCCTCAACCAGCCCCTAAAAAATTCTCACTAGGAACCTTCTTTGTTCCTTCTACACACTGAACCATATTGGTTCATTCAATTCAATATGAATTAACAGTTCATCAACTAGTCTTCACTGTGACCAAACAGTCCCTCTTGCTAGTTTTCTCTATTAATTCCGTGAACCACCTTGGTTCTTTATCTCAGCCCCCATTACCAGAACTTGTGGACCCAGGCATGAGTCTACATTGAACTGGCGTTTGACTGGGCTCTTGCAAGTGGCAGTCCACTTAGGCCATTTAAACATAGATCAATGTCTATGTGTTGTCTTTACTCACCCAGGTGATTAAGTCTGGGCTTTCAGTTGCAGAGTAATCATCTCTACTTCCCAGAGGCCTGATCACACTAAGTTCTGCAGCTTGCTTCCCTAAGCAAGCCGCCTTGGTGACACCTCTGAGCAAGTCTATACCCTCCAATGCTCACCTTGGGTTTCCCCAAAGCTCTCATAGGGAAATAAACAAGGACACCCTACCAGTCTGTTAGGTAGGGTGCTTGCTCACAGACCTCCTGTAAGTGTATTAGGGTACGTAGAGCCCTCAGAGCTCTTCCTCTCCCTGGCAGCCCGCATTACCCGCCAGGGGTCCAAAACCTACTCCCCCCAGACAGACAAAGTTCCCTGCTTGCTATTTCAGTCTTCACCCTTTTGCAGCCACAGTTTCCTGCGGGATGAACCACTATAGCCCCAAAGCAGCCAATATCTTCTGCTGGGTGGAGGCAATATCTGCCCCTGGTAGTCCTATGTTACCTATCAGGAAGGCCTTACTTACCCTAGTAGTCCTATGTTACCTACTAGGCTCACCTTCAACAAACAACCAAAATTTTGTTTGGCCAACATTAGCTCCGCCTGCAAACCACCAAACATGTGGATTATCACAGGACTGCTGACAGGAGGCTTTTTGGAACAGGAAAGGGCTTGTCAAACATAGAGTCCTTGTCAAAAATATTTCCAGTGTTGAAGGTAGGAGTGGTGTTGGGTGCAGAGCCAGCCACGGTGGTGGCGCAGCCTTGCTTGTGGAATTGGTCTTTGCTAGAGCAAAGACAGTTAAGTAAGGTGATACAGACAGAGCGGGTCATTTTATGGAAATCATTGCGCTCTGCCTTGCCCATGGAGGTCATCATGACATTGTACGCTTGGCGCATGTTCTGAAAGTTGTTGTTGTTGTTGGTACTGATCAAATTAATCTTGGAAAGAAATTAAGTAGTGCTTAGTCAAGTGGGGGATATATTGAGCAACTTGGGTAATTGCTGGTATGTTCAAAGCTATAGATAAATGTTAGCCTTGCCAATTTACTCTATATTATCCTATGCAAGAGCACTACAGACTACAATAGAATAGAACTTTGAAGATAATTACGTTTATTGAAACTGGAGTACAATCTAGCCAGCGGCTGCAATCTATCCAGGTGTAACTAAGAACTTTTTGTCATCCTTTCAGGTGTCTGTATCAATATATACTGCAACAATAATTGTTCTTGTCCTTTCAGACAGTCTCAGTGTCTACCTTTTCAATAGGTCCATTTTTGCTGGCTGTGCCTATCCTAATTGGCTGTCTTTGGCATGTGTGTTGCTACTGTCCTTGACAGGTGTACATGGCACTTCAGCTACAGCCTACGCTCTTCTTGAGCTAGCCTACTGTCATTTATTCATTGGCGGTATGCTAAACGCCTATTATTGTGCTGTGAAACTTTGCTGTATTTAGTTGATGCTTAGAAATTGTCCCTGTTCAGTCCTCTCACATTGGAAGGTGGAATTACAGTATTCCATTTGTAGGGCTTAATCAGTGATCCTTTTCTGACTGGCAAGCCTTCTGCTTATTAATGCAATGGGTCAAATTGGGGATTATACACTGTATAATAGCAGACTCAATCTAGTATTGACCCGTGGATTATCTGCCGTATAATGCTGACCCAAACTTGGTATTTTCTTGACATATGCACATCACTTGTTTGATATGTTGATAGACACCATCAGGCTGGGTGAGGCTGAGTTAATACAACGTCCAGAAGGATGGTATGGGCAATATACAGTTGATGATTTAGTGATTAAACACTGTGTAATCAATGATAATCACTATATTGACTAACGTTTATACAGCGTATAATAGCCATATCAACTAGTAATTATACGGTGTGTAATAAAACACATTGGAATGATAATCAGTGATAATACGGCTTATAATTGTTGCATCTATCCTAATAAACTAACAATTATACAGCGTATAACTGTCATATCCAATATAATATATTAGTGATTATATAGCGTATAACTGCCATATCATTTATAATACATTAGTGATTATACAGTGTATAATTACTACACTTAATAGCGTATCAGCCCAGTGATTTTACGGCGTGTAAATGTAATGATCTTTGTGCAATGATTAGCCTGATTGTTTGTGGTCAATCAGCTTAACCTCACATTTTCCCCCTCTTGACCATAAATAGGGAGGGTAAGAAGAGAGTCAGGCATAATGGCTTTTTCAACAGCCTCCTCCTGCCTCAGTACTAAAGAAGAGTACCAGGAGTTCCTAGCAACCATGACAGAGGAGCGCCGACAAGAATTCCATCGTCAGAGTAAGGAGGCACAGTGTCTCCAATTCTATGGTTGGGGTCTTTACGGGCTTATGGGGATGATACTTGCTCGGAGTTATCCTTGGCCACCACTGTGGTGACCAATCCTTTCCAGCGCCCCCCCAGTCCAATCCTGGAGCAAGAAGTCAAACAGGAGAATCATCCTCCTTTGGTGGCTGGGGGTGCCAATTGGGCTACCTCTGTGGACCCAGAGGTCCGGCGGGCCAGGGCTGTTGTTCCCCACCCACCTACCGTATCTTATACCCCTGATCCGGCCTTGCTGGGTTCTTTGGCCCTCACGTACAATTCTGATCACACAGACTTTGAGGTGAATGGCCTGTTCCAAGGCTATGAGCTTCTTAGCAAATTCCTCTTTACTCTTCTGTCTCATGGCCAGGGGACAGATATTCACTCCTGTCTTTGCCACTCCAAACAGTATCACCCTCCTGCTGTTTGTTCTGTGGCCCTTTGCAAGCTGTCCTGGCCTCTGGAGGGGGTCTTAGTGAAGCCGCCTTGCTCCAGTATGGCATTGTATGCTGAGTATGCGCGGGTGATAGACTTCAACTGTGCGGTAGTGCGGGTCTGGTCCCGTGCTTGGGGGACCAGTCCAACTCTACCTGTCAGTGAGGTCTTTGGAGTGCTGATAATCAGCACAATTGGCTGGCGGCAGCCATCAACTTATCCTGGAAAAGTTGAAGACTGGGGATCCTGCCCAGTATCTCCCTCATATGGCTTTGTTGGGGAACCTTTTTCTAGTGCCAAAGCCTTCACTTCCTTGAGGTTCCTTGGCCCAGATGCAGGCCATCTTGGAATTTTACCAATGTGAAGTGTTACGCTGCCAATGGGGTCTTCCAGACAATTATCCTTCCAAGGGGTTTATAGTTGAGTGCATGGTGTTGGGGACGTGCTTCCCCATCAAGTGTGGCCTGGGTTGCCTAGAAGATAGGGAGCAGGCCCTGACAGTGCCCATTATGCACTAGGAGCGGCTCTCCCCCGAGGTGCGGTGTATGTGGCTCTGGAACGTTGTTGTCTTGTATCAGGTGGTGGCCACCCACACTTTTGGTGACTATGTGGAGGCTACCACCCACCATGTCCCTGAGGAGCCTGAGGAGGGCACTCATCATTAAAGATTTGTAGGACTAAGTCCTCTTTCAATATAATGCACTTTTTATATTTTGTTTATTTTATATCTTTTTACATATTTATATCTCTTTATATTTTTCTTGTTATGAATTATATGATGTGCTATATTACTTATGTTATTTTATTTTATGACAAGTTCAGATAGTGTTTAATTAGGCCCTTCCTTTGGGGTGCAGAATGGACGTAGAAACTTTGCATGTACGCGGTTGAATATGCGTCCACTATCCTTATCCTTGATGGTGTAGGCATCAGGTGAGGTTTTCTCTATGATATTAAAGGGACCTATACACAGTTTGTCTAGTTTGTGGGATCTACCTGCCCCTCAAGTGTTGCAGAATGCAACCCCCTCCCCTACCTTGAAAGAAGGCAATGGGGCTCTATTAGTGGAGTCCCTCTTAAATCTGGCTTGGGTCTTGATAGCTGTGTTGCTAAAAGCAGATGCCTGCAATTTGATGAGGGTGTCAGCTAGTTGTCCTAGGTACTGATTGTAGAAAAGTTGCCCAGGGTCACCAGTGGCTGAATATAAGACAGGTGGAATGGCATGGTGACAGCCATACATCAGTTGAAATGGAGATGCTCCTGTGGTTGAGTGAAGTGAGATGTTGTACGCAAACACTGCTGCTCCCAAGTATGTTTCCCAGGAAGATGTACACAATGAAGCTAATTTCCTGAGGATCTGGGTTAGGGTACCATTGACTCATTCTACCATCCTGTTAGTTTCCAGGTGGTATGGAGTAGAGAGTACCCCTTGAACTCCCATGAGGTTGTTCACTCTTGATATTACAGAGGCTGTAATTTTTAGTCCCATTGTCTGAGAGCAGGAACTGTGGGTAGCCATGGCGGAGTACAATGGCATACAAGACAAATTGTGCAGTAGAATGAGCATCTACCTTCCTTAGAGGCTGGGCTTTCATCCACTTAGTGAGATGATCTATAGCCACTATCACATAACAAAAGCCAGGCCTGCTACGTAGGAGTGGTCCCACTACGTCCATTGATATGGTATGCCAGGCAAAATGGTGTTGTACCATTCAACAAGTTGTGCTTTTCCGTAGTGGCTTGTTCCATTGACACTTGATACAGCAGTCAATTGTCTCTTGGATGTTGAAATTCATTGCTTCCCAGAAGTAGGTGAAAGACAGGATTTCTTTGGTCTTCTGAAAGGCACCATGACCTGTTGCCTTATGAGCAGCTGTAACAATGCTAGTCCTTTTGGAGGGAGGAGGTAATATGCGTTCCTTACCATCCACTAGCTTGTATAGCACAACATTACGTAGTACTGTATTCTTTCAAAGGTCCTGTAGGATATGCTGCACTTTATTGGGCTTGTTGCTAAACTTCCCAGTCATCATTTTTTGGTACAGCTGCTCTGCTAATGGGCTCACCAGGGCCACAGTGGGTAAACAGGATAAGCAGTCTGTGTTCTGGTGCTTGCTGCTGGGGCAGTGGAGGATTTTGTAATCCAAGACCTGTAGTTTCAACGCCCATTGGGCAAGCCTGCCTTCTGGTTCCTTGAGGCTCTGGAGCCAAGCTAGGGACGTGTGGTCTGTGACCACTGTGAACCGTACGCCATGGATGTAGACCCAAAATTGTTTGCATGCATAGATGACTGCCAGGAATTTGCGCTCTGTCACCGTATAGTTGTGTTTGTGGATGTTTAGTGTCCTACTGGAGTAAGCTACAGGGTGTTTGAGTCCCTTGTCCTCAAGTTGGGATAATACAGCCCCAACTGCAGTAAGTGAGGCGTTGGTATGGATCATGAATGATCTGTTGAAATCTGGGTACATCAGAACAGGGTTGCTTGACAAGGCCAAGCATAATTTGTTGAAGGCTCCTTGGCATTGTTTACTCCATACAAAGTCAACTCCTGATTTCAGCAAGTGGAAGAGAGGTTCTCCAATGGCTTCAAAGAGGGGGATGAAACATCAATAATAACCAACCATTCCCAAGAATACCTGTATTCATGTTTTGACTCAGGTTGCTTCATCTTAGATATGGCTTTGATTTTTGCAGTTTGGGGACTCAGGCCATGGCTATCTATAACAAAGCCCAGGTATTACAACTGGTCCTTAAAGAACTGGCATTTGTGTAGCTTTATCTTAAGATTGGCGGCTGCTAGCCTCTTGAAAACCTTTTCCAAGTGAGCTAGATGCTCAGTGAAGGTCCTAGAGAAAACATTGATGTTGTCCAAGTACACTAGGACACAGGAGAGTTTAAGGTTGCCAATAATGGTGTCCATTGCACGCTAAAAGGTTGCAGGAGCATTGCAAAGCCCTTGTGGCATCCTTGTTGGTTGGAATAGTCCTTGTGAGGTTATGATGGCGCATTTTTCTTTTTCTTTGGGGGGTAGTTCAATCCGCCAGTAGCCTGATATGAGATCCATGGCAGAGAAGTACTTGGCACCCCCAAGGCGGTCTAATGCAACATCTATGCAAGGTAAGGGGTATGAGTCCTTTTTGGTGAGAGAGTTCAGGCAGCGGTAGTCCATTACAATGCAATGTCTGCCATCTTTCTTCTTGATAATCAGTAACAGGGGAGCCCAAGGACTTTGGGAAGGAGCTAGTAACCCGGCATCCAGAAGTTGTTTGAGTTCTTTAAATACCTGAGCATCTTCCACCCTAATACAGAGGTATGGTTTGGCACAAAAAGGGGGCACATCCCCAGTATCAATCTGATGGGTGACTCCTTTAGCCAGGCCATAGTCCGTAGGTCCAGAGGCAAAGATGTTGCTGAACTGATCAAGTAGGTCCAACACGTCTTTTTGTTGAACAGGAGACAGTTGGGGGAAATCAGCAGCAGTGAACAAAGAGAGAACTTGATGATTGTCCTCAGGTAGATTAAAATCACTGAACGTTCCAAAGGGGTATAGGGAGGCCACTTGTTCTGCTCCCAGTATACAACCATGTCCCACAACCTGGCCTTGGGTCACCTGCATGGGTAGGGCCGTTAGGTTGGCAAGCAACAACTGTACGGGCTCTTTGTAGGTTCAATCTGAAATCCCAGGACACAGGCAGGGTTCTGTACGGCTTAAGGATTCAGGTGAGTAAAGTTCCAAGAATGACTTTTCAGGTAGCTCATAAGAAATCTGGGAATCAATCACCACTTGAGAGCCCAGGGGAATGGTGATAGCCGCTGGTGCTAGTAGGGGTACCCCTTCTTCCGCAGGGCAGGAAGGATGAGGGGTACACATGATGGAGGAATGAGTCCTATACTTGAGAGAGAAGATACCTGTGGGGTACTTAAGCACGCAAGTTTTAAGACGTTTTCCTGGGAGGCGCAGAGGCTCTTCAAAAATCAAAGGAACCTCATATCCCAAGAGCAAAAGGTATCCATCTTGTAAGTTTACAATCCCATTATATTCTCAGAGGAATTGAGTACCAACCAAGAGGTCATAGCTTTTGTTCTCAAGGACCACAGCAGAGAAAGCAATAAGGAGTTCTCCAAACCTCATAGGTAGAGCATAGTAGGCACCAATGGCCTGTGTCTGTGCCATACCAGCTGTGCCATACAACTGTGTGTAGTTGAGATCAGGGGCCAACTTAAGTTTCTTCATTAGTTTGGAAGAAACCACGTTGACTGGAGAACCCGTGTCCAAGATGGCTTTGATCTTAACCTTTTGGATTGATACTTCCACGCGGGTTGTATCTCTCCCAAAGGGGGGCAAAACTGCCAACACATCTTGCGCAGCCTTTATCTCCTTTTCCCATTTAGCTAGCATGCACCGTAATGCAGGAATCTTATTTATATACAGTCTGTAGTGGGAGAGATACAGTCACATTTTGAAAGAGAGCTTTGGCTAGCTCAGCAGCTTCTTTGGAAGAGCCAACCAAGATGGGAGGTCAGTGGGCTTGAGCTAGATAAGGGCAAGCCATCATAGACTTAGCTTCTCTTGTAGGTACTCAGGAAGTGGTGGTAGTCTTCCTAGAGCAAAGCTTGTATGAGACAGAGATAGTTTCCAAAACAGCCAAGAAAGAATAGCCATAACTATCAGAATCTTCACTATCAGAATCTTCAGGCTCTGAATCACTGGAGAGATTGTAAAAAAGATGAAGGATAGT
Source organism: Entomophthora muscae (assembly GCA_014839935.2). Lineage (NCBI taxonomy): Eukaryota > Fungi > Entomophthoromycota > Entomophthoromycetes > Entomophthorales > Entomophthoraceae > Entomophthora > Entomophthora muscae. The sequence goes on along the minus strand of QTSX02005023.1, from coordinate 350,901 downwards.
TGGGCCAGAGGAAGAGGGAGCTTCCTCATCAGATGGAGGATCAGGGGGAGATGGGGGAGATTGGTCAGCAGAGATTGTCTCTGTTTCTAAGCTGATCTCTCTTTTCCCGCCTGTTCCTTGGGGTCACAACCTTCCACTCAAGGATTAGTGCAAGTGTGTGTGGTGCCCAATTTGGCCACAGTTATGACAACCTTGCCTCTTAGCCTGTCCACCAGCACCCAGGGTCATTATGTGCGGCGTACAAAAGGTAGTTCCAGCATTGCTGGCTTTATTTTTGCGTACCACTGTTCCTCCATGGGTCAAATGCATGTCTTGTAAGATTGTCTTCCTACTCTTCATGGAAGTGAGTGAAGCCTTGTGTGCCTTAAAGTGTAGACATAAAAGCTGGTTCACCTTCAAAGCATTTGAGTAAGCTGTGTAGGCTTACCAGGGAGTTAACTGTCAACTGGTGATTAACTGTTGGCCTTCAATGTAGAAACAATCTGCAAACTCAGCCAGGGTTTCCTTGGGCTTGAAAGTGATGTGCATAAATGCATCCTTTTTGACCTCCAAGCTGAGATCTCCTCCAAACTCCTCAATAAGGAGGCGCTTCATGTCCTCCCAAGTGACAATGGAGGGGAGCTTGGGGACCACAACTTCCTGGAGTGTGGGGTGGAGGCAGGTGAGGATGTGTTCCTTCTTGAGTTTGTTGGTAGCCCTACACATTGCAGTTTTGTAGATGGTTAGAAAGGCGGCAATGGTAGAGTTTTTTGGATTGAATATCTGTTTGAAGGTTGGTTTGTAGTTTGGGTTGATAGACAAGGACAAGTACTGACTGTTTTCACCAGGGTTAAGGACGTAAATATGAGGGTTGCTTTCAAACTTGGACTAGCAGCAGGTTGTATAGCCCAGAGGAGTTGAAATCTTTCCTCTAGAGTGTCCAAGGTAGAGCTGTTCTGTCCGCTAATATCTCTAGCAGTGGCAGCAGCAGCCCCAAACTTGTCAATACTGATTTTTTGTACTGCCAAGGTACCAGAATCCCATTGACACAAGTAGCCAGAGAAGTGGCCTGCGCAACTAATGGGGTGACTTGTCTATTTAGGGTCTTGGTAAATCATGAGAGGTTTTGAACCTCTTTTTCCAACGTGTCTTGCCTATCAGCTACATCATTTTTCACTTCAGCAAGTTGATCTAGTGCACGCGCACAGTTGACCTGGGGTTGACCTTCCAGACCAGGGCAACAACCATGATTGTCATGAGCTGGAGCATTAACGTATTCACCTTCCTCTTCAGATTCAGGTTCAGATGACAAATCCTCAGATTTAGAGAGGCGCTGTCTTAAGTACTTGATTTCACCTTGTAAGGTAGCCACCTGATCAGTGAGGGAGGCAATACAAGGGTCAGGCATTGGATCAACTGGAGGGGGATTCTGCACAGAAGCTTGAAGTCAAGAGGTAGCCTTGAGTTTGGAAATTGCCTCCCATACCTTGGTTTCAAAATCAGATGGGGTCTCAACAGAAGGAGCGGGAGGAGTCACCACAATAAACGCTACCCTCCCATCCACATAATTTTGCACCTGGTATAGAGTGTTGCCTAGTGAATCCTTATCCAGACTGTATTGATGCTGTAGATGGCGGCCCCAAGTATTGACATGAGCTCCTATCAATTTGAGTTGCAAGTTGACATGCTCTCTGAACTGATTAAGCTCATTAACCAGAGTCTCAAAATCCTGGCAATGGTTTAGCAGAAAGGCCTCAATTTGCTCACGCCACCCTGCCTGATGTTCATCCAATTTGCATAGCCAATCCTTTATGTATCCAGGAAGCAAGTAACAAAGGGAGTTCAGGGGAGGCAGTTAAGTACTTCTGTGACGCCAATGAGTTGTGCTGGTTGTCAGAAATACAAGAAAAGAGACTGTGTGACCATTCTTGGTAGGCCATATTTTGAGCATGATTATTTGATACAGCGGTGGCTACAGCATCTAATAGTTGATTCTGGGATCCTAAGGCAAGTTGGTGGTGAACTAGGGCAGGTTAGATGAACTGGTTGACCAACACGCCAATAGAATCCATGGATTCCATCAACGCGGGGGAGACCAAAGTCCAAAAGGAAGGAGTACAGGTCTTCAGAAGTGTACCCGGGATGGAGGCCAGGGATAAAGTGCATGGCTACTGTTCCAGAATGAAGAAGGGAGCAGGCGGCAGCACAAGCTTGCTTGTGATTGAGAGAGTAAGCAGGAAGGGGGCCCACGCGGGCCCGGGAGACAGAATCAATACCATAGGATTTGAGGGGGCATCAGTGATGTCTTCTTCTATAGGGGGACTAGAAACTTTAGGTTGATTGGGTACTTCAGAAACAAAGGGAGAAGAACCAGAGAATGCGCGTAGGAACAGGGTAACCAAGGGGCTTGCAGCCCCTGTAGTGAGCACCATTTTGTTGTGTTTGGCTCCAGGGGACAACATCCTGGAAGACACAGCAGGAAATCTTTATAACAAAAGATTTGAGGTTTGAAGCTAGCCTTGGGTTAGCCTTCAGGGCAAAATTAAGGGCATGTACCTTAATTTCCTGGAAAACAAGATGTAAAAGTCCTTTTGGCAGAAAGGACAGGAAAGGCTTGAAGATTATAAAAGCCAACGCAAATGTGGATAAACTTGTCTTTATTAGGAGTAATGATTCTACTTTAAATAGTAGACAAGAGATGATGATCACTCATTAGGAAGACAGAGTGGCTGAGGGGGTCACATTGGGATGAGGTCATACCAGGATCAATCACAGACAGGTATGATAATCTGGAATAGGTGGATATTAAACCAGACCCATTTGCAAAAGGCAAGGAATTTCTGAAGTTGAAAGCAAACCCAGCCAAATCTTTGCAACTATCACAATTCAAAGGCCATATCAAAATAGCATTAATTGCACAATTTACAGCAACCATGCCAGCCTACATAGCTCAAAGACTACAAAGCACCGCCTTAGAACCTTTTTCTGGGGCAACAACAACACTGCCACATGGATCCAGTCCGCCCAGAGCAAGCTGGCTCAGATGGAATGCCCACAGCAATTTTGGATTGCGGAAATTTTCATCTGCCTGACCCATGACGCTGGCACCTGTTGCAACAAGTGGCACAAGGAACATACCAACAAGAACTGGGATACCTTTAAGCAAGACTTCCTGGCAATATTTTTGCTTAAGGACACAGCGCTCATGAAAATACGCAAAGTAAAGAACCTTACCCAGACAGGCACCGTAAAGAAACTCACCTGCGCCTAGGAAGAACTCCAACTTTGTGTGCCATCTGACATGGCCTTTGACACCCCAGCTACACACCTCATGTACTACAATGCTCTCAAGTTGCATGTGATGAGGCATGTGAACCTGGACCATATGACTAACCTGCAAAGCCTGTATTGCAAAGCAAAGAAAGCAGAACAAACCTCCAACGCACTTCATAAGTCACAAACTGGAAAACAAGAAAGACCCAAGGATTCCCATCCAGGTGGGCGCTCCACTTGACCACCCCCTGGAGGCAACAGGAATAACACCAACCACAAACCCACGGGTTTGAATGGACATGGAAGTGGAAACAATGGCCAGTCAAATTGTACCCATTTTCATGTCACTGCCACACAAGGCAATCGAGACAAGGGAAAAGCCCGGGGAGAGCATTAAGCAAGCCAAGCTCTCACCACGCAACTCCTGACTTGCCCAATGATGAGTACTAACCCAAGGACGTGTACCAATGCCCAATGATCCAAGTACCCTCAGAAGACCAAGTACTTTACACCATTGCTAGACATCCCAATAAACTGATGTCCTATCCTTTCCGCTTTTGCAGTTACATAGGCTCAGCACTCCTGGATTTGGGCGCAGACCAACCCCTGCTCAACAGTAGCTTTGTGGATAAGTTCAAGCTGGCCACTAATCCTTTGCAGATTAAAAACGTGGTTCTGGCTGACAAACACCACATTGCCGTGACAAGGGAAACTGCCCCCTTCTCTGTTATGCTTCATAATTTACACTCCACCATCCAAGGTCCCGTCATTGACTTTCCTAAGTTTTACATTGTACTGGGACTAGACTGTTTACAAAAGAACAATCCTCACGTAGACTTGGCAACCTCAGTGTTGATCATCAAGCGTGAAGGTGTCAACCACCAGATCTACCCTGACTCAGTGGACCAACTCCTATGCAACCACGTCTTTGTATGCATCACGGAGACCCTGGACAAAAAGGAAAACCTGAAGGCAATTGACTAGGACTCCTGCCAGTAAAAGATCATACACTTCAAAGATCACCAGGATACCTCCACACCTCAGGACCTCAAAATTGTGGCCTGCCATCCAGAAATCTTCAAGGAAGCGCTTCCTGGGCTGCCCCCTGAGAAACACATTCAGCACTCCATCCAACTCAAAGGGGTTGTACCCAAGGCGCGCCCTATCTACAGACTGACCCCAAACAAAGACAACAACCTACACGCCTATCTCAAGGAAGCGTTGGAGAAAGGACTTATCTGCCCCTCACAGTCTCCCTTTGGGGCTGCTGTATTCTTTGTGGCCAAGAAGGACGGTACCTTACGTCTGGTCACAGACTACTGAGCCCTAAACAAAGTTACCATGAAGATTTTTTATCCACTACCACTGATTGACAACCTCTTTGACGCCTCAGGAGGAATCACAGTTTTCTCCAAGATTGATCTGACTGCAGGCTACAACCAGATTTGCATCAAGGAGGAAGACATCCCCAAAACAGCCTTCTGCACTAAATATGGCTCATAAAAATGTGTGGTGCTCAACTTTGGAATGACAAATGCCCTGTTCACCTTTGTGACCTTCATGAACAAAATATTTTGCCTCACATAGGCAAGCACGCCCTATTGTACCTGGACAACATCATTGTCTACAGCCCCTTGGTGGAACAGCACCACAAAGACCTCAAGGCAGTCTTTGCTACCTTGGCACAACACAAACTTTTGGCTAAACTTTCCAACTGCCAGTTCTTCCGCAAGCAGCTACCCTTCCTGGGACACATTGTCTCAAAGGACGGCATCAAACCCAAAAGTCAAAAGATACAGGCCATCTGCAAGATGCCGCCATCCAAGGATAAGTTAGAACTCTGCACCTTCTTGGGGATGGTGGCCTATGTACAACACTTCATACCTGACTATGGAGTTTTGACTGCCCCCTTATCCGCCATAACAGGTGCCAAATCCAAGTTTGTGTGGACCCCCCAATGTGACCTCTGTTTTAGACGCCTCAAGGAGAAACTCACAACAGCTCCCATCCTGCAATACCCCAAACGTGACAGGGAATAACAAATGGAAACCAACGCCTCAGATGCATCCATTGGGGGAGTACTACAAATCAAAAATAATGACAGTGACTTCCTGCCCATAGCTTATAAATTGCAAAAATTGACAGATGGCAAGTGTTGATACCCTATCCACAACAAATAACTGTTGGCTATTGTGCACTTCCTAGTCAAATGGCGCTGTTACCTAGAATGGCAGGAAAAATTCACAGCATTAACCAACCACAAGTTGCTCATATATTTCAAAACTCAAGTGAATCTGTCTCGCCGCCAAGCCCGCTGGATGGAGCTATTGGAGAGATTCAACATGCTCATACAGTACAAACCTGGGGCCAAGCTTGCCATGGCAGACGCCCTCTCCTGCCTATATGTCCGTGCCTCAAGAGGGGGAAATGGGCTTGACCCATACTGGCCTCTCTTAGTACTATGAACAAAAGACAAAGGTTTCCCCCCCTCTGGCACAACCAACATAACAAAGGAAACAGTTATCAAAAACAAACACCTATTTGCTGACGTATACAGGACCCTACACAGAAAAATGTCTGACAGCACAGCCATTTCCCTACATCCCCATGCACCAGTGGGTAGACACCATTCTACGCCATCACAGAGACCTTGGACATACCAAGAGCCAAAACCTATATGAGTTCCTTGAGCACAAGGCCTGGTGGCCAACCTTATATTGCAATGTTCAAGAAGTTCTAGACCAATGTGAGGTATGCAAAAAGATTACCAAAAGCAAAACCCTGCCAAAGTCAGTACTTCCCATCTGTACACAACTACCCTTCAAAGTATGGGCTCTTGACATTGTTGGCCCCATGCCAGGGAAACACAACAATAATAAATACATCACACCACCATTGACTTCACTACAAGATGGCCAGTATCCCAAGCAGTAAGGGTACACACTGGCAATGATGTACAAAAATTTATTGGCAAAGAGATAATCAGCAAGTTTGGAAATCCAGAACTCCTGATAACCAATGGAGGGAAAGAATTAACCTCCAAAACCACCAATGTATACCTTGCAAAAAATGGGGTCAAACACATTGTAACAACGCCATACCACCCACAGGTCAATGGACGTGTATAGTGGCTTAATGGTAGCCTTGTGCAAGCCTTAGCCAAACTCACCGCTGGAAGACCTGAAGACTGGTATAAGCAGCTACCAACTGCATTACTTGTGTGTCAAACCTGAGTGAACAGATCCACCGGAAAAAGCCCTTTTGAGTTGGTATACGGCACACAGCCAAATATCATTCAAGCATTGACAGGGCCTAAACTGGAATTCCAAGTAAAGTCCCCCCCATGATCAGACCCTCACGTTGTAGAGGCTAACAGCAAACAAACAGAAAAGGAAAATGAACGTCTGCAAAAAACCTTTGTCCCCATCCACAATAGACATGAAGTTGGGGACAAAGTTTGGGTCATGAATGTTGACAAGAGCAAGTTACAACCTGAAAAAGTGGGACCAGCAATCATCCTAAAGGTAAACAACAATAACACTTACCTTGTACAAGGGCTTGGCAAACGCAAGCAGGACAAGACCCTACACCATTATTTCCTGAGACCCTGCAAAGAGAGACAAAAACAACAAGAACCGCCCTGCCTACCGCAGAACAACAATTAGTCCAATACGGCGCCCTGGCTCCTGACAACTTCCCTGACAACCTTCCTCCAGAGGAGGCCAATCTTCAGCCAGGGGGGGTGTTGAAACTGCAGGCTCAACCCACCAGCAAGGTTCCAACCAAGCAGTTTTGTGACCTGCAACCCGATTATCCAGTCACTCAAAGCCAGACTAGGAAGTCAACTCAAATTACCAAATCCAACAACATGAACAGATGATGTTCCTCTACAGTGGATACCTTGTTTTGGCGCTTGACTCACTAGCAGGATCAAGCCAGCCCTCCTTTCATCCAACCGTGTGATCAACAATCATTTTCCTGTTATCCATTGATTCACATGAACTATATAATCACTATCTCCCAATAAAGATTATTATCTAGCTTCTAAATATTTCCCCCCTTGTAACTCTGCTAAAACAGCACAGTTACAACACTGTCATATGTGAGGATATGATTAGTATTGTGGCAGAAGAACGTATAGGAAGAATAATTGATAATTACTTTTGGGATTTAGCTTCTGATCACGCAAAAGCACTTTTTAATAAGTCAAAGATATTTAATTATTTTTTAGGGGAAAAGTATTTATATCCCCCCCAGGGAGCATCTTCTTAAGCTGTTGGCAATATCTTCTAGGACATCCCAACACACTCTTATTTTGATTAATTATTGATATAGGTTTGGTTGTTTCAAACACATCAACCAATGAGATTTAATTGCTTCACCCAGCACAGGTGGCCCTTACTGATGTCGGGGTTTGATATATTTTGGGATCATTCATCCTGCTTAATTTTTGTCTCCATGTTGACTGCTTATAAATACAGTCAATTTAGGAAATCTGATATTATAGGGAATCAAACCCAGCGCCGCAGCACTTGATTTAAAAGTAAGGCGGCACCACAGCGCTTGCAATAATTTTCAGTTGGCGCTGCAGCGCTTGACATAAAAGTAGTTTGGCGCTTTCTCACTTAATTCAGTTGCTAGGCGGCGCTGCAGTGCCTGTGTATTTTCCAAAATGTTGCGGCAGCAAATCATTTATCACTTAATGCCAAAGCAGCACCCATCATTGGCTAATTTAAGTTTCATCTCAGCAGTCTACTGCTGATCCAATATGTATATAGTTTATACTACCAATTTATGTTATTTGGTAGCTGCAATTCATATATGTAAGCTCAGTCATAATTGGCATCCTTGCTTTTTATACTACTAATTTATGGGTTTGGTTGCATTAACCCCAATCTGTGAGCATTGTCATAATTGGCATCATTGCTTGATCAAATTCCCAACAGTTGGTACTCATTGTTGGGCAAGGCAGAAGCTTGGCAGGGAGATCTTGGCTTTCTTATTGCTCTCCCTGTGCTTTTCCCTTGTCCTGGTTGTCCTGGGTAGTAGTGACTCTAAAGTGAGTGCAGTTTGATTGTTCATTGTTTCTGTTACTGTGGCCATTTGAGCCTGAGGATTTATGGCCAGTACCATTGTTGTTGACAGGTGGAGTGCGGCTGGAGCAGCCTGGCAGGTGAGAGTCATTGGGCCTCTTTCTCTTCCCAGTCTGGACCTTATGGAGGGTGTTGGGTGTTTGCTCTGCCTTGCATTAAAGGCTCTGCAGGTTAGTCACCTGCTCCAGGTTGACATGTCTCATTATGTGCAACTTGAGTGTGCCATAGTACATGAGATGTGTAGCTGGGTTATCAAATACCATATCTGAAGGTGCTGTAAGAAAAGGCTCCTTGTATTTGTGGGTGAGTTCTTTTAATGTCTCAGTCTTGGTCAGGTTCTTTACTTTCTTAATGATCATGAGGGTGGTATCCTTCATCACAAATCTTGACAATAAGTCCCGCTTAAAGGTGTCCCAGTCCTTCTTGGTATGATCCTCATGCCACTTGTTGCACCAGGTACCTGTGTTGTGCGTAAGGCATATGGATATCTCTGCAATCCAGAAACATTGTGGGTGTTCCTTTTGCACCTTCTTGGTCTGGGTGGATTTTATCTATGCTGTGGTGTTGCTGTCATTGACTACAGCAAATGGTTCCAAGGTGGCGCTAGGAAGTTGCTGGGCTACATGGGCTGGCATAATACTTTGTCTGTTACTTGAGGAATGGTGGTAGGTGCTTAGAAGAACCCTTGCACTAACAGGGTATTAAAGGTGGAGACCAGCATTACCATGTTCTGGCATAGTACAACCCTTTCTGGTATTTTTGGTTCCCAGTGTGTAGGTTTTCCAGTTCATGGGGAGACCAGACATAGTTCTTTTTGTATATTTGTTGACCGTGGCAAGTACGGGCAAAAGGCAGAATTTCGAAGGGAAAGGTAGGATGGGAAACCTACCTGTGCTACCAATGTTATAACTGTGCTGTTTTAGAAGATTTACAAGGGGGGAAATATTTGGAAGCTATATAATATTCTTTATTGAGAGATAACTATAATATAGTTGTTGTGAATCATGGATATCAGGAACATGATTGTATTGATCACTTGGTTAGATGGCTAGGGGGTGGCTTGATCCTGCTAATGATTCAAGCGCTAAATTGAGACATCCATCCTTTGGGATCATTGATTTCTCATATTGCTGTTTCTGGTAATTTGAGTTGACTTCTGCATTTGGCTATGGGTCACTGGGAAGTTGAATTGTGGGTCACAAACCTGCTTATTCAGAACCTTGTTGGTGGGTCAACTCTGCTGTTTCAACACCAGGGAGAGCATTGAGCGAGCCAAGCCCTCCTCACCAAACTTCTGCCTTGCCAAACAATTAATATTATCCAGAGGACGTGGATCAGTTACCTATGATCCAGATTCCCTCAGGAGATCCAGTACTCTACACCATTTCCAGACATCCCAATAAACTGATGTCCTGCACTTTCTGCTTTTGAAGTTACACAGGTTCAGCACTCTTGAACTCAGGTGCAGATTGTATCCTTGTCAATAGCAAATTCATGAACAAGTTCAGGTTATCCACTAATCCTTTGCATATTAAGAACGTGGTTTTAGCTTATGAACATCACATTTCTGTGACCCAAGAAACTTTCCCCTTTTCCATCATGCTGGAGAACCTCCGCTCAACCATCTGAGGACCCGTCATTGATTTCCCAAGATTTGGTGTGATACTTGGCCTGGACTGGTTGAGGAAGAACACCCCTCACATGAACTGGGCCACTTCAGTATTAACCATCAAACAGGAAGGAGCCAACCACCAGATTTACCCTAACACAGTTGACCAACTTCTTTGGGACCATGTGTTTGTACACATTACAGAGATCCAAGAGGAAAAAGGTAACCTCAAGGCAATCAATTGGGACTCTTACCAGTACAAGGTCATACACTTCAAGGATCACCAGGATACTACCACTCCCAAGGATCAGTAAATTGTAGCCCAACATCCAGAAATCTTCAAAGAAGCACAACCAGGTTTACCTCCAGAGAAGCACATGCAGCACACCATCCAGCTCAAGGGAGCAGTACCTAAGGCTCAGCCCATATATTGGGTCACCCCAAAAAAAGACAACACAGTGTGTGCATACCTCAAGGAAGCATTATAAAAAGGGCTCATCTGCTCCTCACAATTCCCTTTGGTGCATCTGTGTTCTTTGTGGCAAAAAAGGGCGGAACCCTTAGACTTGTCACTGACTATTGAGCACTAAATGAGGTTACCATAAAAAATACTCTCTTCCACTCATCAATGACCTTTTTGATGCTTTAGGCAGAGCAACTGTCTTATCAAAGATTGACCTGACAGCCAGATACAACCAAATTTGTATCAAGGAATAAGACATCCCCAAGACCGCCTTCCAAACCAAGTATAGCTCATACAAGTGTGTTTTACTTAACTTTGGAATGACAAACATGCCTTCAGCCTTTGTTACCTTTATGAATGAGATTTTTTCACCCCATATTGGCAAGCATGCTCTTGTGTATCTGGATTATATCATTGTGTATAGTCCCTAGGTGGAAAAGCACCACAAGGATTTAGAGGCAGTATTTGCAACCTAAGCACGTCATAAATTACTTGTGAAGCCCTCCAAGTGTCAATTATACTGAGAACAGCCCCCATTCCTTGGGCATGTGATGTCAAAAGAGGGCATCAAGACTGATGTCCAGAAAATCCAAGCCATATGTAAGATGCCACCCCCCAAGGACTATAGTGAGTTTCATACCTTCCTTAGGATGGTTAGTCTATGTCTGTCAGGGATTCATCCTGTGGGGGGGTCTTGAGAACTTACGGGCAGTTGACCCACAGGTCCTGCAGGAAGGGCCCACCACAAGATTGGAGCTAACTTTACAATATAATATAACAATTTGCCCAGAAGAGCCCAGGGTCTTCTAGAATGAACCATTGAATTGATCATGCTGGTGAGGGTGATGTATATCATCCCAAAAATATCTTTGTGGAGGTGGATTCATTGGTCACAACAGATTCCTGCAGGCAGTTGGGCCGCAGGGTGAGAGGTGGTGTCATTGGAACCAGATAGGCGGGCAGGTAGTTGTACTTGTCGCAGAATTGCAGGGGAGGTATGGTGACCCAAGTTCCTTCTCTACCAACGGTTTTGGCTTCTCTAGTTCTGACTTCAGGGCCGTAGACTAGGATTTCCTCTAGGGTAAATTCCAAATATGCTGGGTTTGGTGGGTCTTCTGTGAAATGTACCAGGCCAAAGGGAGCTCCTGGTGGACAATATAGTTTGTGCAGTCAGTCTGCAGTTTCTTGGGGTTGTTGGGTGTGAGGTACAGAACCGTGGGAGGTAGACTGCAAATGAAATAGAACTAAAATCAAATATGGAAACCCTGGTTGAAGCAAAAAGTTCATGTCACTTTATTGCAAGAATGGCAATGGGCAACTTCCTGCGGTCCAGGGTATAAGTATACCCATCTGCCATGGAGAAACTTTTACAATTTCCTTTAGACCTGGTGATACTGTCTACCAGGGTTTTGCATCCCTTGGTGGCATCCATTGTGAGAGATATTTCATTGGCTGGCTTAAACTGAGAAGACTCAAATTTCCCTTTTGGGTTGCAGGGTTAGTCATCCTTGGGTGGCCTGCATTTCATGGGAAGTTTCTTTGCTTCCCCTGCCGCGGTGATCCAAGTTATTTCAGGATCCTTGGCTTGGCCCACGCTCTCATTGATTGGGTTAACAGGAACCTTTGGCGTGGGAGTCCTTGATGCAAGTAATTTTTGATAATCCAAACTCAGGAGATTCTCTGAAGTCAAATCCCACTCTGGTTCAAGTCCAGGAAACTGCAGGCAGCCCACAGGGTTTTGGGGTTCAAATTCTGTAGCTGAGGTTTTCTCATAAGCATAGTTAGCAAGAGTTTGTCACTTGTGATAATTTCTGATGCTTAATTTCAGACTGTGGTGTTCTAACTGCGCCACTATCTGCTATCACAGGTGTCAAATTCAAATTCTTATTGACCCCCCAACAAGACCTTTATTTCTGTTGCCTGAAAGACAAGCTAATGCCTGCCCTCATCCTATAATACCCAAGAAGGGATGATGACTATCAAATGGAGACTGACGCCTCCAACATCACTGTTGGGGGTGTACTACGCATAAAAATGGACACATGTGACTGCCTGCCAGTGGATTATGAGTTGTGTAAGCTTACAGATGGCAAGTGCTGGTACCCAATCCACAACAAAAAGCTGCTGGTGATTTTTTATTGTACAGTCAAGTGGTGTTGTTACCTGGAGCCACAAAAAGTATTCACTGCCCTAACCGACCATAAGAACCTCATATATTTCAAGACTCAAGCCAACTTTTTCAGACGCCAATCTTAATGGATGGTGTTCCTAGAGTGTTTTAACATTAACATCCAATATGAACCTCGGCCATAGTTGGTCATGGAAGACACCCTCTTGCGCCTATATGTGAGGGCGTCCAGAGGCAAAAATATCCCTGGCCCAGACTGGCCCCTCATGGTACTTTGAACCAAGGATAAGAGTTTTCCCCCAGGCACCTACAACATTACAAGAGACACTGTCATCAAGAACAAACACCTCTTTACAGATATATATGAAACATTACATCAGAAAACAACCAACAGAAGCACCATTCTGTACATCCCCACACATCAGAGATTCAACACCATCTTGCGTTACCACTGAGACCTAGGATATACAAAAATTCAAAACCTCTATGAGTTCTTAAAACAAAAGGCTTGGTAGCTGACCCTGTAACAGGGCGTGCAAGAGGTCCTCACACAGTGTGAATTATGCAAAAATTTGCAAAAAGCAATGCTCTCCCAAAGTCTGTGTTACCAATCTGTTCCCAATTACCCTTTAAAGTTTGGGCCCTTGGCATTGTAGGCCCTATGCCAGGGAAACATAACCACAAGAAATACATCATCACTGCCATCAATTTTTCCACCCACTGGCTAGTGGCCCAAGCTGTTAAGGCATACACTGGCAACAATGTACGCTAATTCATTGGCAGAGAAATCATCAGTAAGTTTGGAAATCCAGAACTGCAGATCACCAACGGAGGCAAGGAGTTGACCTTGGAGAATACCAACGTTTACCTCATCAAGAATGGAGTCAAACATAAAGTGACTACACCATATCACCCTCAGGCCAATGGCAGAGTAGAGCAACTAAATGGCAGCTTAGTGCAAGCCCTTTCCAAACTCACAGCTGTAAGACCTGAGGGTTGCCACAAGCAACTAGCAACTGCACTTCTTGCGTGTCACACATGGGTGAACAGATCCAACAGTGACCAAAAGGAAAGGGAAGAGAAACACCAACAAGATATGTTTGTCCCCATCCAAGCAAGGCACAAAGTTGGCAACAAAGTATGGGTGATGAACACGGCAAAAGTAAGCTGTAGCCTGAAAAGATGGGCCCCGCCATTGTGGTGAAGGTAAACAACAACAACAACAATAACCTAGTACAATTACTGGGCAAGAATAAGCAGGATAAGATTCTACACCATGACCAGCTACAACCCTGCAAGGCCTGCCAGAAACAGTGCAAGACAGTCCTCCCCACAACCAAGCAAAAGTTGGTGCAGTACAGCACCCGTGCTCCTGACGGCCTCCTGGCAGACCTCCCACCAGAGGAGACCAACTTTCAGCTGGGGGAGTCAAAACAACGGGGCCAACCCCCCAGAAAGGTTCTGACCAAGCAGGTTTGTGACCCGCAATCTGACTTCCCAGTGACCCATAGCCAAATTTGGAAGTCAACTTGAATTACTAGAAACAGCAGCATGAGCAAATAATGATCCCATACAGTGAATGTCTTGATTTAGCGCTTGACTCATTACAGGATCAAGCCATCCCCTAGCCATCCAATCAAGTGATCAACACAATCATGCTCCTGATATCCACAATTCATAACAACTATATACTAGTTATCCCTCAATAAAGAACATTATCTAGTTTCCAAATATTTTTCCCCTTGTAACTCTGCTAAAACAGCACAGTTACGGCACTGTATTATAGATTCATTGATTTTTTGATGTTTTGTATTTCTGTTGTCTGTTTCAGTTGCTATTAGGATTTTTTGTTGGATCAAATTTTTAACTTTAGTGCCTGAGCTCATTTTGTTCTTAAACCCCATAGTAAAAATAGCAGCTTTGTTTAGTGGCTGAAACACATTTGCTCTAGTGCTTGGCATATTTGTTGAGCCACCATTAATTTGTTCTCAGTCTACATAATCTGTTGGGTGTCAGGACATTTTTGCCAACTAGCCCACGTTTTCTGTGGAGCTAGCTTCCGCTTCTATCAAAGGGGTTGAAGTTTGTTATGTGGCTGAACCAATCTGTTCTGAGCTGGACCATTTCTGTTTATCTCAACAGGTTAGCGGGCTACAGCATCTCTTTCTTGTTCTTAAGGGAGAATATCTTATCGCAGTTGATTATCCACCCATGTTCTTGATACCTTTATATATCTTTGCCATTCCTTTTTTGTAAGCTGGCTTGGTTCAAAGGGGGTTCTCAGAAATTTTCCGGTTATTTTTGACTGTTTCTTTTTTAATGAACAGCTTTATTTTTTGGGTATCTTTTTTCAAGCTTACTCCTTTACCTTTATTTATATTTCCTGAGTATTCAGACTCACTCTGGGTTATATTGAACCTCATACCATTGAGCTCTTTTAACGAGTACCCAAAAGTGACCAGAGATCATAGGCTGGGGATGCTTCTGGGATGACATTTCAGATGATCCACTTAAGTTATCAATCTTCCCATTTATTTTCTGATATTTAATGTCAGGAAGGAACTCTGTCCTTCCAAATCCAGTTTGAGGGAGAAAGTGAGTGATAAAGGCACTATGGTCATCACCAGCAACAAAGGGAAACACTTTCTTTAGCATAGCAATCCTCTCTCTTTTTGTTGATGCTCCCAAGGAGGAAAACAGCTGCATGGCAGAGGTAAAGTTAACAGATTCCTTAGCATTAGATTTAGGGACATTGATAGTTAGATGCTTGGTAGAGATGGCTTGCTAAAGAGTTCTGGTTGCAGGGATGCTACCTTTTTGCAACGATGGTTGGAAGTAAACCTTGGCTGGCAATTTAGCTCTTATATACTAAGCCGTATAGCACTGTTCTGAAAGGGATGGTGTGATAGCTTTTATTACACTTGTGGATTAATTTTATATCCTGGAATAAATGAAATCCCCAGCTTTCATGTGCAGGTGATGCGTGGAGCAGCTAAGCATCATTGTTACACAGTATCCTCTTTGTGATCGGTGCAAATCAATTAAGATGATGCATCCCCTCAGTTGTAGCTCTCTGGCATACTTTTAAAATGGTGGAATATCAAAGGGTTCTATTTCAGATATGCTTTATTTGAGGTTCAAGGCTAACTTGAACCTTAAAACTAATCTAAACAGTGATAAAAAATGTCCTAACTTCAAACCACCATGAAATCCTGAAGAACTAAGCTTTTTAAATAAACTGAAATGGGGAATAAAGCTCTTGCCCTTATATTTAATCTCGCCAAATAAAAAGTATATGCTGAAAAAATAGAATTCCAAGTGTTTTTAGCTTTGAACCGATCTAGTTTATATCATTATCAAAACAATATCATGAAATCTGGCCTATGCTCTTTTGGATTGCTTCCGCTCTAGTATTCGGCATGGTATGTATATCGATATCTCAACCCCAGTAGAAAGATAGGGTTCGTGGCTTCATTTCGGCAGCGTACAATGTGAAAAATATATCTTGTTGAGTTATTGCTGCTTCTGGTATAAAATGTGGGATTGGTTGACCTTTCAAGATCGGACTGTGCTGCGCTGCAGCTTGGGCAGCATGCGTATTAGAGGATAGCCTGATCCCGAAAGTATTGGCCAATCTATTTGGTGGGGTTGCCGTGAGTTGGTTGAACCGCCTGCAGTAAGGGTCTGGAATTTGCATATTTATAGCATCAGAGAGTGTCGAATAGGTTGGCTGGGCCTACCAGAGACTTTGTTTTTCGCTCGGCTGGGTTACTGGAAAGGGTGGCTTGAAATCTGGACGTGGGGCTTGACAGTCCCACGTTTTTCCCCACAGGTTCTGGTTTCACTTAACTTTTAGCTTAACAGATCTCACTTTTTAAAAAAACATGCAAAACTTATTCTTTATCGATGTGAACTAGTAGAGATCGATCGCCGCTTGCATGTATTAAGGTTGATGGAATATGTGCCAGCTTCTGTTTCCCGATAGCCGCTATGCTTTTGAAATTTCTCCTGATTTTGCATGGCGGGATAAGGGGGATCGATTCCCAGCAGGTTGATGGGGGCGGGCGTGAGGATCTCAAATAATAGATCTGGGCTCAGGTGAAGCATGTGCAAAACTAAGCTAACAAAATAGGAGGGCATGCAGGTTATTTAGGCTTGAGTTCGGTCACGCTGGCTGAAAGTTGATCGACAGAACAAAGGTTGATGGAGCATCTCCCTGCCCTATCTTTTACAGCACCGATTTTTGCAAGCACAATATCCCATTGGGGTCTGTCATTGAGCTCTGATGAATTAGCCAGAGAAGAATTAGGTTTTGAGGGATGATTTGCATTGTAATCCTCATGAGAATCCATCCAGTAAATTGAGTGGCCCTGATTAACACGTGTTTCTTTCAATGTTATGGCTGAGTGAATTGAGGAATTTATACATGTCTAAATCCAAGCAAGGCTTTGTGATGCTGTCAAGGCTAGTGTATGGTTACATTGAGTTAGATTTATGCCTTTAAGAGGTTGGTCGTTAAGGAGATAGAACTTAGCCTTTAAGCAGAGAGAGCACTGAGTATGTAGAGCTAAGAAATTCCCGTGGCATAAATGGGCTATTTTAGCAGAGTTATAGAAGGGAGGATATCTGGAACTAGATATCTTGGTTCAAGAGCAACGAGTTTGTATGGTTGCTTATGTGGCTTTCAGAGAAGAGGTGCCCTAGTAATAGAGGCGCTGAATAGTTTATAAATTGGCTGCCAGCCATGTTTGATAATTACTTGCAGCCAGTTTTGCTCGGTAGGTTCAGCTCAAATAATGGGGTTGGCTTTTAGTTTGAGGTTATTGAGTTGAATCCTTTCCGGAAGGGCGGCCTATAGTTTCGATGGCAGCCTATCTGATCATTGGTGCTGTAAATATCATTCTGAATTAGCAGGGGGCTGTTAGAATTTAAGGGAAAGCGTTTGAGGAGAGAAGCTGTGCTGTCCTTTGGCATACATGGACAGATTAAGGAAATTCTACTTCTTGAGCTTAACTTGGCCAAAGTAGACTATAAAAATGCAAACTATCCTTAATCCAGTGATTATTAAAGCCACACGCACCAGAACCCAAGCAAAATTAATTTGTGCTCGAAGAGCAACAAATCGAAAGAATTAAAAACCTGAGAATGACAATAGAATTAGAACCCCGATGGATATAAGTATCAATGTAGCAGCTTAAGCTCAGGCAGTCGGGAAAGAAAACCCCTCACTTGATTAAACTATGCAAAAGTTTGTCACTTCAGGTTCATCATTTGAGTAGCGAAAAGGTGCAGAGTTTAAAGCGATGCAGCCTAAAGAATCCTAAACATAAAAACGTTCGTAGAAGGGATCTGAGGTTGCTTAACTACTTACTGCTATTATTGAGAAAAATGCTTTTTATTCGAGTAGTTGAAATAACAATTGTTTTTTTTGGATAATTGGCGAAACCAAGAAATCGCACATATTTCCTTAATCTGGGATAGCTTTTACCTGAATTGAATAGTTCGATGTTGCTGACGGGTAGGCTCGAGTTCAGGTAAGCCAGAGTGTTAAGGGCTTTGGCTTGACGTAGTATGCGTAAACGTATTAGAGATTTGAAAGATGTGACTTTGAAGGCTAGGGAACCCCGCACTTTTTGTTGGACGGCCATTCAAGTGCTAAGAGCATATAAATAACTCCTGGTCAAGTCTTTACGCGTAAGCCTCCATAAAGTGCAAACTACTAGCTAAAGCTAAAAAAGAGTTAAAGTTGAGTGTAAAGGGAAAGGCTCGACGAGGTCTTAGATACTAAACGACCTTTGTAAAGGAGCATTCACTTTGCAGTACATAAAGGGGAGATGTTTACTTAAAAATGAGTTGAATACCAAAAATAAAGCGGAAGGCATAACTGATCAAGTCGGAATAAATAGCTCAGAGATGTGTTTTGAAACAGCCGAGGGTGAAACCATAAACTAGTCGCTAGACAGCTGCAGAAACAAAACAGCTGGTGGCAGTGGCCAGACTGAGTAGGAAGGCGGAAAAGGGGATTCGATTGTTAGTGAGTGCCAGCTGAACTTGATGCGTCCGGTTTAGTGAGAGCATATCCAGCGTGATCATTAACCAGCACTGGGAAAAAACTAGTCCTAGCCAACGTTGGGCTTGGCGATGGAATAACAGAGAAAGCCAGGGTGGAGAGCCAAGCTTGTAAAGCATTTCCCGGTCGCTGAGAATTATGGATACTGCAAACGTGTTGAGAGCGATCAACTGGTAAAGCCACCTCCAGAGGAAGGAGATTTGTGCCACTGAAAAAGACTCCTCATTTAGACTCTGGTATGATAAGAGTACGTAAAAGGCGGCGGATAGGAACGCACGCGAGAGGTGGTTGAGGATCTGGGCAGGCGTGGGACTGAATCTGCTTCTTACTGCTCGTGCCATGATGATGATATGAGATTTTAGAAGATGGCAGCTTAACGAGGGAGCTGTGGATACGAATTTCTGTCTTATAAAGCGATATCAAGCTTCACTTAAAGGATGTGAAGCTGTTGTGGTAATGGATGATATCGGGATTTCGTTGGATAGACATGATTGGCAGTGGAATTAATTCAGCCATAAACTTAGCCAACCGAATTGGCGGAAAACTACCAACTGCTTTAAACCTACTACGATGCAACCTTTGATATTCCCAGGCAGCCTATTTGCCTGAAGTTGAGATCCCCCGAGGAAAGCCTCGTCGATGAGCTTCGCTTTCTAGACAAATACGTAAAATAAATCCATCCCTTTGGCCAAAAAACAAGAGCCAAGTCTATTGAAACATTTAATGGCTTGGAATATATATAACTGAGACTTAATGCACTAATTAAGCCACTTTCAGTTTAAATTGAATCGAGACCTAAATTAAAAAAGCATTTAATCGGCAGCTCTAGGACCCATGGCTCATAAATTATACACCTTGTTTATTTTCCCGATTGCGAACTACAATCTATATATAAATTTTATTAAATCTCAATCCAAAAAGTGATTGGCCACAAACACTTGGTGGAATCAACAAGCCTGGATCAGACATATTGAGCCCCTAAGACAAGGGCTAATTGATTTAAAGGACAATCCATCAAGAATCTAGCTTGGGATTAAGATTCACCCCACAAGCCAAATTGCTCGGTCAAACAAGCATGATGTTGCATATAAATCAGGGTTTCCCGAGTTTCAAATCAAATATAAACACTAAACTAAATTGGAGGGGAGTATGTGAATAAATCCAAACGTGAAGATCAGCTTTGCCTATCATTGATCAAAGATAGATCAACTGGCAGGAGATGGATTCGGTCTTGAAGCTACACAAGCAAGCTCGCTACAATGCCTAAACAGTCAACACTACCCCGGATTCCCTTGCCGGAAACGGCAACGGGCTTTCCAGGGCCCTTAAACCATTGGGTGAATATCATTGTTTTAAGCAAACAAAGGCCCTTTTACATTATTGATGCACATTTATCTCCCAAAATATTTTCAATCTCGGATCAAATATCAACTAAAATAACTCCCAAGCTGTTCAGTTAACATGTGCCATTTAATCTCCCGCAATAAACGTTCCATTCACGCCTCAATAAAATATTCACTTTAACTGCCGCAGCCAACTTTCTACATCACAGCCACCAAATAATCGCTAAAAAACAGTGGAACGCGACGGTTACAAGCAACACATCCTTAACTGGATCATCAGTCGATCCAAGGATATATGCTTTCCAAACCACATATTCCCCAGAAATAAAATCCTATAGGAGATCCAACTAACCCTTCCACCAGATGCATCATTTAGCCTCTATTAAGAAACATTCCACACACCTCCATAGCGGTTATTCCTCTTAGACCTACTATTAACCATCAATTCTTCGAGCAGGGGTTTTTGAAAGCACAACTATGTCATGGGGCGATATTAGGCACCATATCAAAGAAAGGCTCACGATGCGTGCTAGGTTACTGCTTAGAACACAGATATTCAACTAGAGCAATCAATATATGAGGCCACGGTAGCCAAACTATCCATGCAAGGCTCTTTTAAGCCAGGTGTTTGCTAGATATGCTTTTTGAAATATGTATATAAAGAGGGAGATAAGCAATAGTCGAAATAAAACTGAAATGTCAATAAGCTCTTTATCGATGTGTGAACTACACAAAATACCAATGTAGTCACCACAATTTCTTCCTGGAATCCAACTCCACAACGATCAATCATGAATCGGTCAACGATCTGGTTGCAGAATCCTGGTCCAAGTCTAATATATTGCCATAATAGGCTCTCAGCTTCTAAACGAACACCCTTGATGCTAACAAGTCTATATGAACAAAAGCATAGCATTCAGCTATAAAGGGCTATTCCTCCCTTCATTAAGTTACCCAACTACTCGTATCCCCCTTTTGTTCAATATATATCATCCAAAGGTACATTTAATTCAGCGGTAGCCCAGTTTACTTTTCTACCGGCAACAGTTCAGGGGAGGGAAAGGTAAGGAAAGATGAGAGAAGCGGCTCTTAATTGAGAAAGAAGCCCTGCCCACATACCGGAAACGTAGCAATCATACTGTTGCAATACTCAACCAAATGGAGAGATATCCTATTTTGGTATTAGGATTGCCACCCAACTAACACAACCCCTGATTCCTGAACCTGCATGGGACACTTGTGGAATACAATCCCAAACCATCACCAGGATCAATATCACATCCCTGGACCATATCTCCCTAAAATATAATACAGATGATGTTTCAATAAAAAATACTACCTTCATCCCCTAACCTTACTCACCCTAAGCCCCCCTCTCAAAACTATTGTAGTTTTTCTAACAAGAATAAACCATTCTATATTGTGTAGAGGGGTCAGCCCCACCTAGAAGATATGAGTGGAGGGGTTTGAAGTGGTATCAGGTTCCATCCATAGCAGGGCTGGTATCAGTTAAGGCCTATTTCAGGCAATAGGTCAAGCTGCTCCTGAACCAAGCTGAAGCTAGGACCCCTAAATGCACCAGCACACTCAACCATATCCACCTATATAGAATATATTTATTCAAATCAGATGACAGCTCTTACCAGCACCCAGATTAAATATGAGGGGAGAGCTCTTTTCCCTGATGGTGCATCATGTTTAATAAAGGTAGAAAAAACTTAATTCAATACCAAGTTCCCAGATAACCTTACCGCCACACTGCAGCTGAACTTTTTATAGTTCCATACTCAGAGCTGGGTTAAGCCAGGTATCCAAGAGAGGATAGAAGAGGGATCTTAATAAGATGATGTTCATTAATAACAATGGGGATACTTACACTGTATAAAGAAGCTATTGGGCCATAAAGGGGGTAAACATCTGGCATTGAGCAAGGTAGGGATCCGCAGTGCTCTGCATATAGCTTTTGGGTCTGTTGCTGTAAATCAATCTTACTTCTCATATTGAAACATGTGATCCCGATACGCCTGCAGGTCAAGCAAAGCCATGGTATTATATCTGACATGGGTTGGCTTGATGAAGGCCCTTTTCTATAATATATTGATCACTCAGTCATCCATTTTGGTTGCAACACTGTCCCCTGCTTATTTCTTTGCCTTGTTGTCCTCAATGTGTATTGGGACCTGTGAAATATCTGCAAAGGGGTTGGAGAAGTCTTTCTGTGCATAAATTGTGTGACAGGGGTACAATCAATTATCATGCCGTTGTTTGATGCTTTCTTCAGAATCCTTCTGACAATGGACATGGTTGTCTAAGCTTCAGCTATCTTGAAGGAACTACAGAGCTAAGGGACCAGTTTAGGATATTGTTTATTGACAGTGTACATGTAATCTTGCAATAAGCACACAACCCAGGTGCTAGACTCTTGTGCCATCTGGGCTGGTAATAAAGTCTGTATCATAATCACAATGACTGTTGTTGCTGTTTCTTCTTTCCATAATTTTTGGGCAGATTGTGAAGGGGAAAAATGAGCGCTGTGAAAGGATGAGAAGGTTGCCCTATGATTAATACACCAAAAAGATTTTGGTGCTCCTGCTTCTGGGAGGGCACCAAGGTTTTCCTAGGTCAAATCCAGGCACTGACTGGGTTGGGTTCACATCCTTAGAGATACCGGTTCTATGAAAGAATAAAAGTGAATTCTCTTAACACTCCAAAAGGGACTCACCATGCACTCAACCATCATTCAAAAATAATAACTAGAGAAAAATGTATTTCATAGCAATGCATGGTCTTCCAAAGTAGTTCTATTATCTAGGGGGCTGTTTACATGATAATCTTTGGTACAGCAATGGGGAACAGCTGGCATTTAAACTGCCTGCATGATAACTGTCTGCATGTTGACATTTTGTTGACATGAAGACAGTTGACTTTATGTCATGATTCTCCCTTCTACTTTAGCTGCTAGTACTCTACTTTTGGACTCCATTATTATTTTTGAAAGAATTGGGTTATTTTTTGGCTCATTTTGTCTTCAGAAATATTCCCTCATCATTATCATTTTTTGACTGACAATATTCCTTCTATTTTAACAGTTAGTTTAAGTTCAAAGCTTACCTTGTTTCCTCCTGGACAATTTTTGAACCGTGAACCTAAAACGTTAGTTAAAAACATTCAAGTCCAAAATCAGATTGCCTTTTTGCTCTTTCCACTTACGCCAGCATCTTTGGACCAGGTTTTTCCTGCTCTTCTGCTTTTTTCTTCTGCTTTCACTTCCTGCCAAGCAATTACCGTTCCCCTGCTCAATCTCCTTTACTTTGGTGTTAACTTTTTAAGTTTAAACCACAAGAGACATGTGCTTCTGTTTTTTGTTTTTCTACACTATCACATTAACCAATCTTGGTTAAATTTATTCACCTCAATTCTGCACCTCACTATCAATTAATATAAAAAGGCTTGGTTTTCCAATCTTAACAGTAAGTTGAGATTGTTTGACTTGCACCTTAAAAGGTACTTGTTAGGTTTTGTGGCTTGTGTTCATTTCCAATTTTTAGTTTAAGTTTTTATCTTCAATCTTATGATTCCTTTTGACTTTCTATTTCATCAGCTAGGTAGTTTCTATAGCAATTCACACAATTTGATTATTGATAGTTTTAATCCTCCAACTAGTGGTGAGCAATTCCCTGACTTAGAAATAAAATTTTTGACCAAGTCTTCAGTCATTAAGACTGGACTCTATTTTATTTTCTTATGATTAATCAACCGTCTCAGCCCTTATTTTACTTCCTATAAGCTTCTAGGAGCCCTAGTCCAGTTGTTACTACAAACCTTACCTACATTTTTGTATTTGACCAACATAAATATAACAGGTTTAAAAGCTTTAGTTTACAACCATCTTCCCCAAACTATAAGACCTTACACTTTAATTTGGCACTTAGGCCAAAGCCTACTAGACAATTGCTAATTAAACTAATTTTTATATTGTATCCCATAGTCAGAATTGATAATCAATGAGGAAACAAAGCCAAGGTTGACATTGATTAAGAATAGGCTTAATTTTTATTACAAAATAGGAAGGAGATTACTATTAAAAATGCCAAATTATTATAATAATAATTTAAGCCCAATTTCAATAATTAATCTACACAATGTTGCCATAAATTAGCAGTTTATTATATTTCTTAAAAAAAATACACGTAATCTGGAATATTTTACTTATAATAAGTTATTTATATTTGGCCCTTTCTTATAGTTCTTTGACATATAGTGAGTAAAATTTTCAAGCTTTGCTTTATATTATACTAGTGGTTTATTATAGCTTTCAAACCATTGGACATGTTCCAGTTAACCCCTAAACATTGGATTAACCTAGATTGTATAGATTAAAAATAGGATTTATATAGTGTCACTTAAATTCAACACAAAGGAAAACCAACACAAAAGCAAAAGTGAGACAAGAGAAATAAGTTAAGCAACCACAATGACATAATTTAAGCAAGAATTAATACTAGCTCTACTATAAACAAAGACCAACTCTGGCAAAGTTGTCACCTTCTCTGATTTAATAAGCAAAAGACACGGCTTAACAATTTCAACTTACAGATATGGTAAGCTTAGAACCCCAAAACTTCACATAATAATAAAAATACTTATTGAAATATGTAGTACTTAGTTTTTAAAAGTTATATGAATATAACTTTATTATAGCCCAAACACTAAATAGCATAATTTTAGTCTAGATTTTTAACCCAATCTTAATTTAATTAAGATGTTTGTGTCTTTTAAATAGTGATTTACCCTAATAATGCTGACTGTCTTCAAGTTGACTGTCAGAATTAAAACAATATTTTAGGTCGACTGTCTAGAATCAAAATTTCAATACATGTCAACACTTAAAATGTTGACACTTAACATTTAAATGTAGTTTTGGCCAATTTTTTCTTGATAAAAAGCTGCAATACTGCATATCTTAATGATATTGAAGGCTTTTTGCATAGTCTTTATAATAATCCTCCATAAACTTGATATATTTTCAGCTTTGATTTTCATTTTTCTATACTTTACTCACAGTTATTTCTCTAACCTTTTTTTAATTTATAGGATAAATCAAAGAAACCCCAGCCTAATAGTAAAAAGCCCAATAAAAAAACTGCCAAGGACACTGTTAAGGCTAAGGATTCTTCTTCTACAAAGAAATTGGCCAAGAGACATCCTAAAAAAGATGAACAAAAAAAGAAAACCTCCACACCTTCAGCTTCTGAGAAGGACTCTGATGATGGTTTCACCTCTCATAGCTGGTATGAGTCTGAGGGAGACAAAGATCCCATCAACAAGAAGAAAATAAAGGCAAGCTTCAAGTCCTCTCCTGAGCCCTCCCCTTAACCCTCTCCTAGTGAACATGAGCATGATAATAATCAAGAGTACTTTCCTGGTTTTCAACCTGCTCCTCCTGGGCCATGGGATGCACTAAAAGCCCACAATATTTACAATGTTAAGGGCTCCTTCAAGATCCCAAAGAGATTCCCAAAATTCTTTTCATTGATGTCAGTCAAAGGTGGCCCAAGCATGGTCAGTGATGGCTATGTGTTTAACTGTAATAATCATAAGCAAGGAAGCTAGAGCAAATATTACACATGTGAAGACAGAAGCTGCCCAGAACGCCCAAACACCCAAGGTTGGGATAAAGTTACCTTGGAAAAGGGGGAACATACCTGCATGCCTCCCACCACTTTGATTGAGAAGCTTCCCAAATGTTACCTATTCTAAATGATCACAGTATCAAAATACATCAAAGCAACTCACCTGGAATTAAAGGCTACCAAACACTTGATCAAAGAGAACCTTAAATTTGTCCCTGACTGTGAACAACTTGTTAAGTATATCTGTGATAGACGCTGAGAGCTAAACCCAATTAGAAAAAGTGCAGCCCAACTAAAAGACCTGGTCCTTACTCCTGAGTTGCAGATGACCCAAGACAATAAACAGTTCCTTCTTCTCAATGATGGACCTGGTGTAAAAGAAAGGATCATATTTTATGCCACCTATAAGAATCTAGAGAAACTGTGTGCCACTGAGACTTGGCTCTGTGATGGGACATTTGCAACATGTCCTAAGTTATTTTATCAGCTGTGGGTAGTGCATGCTCAGCTTGATGATAAAGTCCTCTCCTTTGCCTATTTTCTTCTTCCTGGAGCCTCAGAGGAGACTTACCTAAGAGCATTCAAGATTCTACAGGAGGGCCTTAAAGCTATTCCCACTGAAACTGGAAAGAATCCTTGTCTGTCAATAAGGGCAATCCTGATGATGCTGAGAAAGATGAGGTCACTCTAGCTGCTGAAGAGAAGGAACACAATAGAGCCCTTGGCTCCAAAATAATTGTCATGGATTAAGAGACAGCCCAATACAATGCCTTTGTAAAAACCTTCAATGGCAAGGTACATGGGTGTTTCTTTCATTATCAACAGGCTATTAATAGACGCCTTAAGGGCAAGACCCTCCTCAGCTCTCTCACACAACAAGATACAACTGGTAAAGCAAGTTTATGATCCAGAAGTTTGTTGCTCTTGCATTTATAAAGCCTGAGCATGCTGGCCAAGGATTTGAGCTTCTCTGTAATGACCATTATGCCTTGAGCCATGAAGCTGGGTTCCAAACCTTAATTAACTACTATGAGCCATAGTGGGTATGGCGCAAGGTGGTTGGCCAAAGGGGCAAGCCAGAAGCAGAGGCAAGCTGGAATTGCTATCAGGCTGTTCTCAAGAATGAAATGAAGACAACATTGGGCCTGCAGGTCTGGCATAAACATCTTAAATCCTCCTTTGAAGCGAGTCCCAGATACAACATCTTCTTTGAGCACCTTAAGGCCTAACAGGAGAAGACTATCTCCTCCCTTTGGGATATGGAAGTAAGGGCTCCAAAAAAGATAAAACAGTACAAGGCTAGCATTTACAAAGAGCATATAAAGACAGCTGTCAAGAATAAGTACAAGTTATCTGAGCCTGGGGATCAGATGGGAAATATTGCCACTGTACTCTCTTGCAGCAAACCTTCAACTTAGTTTATAATAAACATTTTTGGCTCTTTCTGATATTTTATCATATAATTTTAATACCAAAGCTAATGATTTTATTTAACAAGATAATTTAAATTAAAATTTTAGAAAAAAATTAATAGTTTTTATAAAATATTTTTATGCTAGAGCCTGGATTATCTAGCTTAAATAGTTGTTTTCTACTAAATCATATGTAATTTTAGATTGCTGTTATATCAAATATTCTTAAAATAATTATTTATATTTAGTTTTTTATTTGATATAACTAATTTTTATCAAGCTTTTTTTGAAAAATAATTTAAGAACTTTTTATATGGTAAATAAAATAATTTTATATTAAAAACAGTTAATTTCATAGTAAATTATTTTTGAAGTGTATTTTTATTATATTTTTAAATAATTTTGCATTATTTTTTTATTTTTATTTTTGGATTCTGCATGACTATATTACCCTAAAAACCTATTTGGAGCTTAATTTTCAATAGGTAAAATGTTCAGCATTTGGTTTTTTGCTTGTTAAAAAGTGTCAACTTCCAGTAGGCTACATGATAATGAAATTTATCTAGACTTTTCTAATGTGTCAACCTGAGTACAGTAGTTTTAAAAGCTATGGTGACAAGCAAAAACACTTCAGATTTAAACAAAATGATTTCAGATTTAAATGAAATCCAAGTCGCGCAAGATTCAGGATTCAATTAATTTAAACATTTTTGGTTAATAAATGAACTGTCAAACAAAAAACAAAATTTCACTAACCCATTATACAAAATTAAAGCAAACATCAAGCGATGTAGTTCAGACCACAAAAAAAAATGAACTAACACAACAAGTAAAATGGATGGATACTGTTCTGGAGTATATTATAATCCAATCAGGATTCATATGAGGCACCAACAGAAGAACTAAAACGAAACAAAACTTGAGCAATCTAGAAGCAAAATTACACAAGCACAAAACAAAATGAACTCACACAAGACGTGTAGTATGAGCAGCCTAAAATAGAAAAATATCAATTTAACAGCCAATCAACAGCTAACCAATTTAGGAACAGAGGCATTTTATCCATTTTCATGGCTCCAGATTTGTATGAAAAGTTTTTGAGAACCTTCCAAATATGGACTTGAGATTATAATAAAAATAAACCAATAAATTTTAAAATTTCTACTTTTAGTGATTTTATCCTAGCTTTTTTTACAATGGTTTTTACTAGCAACATTTTTGACGGCGCCAGCAGCCAAGCCAGCTTCAATGGAGGTGAGGCTCAGGGAGTGGAGGCACCTGTTTATACCCAAGCCTTTGAGGTGGGTAACAAGGAGGCTGACCTGTTACTGTCCCCCAACCCATATGGCTTTGACTTGTTTGAGAGTCACTTAGCGTCTAGCTCTGCCCTTGCTCCCACACCCCCCCTGCACAAGCTGCCCGTCAACCAACCAATCAGGATGGCAACCTTGATTTGGAACAACTTCTGCCACTGCCTAACCAGCCCCCTCTCAGCCAATCAGGCTTCAGCTCCTGACGCCCAGCGCCCCAAACACAGAATAATCACTGCCCAAATTCTTCAGGAAATTGTGGCACTCAACCTGCAGGGTCTGTCCTGGGATCAGATAGCCAGCCAATTACAATTCACCTGGGCTACTATCATGCAGGAATTCAACAACCTGATGAATAAGGGAAATCTGATTGGGACAGCCAAGAAGCCAAAGAAGGCCACAGAGTCCCAGATCAATGAGGCATACCCAATAATGCTTGACCTCCTCTAGAGAGACCCCAAGCTTCCCTTGACCCAGGTCCGGAAGCAACTTGCTCACCATGGCATTTGGGTGTCTGAGCGCATGGTGCAGCTCTGGATGCACAGAAAGGTGACTTCAATTAGGGTTCTTACAAATTTTGCCGGCAACCAATGGGATGGCGCTGAGGATTCCCCATATGACACCGCAATTGAATCAACCCTGGTCAGATGCTTGACAAGTCTAACAGATGACATCATGTTTGTCTTGTACTACAAGTTATCAATTGCATTTGACAATTTTGGTGAGCAAGGAAAAGCTGCCGCCAAGAATGGAAGGAAGAAGGTCAAGAAGGGGACATTCATTGGTGCATTTCTGGCTGTTTCAGCCAAGGGTTTTGTCTACTATTGGACAAACCCTGATTTCATTGATGAGTACTCATACAGCCACATCCTTGGTGGATTGCTTGACTCCTGGGATGGCTTGGATTCCAAATACCTGGTTTTCTTGAGCCACCAGATGGAGGGTAGCTCTACCGCCCTTGAGGCCATCCAGCAACGCGGGCACCAGGCCTCAGTGTACCCAGCTGGTCACGCCAACGTCCATCTGGCAGATGTTGTGTTCTTTAATATTGGAGATACACTCCAGGAGCGCCGCCCTCAGGCTTTCAACGACCTCTATCTTGGGGTCCTTGATCACAATTTTCTCTTTGGTCACCAAATGGTGGCTGACTTGTTTGCGCAAATGGTTTTCCATGTGAACATGTGCAACCAATCACGCAAGGATAAGCGCCTCTCACCCCGTGCCACAGCCACCTACCAGCCCATCCAGCCAATGACTGATGAAGAGTACAATGAGCGGTATATGGCGGCCATCACACGCAATCCTCCTGCCTCCACCCCCGCCACCAACACCCCCCACCCGCAAACCCAACCCATCCAATCCCAGACCCCCCAGGCCAGTACTGCCTCTACGTCTTACTTCCTGTGCCATTCTGCCTACTAGGCATCACTCTTCCCCACCTCAATAAACCCCCTGGTCCCAAAAAAATTTCTATTTATATTATCTTTATTTTGAATTTCAATTGTTTGTGTTCTCTTTTTTTATAGTTGGCTATATTCTTTATGTTCAGCTTATTTCTATAAAATCATATATTTACTATGTTGTGTAACTAGATCCTGAACACAGTTATTTTTAGCACCCAAACACATCCCCTTGTGAAAATATTAACAACAATTTGGTGATCAGCTAAATTTGAATTAGAAAATTATAGTGTTAACTGTTTTTAGATAAAGTTGTTACTGATCCAAATTCAAAACCTTAATGATAAACTTTAAGCCAATCAGGAGCTGGGTGATAAAGTGATTGTTGTGACATAAAGGGTCATTCAATAATTCTTTGATGCATGTGCGCTAATTAATATGATTGACTGGATGTTTTTCCATTGTACGCCATTGCTGCTATGGCAAGTTGTTGATGGACTAGTGCCTAATCAGCTGCTGGGTTAGCACTAGTCCATCAACAACTTGCCACAGCGGCAATGGCGTACAATGGCAAAACATCCAGCCAATCATATTAATTAGCGCACATGCATCAAAGAATTATTGAATGACCCTTTATGTCACAACAATTACTTTATCACTCAGCTCCTGATTGGCTTAAAGTTTATCATTAAGGTTTTGAATTTGGATCAGTAACAGCTTTATCTAAAAAAAGTTAACACTATAATTTTCTAATTCAAATTTAGCTGATCACCAAATTGTTGTTACTATTTTCACAAGTGGTCATGTCAAGCGCCAAAAATAATATGGTAATCAAGGAAACAATGCCAACACAAAGCAAACAACACATATTGA
Organism: Entomophthora muscae; assembly: GCA_014839935.2. Lineage (NCBI taxonomy): Eukaryota > Fungi > Entomophthoromycota > Entomophthoromycetes > Entomophthorales > Entomophthoraceae > Entomophthora > Entomophthora muscae. Next base: position 320,315 of record QTSX02005023.1, on the reverse strand, counting down.
GATGAGCGTAAAACATATACACAATGGGTAAAAAGATGGGATAATGTAGTAAATGGGAAAAAAAGGAATAAACAAAGATGCAACAGTATCAAAATAATACAGAATTTATTGGGGCAAAAGCTATAAAAACATATGGAAAGGTTAGTAAAAAATCAATGAGAGAATTAGAAAAGCTTCTGAAGGACCTCAACTTGGCGATTGCCAAAATTAGGGACATTGACTGCAAGGTCAAAGCCAAAGTGAAGTCTGCCGTCCTCACTGGGGACAAAATTGACAAGGTGTCTGCAAAGGCACTAATGTCAAAAATGCCAGACACCCCAGAGAAGACAATTGAGTGCTTACTAAATATTCAAAAAACTGTGGTTGAGGGCCTCCAATTCAAGGCATATAATCTTTCTGCGCCGTCTGTCTGGGTTGATGACCCGGTGATGTATGCCCACCTCAAACCCACCAAGCGTTCCAGGGCAGAGGATACCAAATTGCCGGCGCAATTGCTTGCACCAAGAATGGTAAAGCCGGCTAAAGCCGCCGGCAAGGAAGAAACCCAAGAAGGTAACCTAAAAAATTATAATTAATAAAAATTCTTAAATACTTACCTTTTTTTTAGAAGATGTTGATGGTGAACTATGCTGGGTCCTAGTTCCTTTTGTCCCCCCCACCTTCTACTCCAACTACGCCACTCATGTGTCCAAACAGCTTTTCCTGTCCCCCCTGTCTTGCAGGAGCTTGAAGACAGGATCCATGGTACATTCCTGATGTCCAGGGAGGCATTGGCTGGGCTTTTGCATGGTGAGGGGGCATCTGAGTGGGAAGTTACTGCCTACAAGGATGCCCAACTGGTCTGCCTGGACCTGGTTAACCTCAGTGGAGTTTACTGGGTAACTCCATTGAGCTTGTTTGGGATGTCCTGGCAATGCTCCCATTCAAGAATATACCAGAAATGGGCCAGGCTCATGTGGCTGCTTGATTCTGCTTCCCAGTGGAGCATACCATCTCTTACCTGTTGGAGAACTTTGGGTGTGCGGTGTTGAAATCGGCTGTTGCAGACGCAACATCTGTAAAGAAGACAGAATCCTCCTGGCAAACTTTGGGCTGGCCTGGAGTGCCAATGAGACGGGGGTCTCTGCAGCTATGGAGCTGACCTTTGCCAAAACCAAGCACAAGAAGAAGATTAGCGCTGTATACAACAAATTGTGCAAGTTTACAGAAGCCTTTGATGGACAAAGGCTTCACCTTGTTGTTTACCTTGGGTATACTTTCTTCTTTGGGATGAGCACCAGTGTAGAGGATCTAGACGGGGTCCTTCTTGGGGTTGACAAGACCAGGCTCTCACTGGACGGGAAGAAGGTCCCCCCTGGGTATGACTTGGTGGATCACGTCATCCAGGACGCCCTGGTCCTGGCTGGCATCTTCAGGCTTGCAGCCCCACCAGAAAAGCTGCTCCTCCATTCCCATCTCACCATCCTTCCTTTTACCAGCAGGCGCAAATACTTTAATAAGGGTGTATCCACCGTCCACAGTGTGGCGGTGGAGGTTGTGCGCCACCTCCATTGCGGGGTGGGTACATACCGCCAAACCCATTATAGGCGCACTTAATTTTATCTCTATATCAATAAATATATTTATATTCTACTATATTTTTATATTATAAATAATTTTTCAAATAATATTTTAGCAAACAAGATTTTCAAAATATATTGCGGAAATGGGTTTCATAAAAGTATAAAATAATACAGTAATAAAATAAATTTCTACCTTACAATTTACGTTTAATTTTTATAAGACTATTTTATATTTATTTGAAAAAAGTGATATAAATATATTTGCGTAATCCAGTATCAAGTATTTAGGATAACCTCAGATGACATATTAAATAATATATAATAAAATAAATAAATTACTTACATTTATTGATGGATCTTTTAATGTGATTGCAGGTGTGGAACCATCTAAATATAAAATGATAATCAATAAATCTTGAATAGTAAATTAGAGAATATAAAAAAGGTTGTACACACTAAGCCTTTAATTGATTGGCTGTTTGGCTAGGCACACAGAGATGAATAAATCAGCGTGGCCAAAATTCTATGGCCACGGTCTCAGCTGGGAGGGTATGGATCCTGGCCTGCAGCAATCAAACAGGTCCTCGGTCCCTGTTGGGGTTCCTTGCTTGACAACTTGCTTGAGCCAGCCAAAGACTTCCTCAATGGGATTTAGGAAGGGTGAATAGGCAGGGAGGAAGAGAAGGCGCAAATTTGCTGTGGCCAATTGCTGGGGGCCCACTGCAATTCTTGTGTCAATCATTGGGAATTCCTCAAGAATGTCAGACACCTTGTGGAGACCAACATTGTCCAACACAATCACATTGGTAAAGCCCAGGCTTGTGCGCCTCAGGTGCTCCTGGACCAATCAGAGGAATGACAAGAAGGTACAGCTGTTGTGAGAGCCCAATATCATTTGATAAAGCTCAACCCCCTTTGGACCAAGGAGAGCCACCATTGAGTATGCTATGGCGCGGACTGCAGCACGCCAAGCCATCCCATCTTTGGAGCCTTTGGGGACATACCCATACCCATTGCGCATCAACGAGGCAAATGCTGATTTGTTGATATAATAGAATTTCACAGTCCCCTTGGCTTTGAGGGCAGTGTACGCCTCAGCGTAATTTTTACGGGTCTTGATATTGGCTGGGCTGTTTCTGTTGTAGGGAGATACCCCGAGCTTTTTCCAGGAAAAGCGCATCCCCTTGAGCAGATGGTAGTAAAAGAAAATTGAGGCCTCAACCCCAAAAGCGGACTTGACCATGGCCTGTATATTTTCCAGTTCAAGATGGCAGTCCCAGGTGATCCACTGGTGGATTGCCCATTTGAGCTCCTTGGTGAGCATGGTGGAAATACACAAGGATTTCTCCGCAGCAAGGACTCAGCCAGTATCAATGAACTTGTTGAAGGTCTTTGAGGCGTACTTGGGATCCACCCCAACAAGAGCCGCAGCCGCCTTGTAATCACCAGATTCCTGCATGAGCCAGAGAAGGATGATGCGCTTAATGTCAGGAATGCGCTTGTGAGCGGGCCTTTTAGCGGTGGGGATTGGCTTGTTGGCGGTGGGCACAACACAGGGCATGGGCACCTTGGTGTAAAACGCAGAAACTTTCTTTAGCACTAACTGTCCCTCATCAGTTTGGTAGAACTCGGGCTCCTTGTCCTCCTCCTGGTCTCCATCACTGACGTAGGGCTTGTAGCTAGTATCAAGTACAGGCTTCACCTTCTCCAGCATGGCTGAAGGGACCAACTCTTGCCGGTACACAACGTTGAACACATACAAAGTAAGTTCTATCTCCTTGTATCTAACTGTTTTGATAGTGGTAATCTTAGTGGGCTTCTGGGTCAGCTTTGGGACCCAAGGGTTTATGCTCTGCACCCTAGAAGCTTGTGCTCCTTGAACTGGCTGTGTCAGTGCAGCGTCACTATGGAACTCTCTCTCCCGCCTCCCTCCTGAGTAGGCACTTGTGTTGCACTAAGTCTATTCTTTGACCTGTGGGGGCAACTGCAACTGTGGCGCACAACAGGTGCAATGGTAGTCTGTTGCTGTGTTCCTTTCATTTTGAGAATTTAATAAAATATTAAAAAAAACTTAATTAAGTTACTCCCTATTTTTAATTTTTGCTTTTATCTGTTTATGGATATTTAATTAATATTTTTTCCCACCCAATATCCCAATTATAGAATTTTTATTTCTTAGTTAGTTGTTTTTGGTTTTACCACACCCATTTTAGAATACCCAAAATAATTTACACCCGTTTTTCCAGATTTTATGCCAAATTAAGCACCAAACACAATATTTTTAAAATTTATGTTTCAGATTGTGTGTCTTATTTTAGATACCTTGGTATCATTTATTATTACAATCCATTGCACACATTGTGTGAGTGATTTTGTTTACATAGTGAGTTGCTATTGTGTTTCATTTTTGGTTTGCATTTTGACACACCTTGCTTGGGTGTATTTTGTCACCAATTCACATAGTAAACATATGTACACCAAAAGTCAACTCACACCATTTTGTTTGTGAATCAATGTATTTTGGATTGTATTTTGAATGGTTTTGCTTTGCATGTGAGCCCTTTGTTGCTGTGTTGACCCATTTTTCCCATTTACGCCAATAAACCCTGTTAACAGAGTGTAAATTTTACCCTGAGAGTTGGATTTTGTTTAAATCTGAAGTATTTTTGCTTGTTGCCATAGCTTTTTAAACTACTGTATAAAATTAATTTTGAAAATTGACATGAAGACATTCAACATGCAGACAGTTTAAATACCAACTTTTCCCTAACAATATCCTGGATCTTAAGGTATTTTTCATCACTTTACTCATAATGTAACCATTATTTTCTATGAGTGAACATGATAAAGTTCTTTCTATTCTGATCCTCTGGATCAGCATAAAATTACTATCATTAGGTAGATTCTCTTTCACAAAAAGGGAGAATAGAGGTTGAGATAGTCTTTATTAACAGAAGGAAGATATCATTATAAACCTTCTAATTTCCCACCATTATGTAGTTTTTTGACCAACTGCTCCTTTAGATAGGACTTCTGAACACCTCAGAAGCCCTCTGGATATGCCAAACCAATCAGACATGTAACCACTAATATGCTAATTAAGCACTTGAGAAAGATTCAGCTCAAGATCAAAATATTCTTCAACTTCCCAGTCAGCTACTTATTTTTATCTCCTTGTTTCCAAAGCTTTACTCTTCATAATGGCTTTCTTCAGAAGCTTGAACTACTTGGGGCCCAATTCCCACTATAAAAAACAAGTTCCCAAACCTACTCTCTCAAAAGCCTAAACCATTGCCTTTATGCTTTCTTGACCATTATTTAAGCTTTGAGCTCTTAACCAATGATATTAATTAGTAAACAGGTCTCAAACTTATCCAATGATTGCAATGTTCATTACTTCAATATTTTTCAGCTCCACTGCAATACAATAGAAATTTGATTCTCTACCGCTCAAACTTCCAGAAGCGTTAACACTTCATGCTCTAAAGCTTTAACTGTTTCCTTGCTTTAGCACAATATTCCCCTGTGCTTAAACGTGACCAGTTTACATATTGAACTGGTTTATAGATTGTTGTTTTTGGATCCTAAACAAAAGTTTACTCACATTTTTCTCTCATAGAAAAAGCAAGGAAAGATGTCCCACAAAACTGGTTTGCATCCTGCTTTTTTAGCATAATTATTTGCAATATTTTTCAGCTTGTCTTCAACATTTCCTCCAAGACACCTTAAACTATGTAATAATAGCCAGGCATGTTGCCTTTTTATCATGCACATCTTTAACATACAATCACATCCTAGTATGCTTCTTATATATCAAAACCATCTATACTATAGTTATGTCCTCCCAACTTACCTGGCAGTGGTCATAATATAATATAAAAATTTCTCTTAATTATCCCAAGTGTGTATCCTGGGCTTTTAAGCTCAAAGTATCCTTATTTTCTTCCTAAACACCTCAAACTATTAAGTTCAGAAGCTTCTTCTCTAAACAACCACCCAAATGACAGTTTTAGGAACCAGATTCTTGCACAGTAGCAGTAATCTCCCTTAAAGCTACCCAAAATACATGATCATAGAAACTTCAGAAATAGCAGTTGTGAGAGCCAATAGTATTTCAGGCCCATTTGATACCAAGATCTCAACACCACCTAGGAAAATTCATCCCAGGGCACATATTTACCCTTTCTTAGTACTGATAGGTATCCCTCCTACTAGCACCCTAAAGCTTAAAGACCAAACCCTGCTCTCTTATTTGGCCAAACACCAGCCACTGTGGCTGGAAAGCAAACAAAACGTTGACAAGCATTCACCTCCATTAGACAAACAACTTTTCTTTGGCCAACATTAGCCCTTGCCTGCCAAACAGCTCTATATGTGCTTGTCACACCAACTTTGCAACCTTATAACATCTTTGGCTATAATGAAGATTAGATGCATAATTACAAAGGATAATGTTTCCTCCTTACATCTTTTTTGGGCACCTTTTAGTAGTATGATTATATGACAGTCACCCTGAGTGATTTTCCAAATAAAGTGATTATATATGCTAAAACTGATGAGATAAAGCTCTAGAATTGATATGGATTGGTTCAATGAATTATCAGAAGAGTAAAACTTGGATGAACCTGGAATCTTTATAGGGAAGGCTGTAAAATCCCAAGATTTATTTAGGTCTGACTGGTTAATAGGATTAAGGTGAGGCTGGTTGAATCAGTGTCAGAGACTACAGGTCTCATAAATCAAATAGTTAACTGGGAGATTGATTAACTTGTAACTCATAATATGGTTAATGAGGATTTAATCATGTGGCATTAATGGTATTGGCTGTTTCAAGAAAACAGTTAAGACTAACCAAAGATAAACCCCTAAATGATGGCTTGGAAAATGCTGCAGTGGTGCCTGGTTTGCATTTCAAACCATTTTGTTGGGTATTAAGAGCAAAGAAGAAATTAAAGCAAAAACTACCAAATGGAGACAATGGTGTCTATGTATTCAGAATCAATCAGCTGCTTCTAAGTTGTAACAATGAATTATTGGATAAGGGATTAGAATATTCTATATGGTTTTGGTACTGGAAGTCTAAAATGCTTCAAACCATGAAAGCACATGCCTGTGGAAGAAATCAGGAAATTCCAGAATGTACTAGAGTGCATTCTTATAGGTCAATAATAAGTAGATCTTTTTGGTAGAGATATTTATTAAATTACTATATTATGCCATATATGATATGATAGTAATTCAGATGGGATTCCAGAACCAGAGGGGGTTTCAGCCAATTATACCTCAAATAGTATATAATGGAAACATGATTATAACAAATAAAGATGCTTTTATGAAAATGCTGCTTCCCCTAATAATTTTTATGTATTAAGTATTTGGCTTATACCTAGAAGAAGAATATCATGTTATGTGAGAGATATTCTGTAGATAAAACTATGGGAGGTGAAAAGCATAGAAGTGATCACCAGATGGCAAGAAGTTAAACACCAGGATTGCTCACCTGAAATCTGAGCTTGCCAAAGCTCACATAAAAGATTCCCAGCTTTACTGAAAAGAGTCAGGTTGGGAGTAATGGGAAAGCAATTGTGAATTTCCTGGATTCTCTGCAGCAAGTCACCAATTTATAAGTTTTCTAAATGGGTTTTCCTTATAAAGCTTAGTAAAGATTATTCACAACCCTTATCAAAGTTCCCCTTTTACATAATGAAGAATTTTCCACCATTTTGTCACAAGTGACAAACTCCTATTGACCATGATTACTGGAAAGCCTCAACTACAGGATTTAAACCCTGACACCCTGCAGGCTGCCAGCCTGCAGAACCAGCTGCCTGCAGATTTTCAGGTTTGAACCAGAGCAGGATTTGACTTCGGAAAATCCTCTAAGGCTTGATGAGTCAAAATCACCCACATCAACGCTCCCCATGCTGAAGGTTCCTGTTAATTCAACCAATCAGCAGGCAGGCCTAGCCATAGACCCCAAAATAACTTGGGCCACCATGGAAGGGGAAACAAAGAAACTTCTTATAGAACTCTGGCCACCCAGAGATGACCAATCCCATGACCCAATAAAGAAACTTGAGTATTCTCAGTTTGAACCAGCCAATGAAATAACTCCCGCAATGGATGCCACCAAGGACAGGAAAAACCTGGTAAACAGTAACACCTGGGCCAAAGAAATTGGTAAAAGGTTTCCTATGACAGATGGGCATACTTATACCCTGGACTGCCAGGAAGTTGCCCATTGCCATTCTTGCAATAAAGTGACATGAACCTTTGGTTCAACCAGGTTATTTCATATTTGATATTAGTTCTATTTCATTTACAGTCTACCTCCTGCGGTTCTGCACCTCACACCCAACAACCCCAAGAAACCGCAGGCCAGCTGCCCAATCTTTATTGTCCACCAGGAGCTCCCTACAGCTCAGTACATTTCACTGAGTACCCCCCCCTAACCCTGCGTATTTGGAGTTCACCCTAGAGGAAATCCCAATCTACAACCCTGAGACAAGAACTAGAGAGACCAAGACTGTTTACAGGGAAGGCCACAAAATCACTATACCTTCCATGCTATTCCGCAACAAGTACAACCACCTGCCTGCGTATTTGGTTCTAATGACACCACCTCTCACCTTGCGGCCAGACTGCCCGCAAGAATCTGTTGCTGCCAATGAATCTACTCCCACCCAGATATTTGGAGTGATGTACATCACTCTTACCGGCTTGATAGATTCTATGGTACCTACCAGCAGACCTTGAGCTCTCCTGGGCAAATTGTTATCTTATATTGTAAGGTTAGCTCCAATCTTGTGGTGGTCTCTCCCTGCCGGGCCTGCGGGTTGTCCACCCGCAAGTTCCCAGGAACCCCCCACAATCTGGATCCCTGACACATTTGCTACCTTAGACACAGTAACCTGGGCCCCAAGATGTTGATAACTCTTGGGGCATCTTGTATGCTACTTTTATTGATCTCAGCTTACTATGCATACAAGCTAGCTACCAACCTAATTGCATCAGCAATTCAACACTGAAACAGTACAGAACAAAAATATGCCTTGCTTGGCATCAATAAGACCAAGACCCCAAACTTGCAGGTTCAGAACGTTATAGTAAACCAGACCATGACCAAGGTGGACATGCCGCAGATGGTGAAGCTTGCCCTAGAAGAAGCCAGAAGAGCCATGCCAGTCCTCTGTCTCCACTTTCAGGCCAACACAAACTCATATTCCAATGATACTGAGAAAGTCCTTGGAGTGGCCTCCATGCTCTCTGGCAATGCCTTAGACTGGTTTGGGAAGGCCACTGCCAAGGACGTTGAGTTCTGTCTGGACTACTCCTGATTTGAGAGTGAACTGATGGCTGCTGGTGACAACCAAGACACCTGCCATCACGCCCTCATCAGTTTACTAGACATCTGACAAGGATCATACACTCTAAAAGCCTACACCAACAAGTTGCTGAAACTGAAAGCCAGAACCCAACTTGAGGACAAGTTATCAGCCATCTTGTACTGCTGAGGAGCCTGCCCTGCCTTGAAGGAGCTCCTTAAGCACCACCCCCTATGCTTTCCCTAGATGAACTACTCCTTCTGTGTAGAGGGTTGAGCCTTAACCAGGAAGGCTCCCCCTCTCACACTCAGCGTATAAATTGAGCCCCAACGCCCAACAGACCAGGACTTTCCCCTGATTAATTACAATGCCACTACCGTGAAGGGTTGTGTTTCTACTGCCACAAACCCGGTCACCTCACTAAGACTTGCCCCAAGAAGAGTGGCCCCAAAGTTTCCTTGGCACAAATAAACACCTCTACCCAGTCTTACAAATTTATTCAAATCAAAGCAAAAACACTCACAACATCCCAGACTGTTGAAGCTTTTATTAATACTGGAGCAGAGGAGAGTTTTATTGACGCCACCCTTGAAAAGGACCTAGGGCTAAAGGCCACCACTGAAAGTGTCAAATTAATCATGGGAAACAGCTCTCACAGCTTGGGATTCAGGTGCACTGCCAAGTTGCCATTGAAAATTGGTAAGAACACCTACCCAGCGTTTTCTATCATCCTGAAGGGACTTCCCCACCCCTTGATCCTAGAAAACTCCTGGTCCCAAAGACATAGTGCTATCCTAAATTTCTGTAATCAAACAGTTGCCTTGAAGGGAGACAATTTGTATGATGTGGTGCCATTCCAGCTGGGTCCAATCAGCAAAAGACCCAACACACTCCTGACCCTGAAAATGGAACTCACAGTGGGGATCCTACCTGCCTCTTTAGAGAAGTGGATCCACGTCTTCAGCAAGGAAGCAGCAACCCATCTCACCAACCACTAAATCTATGACCACGCCATAGACCTGTTACCAGGAACCCAACCACATCACGGCCCCATCTACAGCTGCAACCATTGTGAACAAGTAGCCCTGAAGACATACCTATAGGACATGACAAAAAAAGGGTTTATCTGGGTGTCAAAGGCCCCTTGCTTGTCACCCATGCTGTTTGTAGGGAAGAAAGATGGAGGAATGTGTTCCTGCGTGAACTACCAGAAACTGAATGACATTAAAATGAAGAACCGCTATCTCATTACCAACGCTGACAAACTTTGTGACGTATTGACTGGAGCCCAGGTGTACTCAAAAATTGATCTGAGAGACACCTTCAACCAGATCAGAATCAAAGAAGGAGACAAATACAAGACAGCTTTCAAAACCAGATATGGGTTGTACAAATACCTAGTTATGCTGTTTGGCTTTTGCAATGCCCCCAGTACTTTCTAAAGGATGATCAACTCTGTCCTAGGCAAGTACCTCAACCAATTCTGTGTTGCATATTTGGACAGCATACTCATATACAGCAAGTCACATGAGGAACACCTCTAACACCTTGACTGTATACTGGAGAAACTCTCACAGGCCAACTTACACGCTAAGTTGAAGAAATGTGAATTCTTTCAGTCTGAAGTCAAATTCTGGGATATGTGGTGAAGACAGGTGGGTTTGCTATGGCACAGGACAAAGTGGACGCAGTGACAGCCTGGCCAGTACCTAAATGCAGAAAGGACGTGAGAATTTTTTTGGGCCTGGCAAATTATTGCAGGGATTTCTTACAAAAAAATTCTCAAATTACATTGCCCCTGATTCTTCTTTGCTCTGACAAGGTCCAGTTTGTCTGGACTGAGGAGTGCACCTCTGCGTTTGAGGCCCTAAAATTTGTGTTCACCTCTGCTCCTGTCCTGGCAATGCCAGACCCATCTAAACCTTTTGTGCTGGAGACAGATGCGTCCAAATTTGCGGTGGTGGGGTCCTTCTTCAGGAAGGAGGAGATGGTATGCTACATCCTGTAGTATATTACTCCAAGAAGATGCTATCAGCTGAAGGGTACTACCCAATATACAACAAGGAGATGCTAGCTATAATGAAGACATTGAAGCATTGGCGCAGGTACTTGTGCGGTGCTGAACACCTGGTAAAGGTTCTGACAGACCACAAGAACATAGTTTACTTCTTCAAACCACGCCAGATGAACCAACAACAAGCAAGATGGGCCTTAGAACTGGCTGACTACACCTTGACCATAGACTACAAGCCCGGAAAGGTGAACGTGGTACCAAACACCTTGAGCAGGACAGCCAACCTGATTCCCTCCTCCACAGAAATCAAGGATTGCAACACCCATACACTACTAGATCCCGCCAGCCTAGGAATACAACTGAATTACTTGAAGATTGCCACCAGCAAACCCAACGTGATAAGAGCTCAGAAACAAGACACCTATTCAACCAAACTAGTCAAAACCCTGACAAAGGACTCTGATTGCCATCACTCAAAGAAAGAAGACTCACTGAAAGGCGCTACCCTGCTGCTCCACAACAGAATCTACGTACACAAAGGCCCAACCTGAACAAACATATTGATTGACCAGCACAATTCAGAGATGGCTGGCCACCCTGGTAGACACAAATCCCTCTTAAGCATCAAGCAGAACTACACATGGCCAGGCATGGACAAGGAAGTATCTGCCTACATTTTTGTAACTGTGCTGTTTTAGAAGAGCTACACAGGGAAAAATATTTATAAACTAGATAATAATCTTTATTGGGAGATAGTGATTATATAGTTCATGTGAATCAATGGATAACAGGAAAATGATTGTTGATCACACGGTTGGATGAAAGAAGGGCTGGCTTGATCCTGCTAGTGAGTCAAGCGCCAAAACAAGGTATCCACTGTAGAGGAACATCATCTGTTCATGTTGTTGGATTTGGTAATTTGAGTTGACTTCCTAGTCTGGCTTTGAGTGACTGGATAATCGGGTTGCAGGTCACAAAACTGCTTGGTTGGAACCTTGCTGGTGGGTTGAGCCTGCAGTTTCAACACCCCCCTGGCTGAAGATTGGCCTCCTCTGGAGGAAGGTTGTCAGGGAAGTTGTCAGGAGCCAGGGCGCCGTATTGAACTAGTTGTTGTTCTGTAGCTGGTAGGGTGGTCTCTTGTTGTTTCTGTCTTTCTTTGCAGGGTTGTAGGCAATCATGGTGTAGGGTCTTTTCTTGTTTGCGTTTGCCAAGCCCTTGAACAAGGTGAATTTTATTTTTATTTACCTTTAGGATGATTGCTGGCCCCACTTTTTCAGGTTGTAACTTGCTCTTGTCAACATTCATGACCCATACTTTGTCCCCAACTTCATGTTTATTGTGGATGGGAACAAATGTCTTTTGTAGATGTTCATTCTCTTTAGCTGTTTGCTTGCAATTAGCCTCCATTACTTGAGGGTCTGAGTGTGGGGGGACTTCACTTGAAATTTCCAGCTTAGGTCCTGTCAGTGCTTGAATGATTCTTTGCTGTGTGCCATATACCAGTTCAAACAGGCTTTTTCCGGTGGATCTGTTCACTTTGGTTTGACACACAAGTAATGCAGTCTGTAGCTGCTTATACCAGTCTTCAGGTCTCCTGGCAGTGAGTTTGGCTAAGGCTTGCACGAGGCTACCATTAAGCCACTCTACCCGTCCATTAGCCTGTGGGTGGTATGGTGTTGTTACAGTGTATTTGACCCCATTCTTGGTGAGGTATACGTTGGTGCTTTTAAAGGTCAACTCTTTGCCTCCATTGGCTATCAGTAGTTCTGGCTTTCCAAACTTGCTGATTATTTCTTTTCCAATAAATTTTTGTACATCATTGCCAGTGTGCACCCTTACTACTTGGGATACTGGCCAACTTGTTGCAAAGTCAATGGCAGTGGTGATGTATTTCTTTTCATTGTGTTTTCCTGGCATAGGGCCAACAATGTCTTGAGCCCATACTTTGAAAGGTAGTTGTGTGTGGATATGAAGTACTGACTTTGGCGGGGTTTTGCTTTTGGCAAACTTTTCACACACCTCACATTGGTCTAGCACTTCCTGGACGTTGCGGTATAAGGTTGGCCACCAGGCTTTGTGTTTTAAGAACTCATATAGGTTTCTACTCTTGGTGTGTCCAAGGTCTCTGTGATAGCAAAGGATAGTGTCAACTTGCTTATGTGTGGGGATGTAGGAAATGGTTGTGCCATCAGTCATCTTTCTGTGAAGATTACCATATACGTCAGCAAAGAGATGCTCATTCTTGATGATTGTTTCTTTGGTTATGTCAGTGGTGCCAGGGGGGAACCCTTTGTCTTTTGTTTGTAACACCAGGAGGGGCCAGTCTGGGTTGAGCCCATTCTCTCCTCTTGAAGCACAGACATACAGATGGGACAGGGCATCTGCCATAATGAGCTTGACCACATGCTTATACTGGATGAGCATGTTAAATATCTCCAATAGTTCCATCCACCGCGCTTGGCGGCGTGACAGATTTGCTTGAGTCTTGAAATAGATGAATGACTTATGATTGGTTAATGCTATGAATTCTTCCTAGCTTTTGAGGTAACAACGCCATTTGACTAGGCAGTGCATGATAGCCAGCAGCTCCTTGTTGTGGATATGGTATTGACACTTGCCATCTGTCAACTTCCACAATTTGTAGGCTACAGGTAGGAAGTCACTGTCACTATTTTTGATTTGTAGTACTCCCCCAATGGATGCATCTGAGGCGTTGATTTCCATCTGGTATTCCCTGTCACGTTTGGGATATTGCAGGATGGGAGCTGTTGTGAGCTTTTCTTTGAGGCGTCTAAAACAGAGGTCACGTTGGGGGGGGGGGTCTACACAAATTTAGACTTGGCACCAGTTATAGCAGATAAGGGGGCAGTCAAGACGCCACAGTCAGGTATGAAACATTGTACATAGGCCACCATTCCCAAGAAGGTGTGGAGTTCCAACTTATCTATGGGTGGTGGCATCTTGCAGATGGCCTGTATCTTTTGGCTGTTGGGTTTGATGCCATCCTTTGAGACTATATGCCCCAGGAAGGGTAGTTGCTCACAGAAGAACTGGCACTTGGAGGGCTTGGCCAACAATTTGTGTTATGCCAAGGTCGCAAAGACTGCTTCCAGATATTTGTGATGCTTTTCCACCAAGAGGCTGTAGACAATAATGTTGTCTAGGTACACTAGGGATTGTTTGCCTATGTGGGGGGAAAACACATTGTTCATGAAGGTGACAAAGGTGGACAGGGCATTGATCATGCCAAAGTTGAGCACCACACATTTGTAGGAGCTGTATTTAGTGCAGAAGGCTGTTTTGGGAATGTCTTCTTCCTTGATACAAATCTGATTGTAGTCTGCAGTTATATCAATCTTGGAGAAGACAGTGGCTCCTCCTAAGGCGTCAAACAGGTTGTCAATCAGTGGTAGAGTGTAACAATTCTTAATGGTAACTTTGTTTAGGGCGTGGTAGTCTGTGACCAGGCATAAGGTACCGTCTTTCTTAGCCACAAAGAATACAGCAGCCCCAAAGGGAGATTGTGAGGGGCAGATAAGTCCTTTTTCCAATGCCTCCTTGAGGTAGGCGCATAAGATGTTGTCTTCATTTGGGGTCAGCCTGTAGATAGGGTGCGCCTTGGGTACAGCCCCCTTGAGTTGGATAGAGTGCTGAATATGCTTCTCAGGAGGCAGCCCAGGTAACGCTTCCTTAAAGATTTCTGGGTGGCAGGACACAATGTTGCAGTCCTGAGGCGTGGAGGTATCCTGGTGGTCTTTGAAGTGTATAATCTTGTACTGGCAGGATTCCCACTCAATTGACTTTAGATCTTTCTTCTTGTCCTGGGTCTCTGTGATGTGCACAAAGACGTGGTTGCGGAGCAGTTGATCCACAGAGTCAGGGTAGATCTGGTGGCTGACATCTTCACGCTTGATGATCAACACTGAGGTTGCCCAGTCTACGTGAGGATTGTTCTTTTGTAAATAGTCTAGTCCCAGTACAATGTCAAACTTAGGAAAGTCAATGACGGGACCCTGGATGATGGAATGCAGGTTCTCAAGCATGACAGAGAAGGGGAAAGTTTCCCTTGTCACAGCAATGTGGTGTTCATCATTCAGGACCACATTTTTAATCCGCAAAGGATTAGTGGCCAGCTTGAACTTATTCACAAAGCTACTGTTGACTAAGGTTTTGTCTGTGCCTGAGTCCAAGAGTGCTGAGCTTGTGTAACTGTGAAAGCAGAAAGGATAGGACATCAATTTATTGGGATGTCTGGCAATGGTGTACAGTACTGGGTCTTCTGAGGGCACCTGGATCATTGGGTATTGGTCCACGTCCTCAGGCTGGTATTTATTGTTGGGAAAGTCAGGAGTTGTGTGGGGAGAGCTTGGCTAGCTTAGTGCTCTCCCCGGGCTTTTCCCTCATCTTGGTTGCCTTGCGTGGCAGTGACGCGGAAATGGGTACAGTTTGACTGGCCATTGTTTTCATTTCCATGTCCGTTAGAACCCGTGGGCATGTGGTTGGCGTTGCTCCAGTTGCCTCCAAGAGGTGGTTGAGAGGAGCGCCCGCTTGGATGAGAATCCTTGGGTCTTTCTTGTTTCCCATTTTGTGTCTTGTGCAGAGCGTTGGATGTTTGTTCCACTTTTTCTGCTTCACAGTATAGGCTTTACAGGTTGGTCACCTGATCCAGGTTTACATGCCTCATCACATGCAACTTGAGAGTGTTGTAGTACATGAGGTGTGTGGCTGGGGTGTTGAAGGCCATATCAAATGGTGCACAAAGGCGGAGTTCCTTGTAGGCATGGGTGAGTTATTTTACAGTGCCTGTCTGGGTCAGGTTCTTTACTTGGCAAATTATCATGAGTGCTGTAGCCTTTAGCACAAATCTTGCCAGGAAGTCTTGCTAAAAGGTATCCCAGTTCTTGTTGGTGTGCTCTTCATGCCACTTGTTGCACCAGGTGCCAGTGTCATGGGTCAGGCAAATGGAAATCTCTGCAATCCAAAATTGCTGTGGGCATTCCATCTGAGTAGCTTGCTCTGTGCGGACTGGATCCATGCAGCAGCATTGTTGTTGGCCCTGGCAAAAGGTTCCAAGGCAGCGCTTCATAGTCTTTGGGCTACATAAGCGGGCATGGCAGTTTTGTTGGCTGGTTGCAGCATCAATGGCAGAGCTTAGAAAAAACCTTGTGCAGACATGGCGTTGAAGGCAGGTAGCAGGATTACCGTATTTTGGTATAGGACAAAACCATTGGGTATTGCGGTACCAGGAGTGTACAGAGTCCAGTCAGGCGGGAGGCCAGACATAATTCTGTCAAGGATTTGTTGACCGCGGCATGTGTGGGCAACAGGCAGAATTTTTCAAGATAAGGTAGGATGGAGAACCTACCTGTGCTACCAATGTTGTAACTGTTCTGTTTTAGCAGAGTTACACGGGGAAAAATATTTAGAAACTAGATAATAATCTTTATTGGGAGATAGTGATTATATAGTTCATGTGAATCAATGGATAACAGGAACATGATTGGTGATCACATGGTTGGATGGAAGAAGGGGGTGACTTGATCCTGCTAGTGAGTCAAGCGCCAAAACAAGGTATCCACCATAGAGGAACATCATCTGTTCATGTTGTTGGATTTGGTAATTTGAGTTGACTTCTAGTCTGGCTTCAAGTGACCAGATAATTGGGTTGTGGGTCACAAACCTGCTTGGTTGGAATCTTGCTGGAGGGTCAAGCCTGCAATTTTGACAACATCAATGGTTGCAAAACCTGCAGAAGAACCAAGACGCGTTGTTCAAAGCCAGAAAGACTACTGAGACCTCTAGACATTCCTGCTGGACCCTGGAAGTCATTATCAATGTACTAAATAGTAGAGCCCCCTCCCTTTGAAATCATTTGACACAATTCTAGTCATGGTTGACCAATTCACAAAAATGGTGTACTTCCTCCCAATCACTACCCACTGCACGGCAGCTGAGACTGCCAGATACTTCCACGACCACATCTTGATACAACACGGCACTCTGGAAGAAATTTTCACCAATCAAGGACCCCAGTTCACTTCCCACTACTGGGCCCAAGTGATGAAAGACCTTGGAATAAAACGTTGTGTGTCAATCTCCTACCACCCACAGGCAGACAGACAGACAAACTGAACAGGTCAACCAAATCTTGGAACAATACCTCCAATGCTACATCAACGCAGACCAGGACAACTGGGCAGAGATTTTACCCATGGCGCAAAATGCCTATAACAGCAAAGACCATGCATCCACAGGCATGTTCCCCTTAAAGGCCAACTACAGGTTTGATCCATCATGGGACCCTAGCATTGGAAGCAAGGAACAGAATACAGCAGGACAAACCTGGATCAAACAAATACACACCACCCAAGAAACCTGCTTAAGAAACCTGACCCGCACCATTAAGACCTACAAGGTGTTTGCCAACAAGAAAAGAGTCCCCCGGGAAAACCCTGAAGATTGGCAATGAAGTTAACCTCAACTCACAGAATGTCCTCCTACACTTACCCAGTAGGAAACTAGCTTACTGCTGCTGCTGCCCCTACAAGATTACAAAGCAAATGTGAGAAGTGATGTACAAATTAGAACTGCCACCTACTTGGAAAATCCACAATGTCCTCCACTTATCATTGCTATTCAAGAAAGAAGGAACCTTCCTTCCCCACCAGAAGATCAAGACCAACCCCCACCCATCCAGGAGGGACGCACAACCAAATACAAAGTGGAGTAAATCCACGGACACTGCCTCCACTACAAGACCCCACAGTACTACGTCAAATGGGTAGGTTACCCCCCCCCCCCCCAAAGAAAGCACCTGGGAACCTGTCTCCAACCTGCCTAACGCACATGGAGCCATACAGCAATAATTATACAAGAGATCTGGGAAGGAGGAGGGCAACAGGAGAGAAGGGAATGATGTCACAAGTGACAAACTCCTATTGTCCATGCTTACTGGAAAGCCTCAACTACAGGATTCAAACCCTGACACCCTGCAGGCCACCAGCCCGCAGTACCAGCCGCCTGGCTGCCCACAGATTTTCAGGTTTGAACCAGAGCAGGATTTGACTTCAGAAAATCCTCTAAGGCTTGATGAGTTGAAATCACCCACATCAATGCTACCCACGCTGAAGGTTCCTGTTAACTCAACCAATCAGTGGGCGGGCCTAACCATAGACCCCAAAATAACTTGGGCCACCATGAAAGGGGAAACAAAGAAACTTCTTATAGAACGCTGGCCACCCAGAGATGATCAATCCCATGACCTGATAAGGAAACTTGAGCATTCTTAGTTTTTCCAGCCAATAAAATAACTCCCGCAATGGATGCCACCAAGGACTGGAAAAACCTGGTAATCAGTGACACCCGGGCCAAAGAAATTGGTAAAAGTTTTCCCATGACAGATGGGCATACTTATACCCTGGACTGTCAGGAAGTTGCCCATTGCCATTCTTGCAATAAAGTGACATGAACCTTTGGTTCAACCAGGCTATTCCATATTTGATATCAGTTCTATTTCATTTACATTCTACCTCCTGCGGTTCTGCACCTCACACCCAGCAGCCCCAAGAAACCGCGGGCCAGCTGCCCAATCTTTATTGTCCACCAGGAGCTCCCTACAGCTCAGTTCATTTCACCGAGTACCCCCCACCCCCCAACCCTGCGTATTTGGAGTTCACTCTAGAGGAAATCATAATCTACAACCCTGAGGCAAGAACTAGAGAGACCAAGAGTGTTTACAGGGAAGGCCACAAAATCACTATACCTTCCATGCTATTCCGCAACAAGTACAACCACCTGCCCGTGTATTTGGTCCCAATGACTCTGCCTCTCACCCTGTGGCATAAACGCCCACAAGAATCTGTTGCCGTCAATGAATCCACTTGCACCCAGATATTTGGAGTGATGTAAATCACTCTTACCGGCTTTATAGATTCTATGGTACCTGCCAGCAGACCTTGGGCTCTCCTGGGCAAATTGTTATCTTATATTTTAAAGTTAGCTCCAATCTTGTGGTGGTCCCTCCCTGCCAGGCCTGCGGGCCGTCCACCCGCAAGTTACCAGGAATCCCCCACAGGCTGGATCCCTGACACATTTGCTACCTTAACCCTGAGCAGTTTGAGCAGTTTATAAGGAGCTACAGGATTCTTAAAAAAATTTAATCAGGGGAAATTGACTGGTTAAAGATAATAAATAATCCAAAGCTTTTGTCAAGAGGCAAAATTTAATTATTCAGGGAGAGTTCACATATTTATTAAAATGTCTGTAACAACTTCAGGTGGAAAATTCACACACAGATCCCATGATTCAACAGTAAATTCTAGGATATTTATTGTTAAAATGCTAGAAGAGTTTAAACACTTCCTTATATAGCATAGTTCTCTTATTGTATAGTTTTTTTCATGGAATATGGCACCCCAACTCAGACTAACCCTGACTTTGACCCAGGACACACATAGGTAGCCTCTGAGCACCAGGTGCGTCAAAAGTCTTCTATAAATTAGTGGGCCTCTAAATGTTTAGCACCCCCTTGCACTTTTGCTTGCTCTACTTTTTTGTCTTGGAATGCCACTGTATAAGAGAGGGGGTGACTGTGAGAGGCAGCTTGACAGAAAATGCTGGTTATATTTACCTTGTATAATTTCTGAAAGATTCTATGGGGTTTCAGATGTCAAGTATATACTTCTGGGAATTATAATAAACAAGATAAAGGGGAAGATTAAGAACAGAATGATACTTAATTGGATATGAATATAGGATTATAGATAGTATCATGGAAAGCCACATGCCGTCCATGTATGTCATGATGGCCATGAGGCTTATCTGAGTAATGTTCCTCTTAACTCACAAGGCTTACTCAAGTTGTGTTCTGCTTAGGAGCTGGATTGTGTGATCCCATTAATAGATGGTCAAATGATAGTGGTGCCACCATATTAATGATTAGTCAGTGAGCCATTAGGTGAACTACTTGGGGTGTCAATTCCCTAAGAGGGAGTAATCAAAGATGTTGCAACACAGATTATATATTTTGGGGATGAACCCTGTACCATAGTTAATTTTATCTTTTATAATGAGGATATCTGTAAGTAATTGTTTAATACATGCTGTATTGAGATGTTCTTATGACATCTTGAAGATGATATAGAACAAGGAGCCATTTAGCCTCTCTAAATACACAATGGGTTGTGGATGGTGTGACAGATCCAGGAAATTCATACTTGCTTTTTCATTATCCTGGTCTGACTCTTTTACATTTTGATGGGGAATCCTTTATGTAAGATTTGATGATCTTGGATTCCAGGCAAGCAATCTTGGTATTAAACTTGTTGCCACCTGGTGATTAATTCCACGTTTTTTGCTTCCCATAGTCTTAGCTGCAGACCATCTCTTTCATTCCATGGTAGTCTTATTTCAGTTAAAAGCCAAAAACACAAAGCATAAAAAGATTGAGGGGAAAGCAACCATTGTCACACATAAGTATCATTTTTTATTAATTATTATCATGTTTCCATTATATTTCAATCAGGGTACATTTGGCTGAAAACCCCCTCTAGTTCTGGAATTACACCTGTATTCCTATCACATGGTTTATGACATAACAGCATCATCTAATCCAGATCTTTACCAAAAAGATATTCACACTCTTAACCTATAAGAATGTGCCATAATACATTCCAGAATCACCAGATTCCTTCTGTGGAAATGTATTGCTTTGGCTTGAAGCATTCCAGACTTCTGGCATCAAACCCCTATGGAATACATGTATTCCTGATCCAAGCTACCATTGTTCTAACTGGGAACCAGCTGAGCAATCCTGAATGCATAGACACCATTTTCTACATTTAGCTGTTTTTCTGCATTTAATGATTTTTTGCGTTAAAAACCCATTGAAACGCTTTGAAACTTGAACCAGGCGCCACTGCAGCGCCCAGGAACTTTCCCAGGTGGCGCTTTACAAATTAATTAGACGGTGCAGCGGTGCTTTTAACCTAATTAATTTGCCAAAACAGCGCTTTTAACCCAAAATTTGGGGGTTTACATTTGGTTAACCTTAACCAAACTTCTTGATACAGTCAAGGCAATTAAACAATATAATTAAATCCTCATTAATTATATTCCCAGCATATATTAATTAACCTTCCCAGTTAATTAATCTGTTTTAAGACAACAAGTCTTTAATTGACACAGTCAAGTCCATTTTGGCCCTATAATTAAATACACATTAATCATATTCCAGGGTATATATATTAATTAACCTTCCCAGTTAATCAATCAGTTTGAGACACCTTGTCTCATAATATGAAGCGTTCATATTATTTAGTACAACCCTCAATTAGTACAGCCTAATTGATTCCTGGGTATCAATTAACCTCCATGGTTAATTAGACGGTTTGAGACACCTAGTCTCATAATCTGAATTGTTCAGATATTCATTTCAGCCCTCAATTAGTACAGCCTAATTGATTCCTGGGTATCCATTACTATGCTGTAAAACCTCTCCAAGGCCAATCCTATTGTTTTGAATTTCAACCTATGAAATTCATCACAATTTAACCTCTTTGTGAAACCACAGCCCAATGCAACTGTAGTACAATCACAGATGGTATAGCAATCCCCACTTGTTTGATGGTACTCTTGAAACAATATTTCTTCTTGAAGTGACTTATACAATCCTTGTCATTATCAGTGACATATCATTTTATATGGTCAAATCTAGCCATGATTTTCTTTCTGATTAATTGTTTTAACTGAAATAATTATAGTTCAGTATTTGGATTCCAGGAAGACAACAGTCCAAAAGGAAAAGATAGAAAATAAGGATGATATAGTAGCTTTATTATGAAGTGGCAGTTAATATACTGTAAAAGGGAGCTACTAGTCCACAAGGGGGTGGCATTAGGCAGGGTTCAAGTATAATGTGAGTACCAAATATCTAAGTGAGGGATTACTGCTTTAAATTGGCTACATGTACAATTAGGAGATATTGCCTTAATTTTGACACTTGTAGAAGAATTCCCTGAGTTTTTAGACACATAATGAGGCAACTCTGTGAGCACCCCATGTTTATTGTAAAATACATTGGCAAGTGAGATGTCAATCTTGGTTTCAACACCCCCTTGCCCCTTTTTGTTATCCTTGTCCAGAATTAATATCTTTAAAAGATCTGGGAAGGTACACATAAAGATTTTCTGAGCAAAAACAGTGCAACAGGGGTGCAATTGGTTGATGGAGCTTATTGGTGTTTTCTTGGGCATGTTTAAGCTATTAGTTATGATTTTCATAGACACTTGCAACTCTGAAGGGCCCAAGGTGGTTAGGCTCAAATTTTGTGGTACGGGGGTTTAAGGTATAGACAGAATCACTCACAGAATAATGAGCCTCTATGTGCTTTTTCTCCCCCTTGATTTGTTCCTGTTCAATATCACAGGCTTTGGTATGTTGTTGTACCAGCAAGGAAGTGAATGTGAGGGGTGGTTTTACCAGAGTTATGGATTTTAATTTGCCTGTAAATTTACTCCCCCTTTTAGCCCTGGATAGGACAATATTTCCCTGTTGCATAAGAAAATCTCCCAGAAACCAGTCAAGCCACTTAACTCTTTAGATTATTTAGCACATCCTGTGGAAAAGAGATTTTTACTGGTATACCTCACAGAGCCTCCTGCTTTCATCACACCCCCTGGGACAAAACGCTAATTAATTTTGACTAACTATTGACCTGATGTTTGCTGCACTTGAAGACTATCAGGGATAACCAATCAAAAATAGCCACATTAATGTCAACAAAACCAAATTTATCTGGATAAAATGGGACCTCAAAGTCCTTCAGGGAAGCCAGCTAATCAGAGGACAATCAGAAAATTATTGAGAAACTTTACAACCTCCCTGACTTGGGGTTGCAAAAATTCTCTTCCTGCCAATAAGATGGGCCATTTCAGTCAGGCAATCTCTCAAACTCTGATCCTCTCCCTTAAATGTGGCAAGAGGGACCTATGGTCCCTTGCTTGCTCATTTTTTCACCTATTAAAGTTTATAAGTTTAAAAATAGTTGATTTTGAGCCCTTGCTTTGAGCTCTCTAACTCAAAACTGTAAGAAAATTTCTTACTTTATTACCTATACTTTATTCCCTTTCATTCTGGCTGCTTTTCTTAAGTCCCTAGAGTTAAGGTTAGTGTATAGAAACCATCTTACCTACTTTTTCTCTCAAAAAGATAACCCAAACCTAGGATTTCAGTCAAATTTCAATATAAAAACTTACTTTTATTTTAGTTTCTTCTTTTTTGTTTGACTTTGAATCTGCTTTCACTTTAAATTATTTAAAAGCCTTTTGAAGTGCTCACCAAGTAGATCCTAAGAATAAAAGTTCCAGCTTGCCTCCAGTATAAATAATCATCATAGTTTCTCAAATTTTTATTGATTCAGGCCCAAAATTAGCTCCACTAGTCTTAAAACTTCCATGAGATTCTGAAAATGCTACACATGTAAATTTACGCCTCCACTTAGGCCTCCACTTCAATTCCTGCCAAATGCTTGGTAATTTCTACCAAACTATGTTTAAATATTTATCTAAAAGGTTATTTAAAAAAGCCCAAGAAATACCATCAATTTTATTTTGGAATTATTCTGAAGATGCCCCCACCTAATCCACCCAAGAGACAACTCTGGTTAAATATCATGTACAAGAGCAGCCAGGAGCAGTGGTAATTGCATCCAAAGCATATTCCTGATGTTAGTTGGTTCAGTTTTCCTTTTGACAAAGTCCAATCAAATTTTGTCAAGATCTTTCTGCCTCAAGAAATGTATTCATATCCATGCATACCATTGGTTGTGTCAAGGATCTGGATGTACAAGTATTCTGGCTACTGCCAAACTGCTTAACATCCAGTCATTGCCCAATTTGGTGCCCTCCCAATATACAGTTTGACATACCAGAAATAGCAACCAAGCAATATAACCTGACTGTCCAAGTATCCAGTGACTCAAACCTATCCTGCACATGACTAACCCCTAGGTTTGATCCAACTAAATCTTGGCCACAGCTAAAGCTATATAAGTCTAAAGTATTATTCAATAAAATATACTTCTCTTCTCTCTCAATTCCATATTTGAAACTTCCCCAAAAGGTGCTCCTTATCACTGGTAGTAGCTACTGTTTTTTGACCACACCCATGAAAGAGAAAATGACTTACCAAAACCCGCCCACCTTTGCTCACGTACTCAATCAGGCCACATCCCAGGAGACCTTAAAACGTACTTCTGCGCCCACATCATTGGCAAACATATACCTAGTGGATGCACTGTATTTGAAAGACTGGTCATGCCCAAAGCATGCACCAAGATTATTCAATACAGTTTCTCTCTTCAACCACAAACAAACGCACAACCACCTATCACAGGTGAAGTTATCAACACCAAATACATTGGTATTGACAAGTTCTTTGGTAAAAACAAAGAAAATGTCATCAACTAGCTAGACCACTCAGCCGCTAAACTCCGCGCCAGCCATATTCCCCACAAAAAATGGGTCCAGGAAGCCAGCAAGCGCCTGTACAAGGCTGCAGCTAACTGGTTTGCCACCTGGGTTGGCTCACAAACTGACAACTGTCTTGAAAACTGGGAAGAGTTCAAAGCAGACATCACACAGAATTTCTGTGTCACCAAATCCCTCCAAGACATTGCAATACAGCTCAGCAATCCTCTTTAGAAGACCACTATCACAGCTTACGCCAATGAATTTGAGGAAACATGCTGTAAAATCCTAAATCCTTCACAAGCTGACAACATACACACCAGAGCCTTGTTCATCAACAGAATAAAACCCTCTGTTGCCGCCCTCATCTTTCCAGAGGCCAATACCTTTATGCCTGCACTCATTGCAGAAGCCAAGCGCCCGTAAAAATGTGCAAACATGGAATATGCTGCATGCAACGGCAATTGCTCCTCAAACAGCAATGGTATAGAAAACTCTAATGGCAATAAACGCAAAAATACCAACCATAACAACAGCAACTCCAATTGCAACAATGGCAATTGTAGCCAAAGCGCAAACCGCTCCTGTCCCAAGAAAGAGGACATTGCCAAAGTTAACAATGCTGAAATAGCAGCCTTCTATGAATCTGACCCCACATTCTCTGACCTCAAAGGTCTCAAAAAAGAGGACCAGGGAAAAGAAGAGGCAAACAGGCTTAAGTGCCCCTGTCTCCCCCCAATACAACAAGAAGCTGTACCAAGGCACAAACTTTGCTGCTTGCATCCCACATGTCCTGCAATCCTCCATTTTTATGAACGTAAAAATTAAAGATTGCTCACAACTTCTTGTCTATCCATGCACTTACAAATCACATACACATAAAATTTTATTTGACTCTGGTGCACAACACATGGGTCATTATTTGTTAGATTAAGCCAAGTCACCAGCTTAAGCATTTCAAAGCCTTTTAACTTCTTTGGTATCATTTAAGTCATAAAATTATTTTTTTGAACATTAATATAATGCTTAGTTTACTGAAGAAAAGTTTAAGAGTTTAAAATATACAAATAATAGAAATAAATCTTATTTCTATTAACTGTATTTTTTGCTAAACCCCTTTTTTCTATTTTAATAAGCCAAGAATCAAATATATGAGTTGCATGGGAGAGTAATAGCAGCCCCAAAGCTATAATTGCTATTACCCTATCTTTGGCTCATATAATTAATTTCTTAGTTATTTTTAGAAAAAAAGTTGTTGTATTTAAAAGACTCTTTACCCTATATGAAATATAAGTTTTTGTTATGAGTCCAACTTCATGAAAATGTCCTACTAATCCTTTAGTAGTATCAGCTCTCTTTGTTTCTCTGTCATCTGTGGAGAACTTTGCACAATGATTTATTTTGGAGTACTCCTTAACATCCTCAAATGTCAAAGGTGAAACATACAGCTCACCATCTTTCATTAAATATGAAAGATTAACATAAAATGCTTTGACTTCAAGCCATCTTTTTTTAGGCCTAGATTTTCTATCATAGATGTGAAAAAAGGTTTTTTGGAAAACATCTGAATTATTCACAAGTGTCTCATATAAAACCTTTCTTTCTTCCTTACTCTCAAAAACCATTTTGAGATCATTTATATTTTTTATTTACATCTCATTTTCCTTTTGTTTAAATATTTTAGATAATACACCAAAATGACCATCAACAATACTTTTGCCATGACACTCAACAAATCTATTAAACTTAATTGTTCCTTTTATAATTTTAGGTACCTCTTTAAAAAGATAATATAAGAATTCATAGGTTCTGAAATGATTACCATTATCAGTCCAAACTTTAATATTTTTAATATTCTTAAATTTATTATTTTTAAGCAGACTTATCAAACACTGGCCTGAAAACAAAGAGTCATGAGATAAAATTTCAGATAAAAAGTCATGATACTCATATTTAATTTTCTCAATTTCTTTAAAAGCAATTGCAAATCCTAATAAAGAAATAGGTATTTTCTCATAAAAAAAATTATTTGTCTCTATAGGACCCCCACCTATTTCAAAGTTTTCTTTATAGTCTATTACTATAACACATGAATTATTATCAAGATTATTTATATCACTAATATATTCTTTATTTTGATGCTTATAAAACTTTTCATGTAGGTCAATAGATTCCAAATTTTCTTTAATAGATTTAGGCAATGGCAACTTCTTTATACTCAAATCCTTTTTTGTCATTTCTAATGATCTTTTTAAGTTGCAAATGTTACACATATCAGTTTTCTTTTTGCTTTTAATTATATTATTAGGAATAAGCTTATAAAAAGTGTAAAGTGAAATAGAAATATTGTTTTTTATTTTCATATCTTCATAAATTTCTTTTTCTGTTTTCAATAATGAGTATTTTATTTTAGTTGAGTATTCACTCAATTCTTTTTGTAATTCTTCATAAATCAATCCAGGGGATTTTTTAGTGAATTGACTGGTTGGAAATGAATTTTCTAATATATGTTTTAAAATATTTTTTATGTTTTCTTTCTTTACTGAATCATTTTTTCCTTTTTTATTTTTTGAATTTAATGATGCTTTTTTAGCATTTTTTATTTTTTTATAATATGAATACTCATTTTTTGTCATTTTAAATCCACAATCCCAAAGCTCTTTCAGACTATAGCTTGATGTAACCAATGCTCTTAGGAAAGGATGGTGCTTGGCAGGGGACTCTGACATCAATTCCTTTAGGTTGTTAAGGAAATCATCTGTCTTAGAATTTTGTATGATAGGTAAGAAGGTACTTTTTCCAAACTCTATTTTTAATAAGAAATGCTCAACAAAGCTGTTAAGATCACTACCAGCAGTAAAAAGGAATGCTTGTTTAAGCATAGAGATTCTTTCTCTCTTAGTAGAAGCCCCCAGTGAGAAGAAGGGTGTCATCTGATGTGCAAACTTGATGGGTTCTATAATGATAGTGGTTGGGTTCCTTGGCTTGGTTCAGGCAGTTCTTGCTTGGAAATAGATGTGCAGTTATCAGAGAGGAGTAAAGGTGTGGATTGTAAAGTAAATTTCTGTAAAGTTGAGCTGTTTAATACCATGTTAGCTGAGCTTTTGCACTACAGGCATAAATCCCCAACCAACCCCCAACTGATCTCCTTAATTTATCAATATCACCCCTGAAGTCTGATATCATTGTTTATTTACCCCTTTTTATATTCTGGTTAATTGTGATATTTTGGCAAATAGTACTTCAATCTTGCTCAAACTAGTATCATTAGAAAGCCCTTAATCTCAGCTTTTGAATTGTACTGCAACTTTATATTTCAATACCAACTTAGTATCTTGAAGTGGCTTTGAATGTAAGCTTATAAAATTATTATTTGAAATAAAATATGCTAATTAACTCTTAAAGTATGATATTTTAATCAGTAAAATAAATTTAAAGTATAAATTATTATTTAGCTTACTTTTAGTAACCAACTCAAAAACCTTTTTTTGAATAAACTTAAGTTTATTATAACTTTTAACAGTTCTTAAAAAATGAACTTTATATATCTTAAATCTATCAAAACAAAAATGTTATTTTTAATCACATATAAATATTTGCTTGTATAATTAAATTTGTATCTTATTTGTATAGATACAATGACTAAGATCATTTTCCATTTAGTTTAAATAAATTTTAACCTTTATAAAATTTAATTAAATAAAGCAAGATTTTGATACATTCTTTTTTATGTTTGAATTTTTTATACATATTATCTCTAGTATACAGTATAAAAATATAATTTTATTAAATAATTGTATAAAGCTATTTTATTAATATTAAATACTTAAAATTTCAAAAAGAAAAACTTTACTTTCTTATAAGTTTGTATTATATATTTTCTATAAAATCTAACTTAAACTTAAATTACTTATGCTAAATGAGATCACTGAAATTTCAATAAAAGTTTGGTTTTAATTTTAGTTTTAGTTTTTTTAACTTTTTACTAGATTTCTTTATAAAAAAATCCAAAATTATTTAATATTTATTTATTAAATATGCAAAAAAGCTATCTGCCCTCTTTTCAAAAGAGGGATTCAAAAATTATTATATTTCAAATTAAATATTTTTAAAAAAGCTAAGATTTTAGGCAGCAATTTAATTTCCAACAAAAAGCATCATTTCAGTTTTTATTGTATTTTTATGTTGCTCTTTTTATAATTATGTCATTTTTTACTAATCAGCTTTCAAAAATAATGGTATATGAAATAAGATTGTTACTAGCTTTTAATACAGTTTAATTTAGCTGTAAGTAGAAAATGATTAATTTAATATAGGTTTTTATATTATAAGGATTAAATAAGATTTATTTTGATAAAATTTTTGTAATTATTTAAATTTATTGATAAGAAAATTAAATCAAAATTTTAAAGTATTAAGTAGCACAGTTAATAGGAAACAGATTAATCTAACAAATAATGACCCACACAATGGTTAGCAAACTATTTGTAACCAAGTATAAAATACCAGTTGTCAAATCCCTCTTCAAATACACCAGAATGGCAGACAAATCAAAGGTTCTACTCAAAGGCAAAATAACTCACTTCAGAATTGACCTCCAAGGCATACAAACGTCCATCAAAGGACTTGTCATGAACAACATAAACTATGCCATTATAGCAGGTATGGACTGGTTCACCCAATTAAACCCCAGCATATGTTGGAAGACAAAAACCATTACCATCAAACACAACGGAATCAATTTTAATATCCTCAAAGAACCCAACAACCTCATTCTAAGAGACACAGTATTTGTCCAGGTCATAAACTAAGATGACTCAGAACGTCTAACTAAAGATAGTAACCTCCACATAATGAGGTACACCAAGTTCAATAATATGCAAACATCCAAAATTCAATGCCCAGAACTTGCAGCACTCCTAAATGAATACACCCATGTATTCAAAGAAGAGCTCACAGAGTTAACACCTGAACAGGAGGTCAAACATGGCATTGACCTGTTTAAAGCCATGCCCAAACCTGCACCCCTTTACAAACTCTTCCCCATGGAGACCCAAACCCTCAAGACCCACATTGAGGACAACCTAGCTAAAGGATACATTTTCCCGTCTGAATCCCTGTGGGGGCAGCAGTGTTCTTTGTAAAGAAAAAGGAAGGCACTCTTTATCTAGTAACAAACTACAGAGCACTAAATGCAAGAACAGTAAAGAATAAATATCCCCTTCAACACATAGAGGATCTGTTTGCAAGACTCTCTGGAGCCAAATTTTTCTCTAAAATTGACCTCACCTCAGGTTATAACCAAGTCAAAGTAAAGGAAAAGAACATACCAAAAACTGTGTATTGTACACAATGTGAACCCTTTGAAAGTAGAGTAATGAACTTTGGGATGACACCTTTCTTGATCAGCTCAATCCCACTTTTTAGAATTGAGAATTTAAAATCAAGTGATAAGTGCATAAGAGCCTGAGTTTAAACAAGGCTCTTATTAAAAAGAAAGGTATGACCAACAACAACACTAGATCCTGGGCCAAGGTGGTCCAGGGTCAGAAGTGCCCTGTCAAGAACCAACTGGCATACTTTGCCAGAACCACCAAGAAGGGATCCTTTGTGCCATCTGAAGGGTGGCTCAAGCTTATCACTTCTGAGCGCTGGTTTCAGGAAGTCACCAGAGCCCTCCCCAAGTCCTCTGTCCCCCACAGGATCAGAGTCAACTTTGGAGGCAACCCCAACAAGTTCCAGGAGGTGGCCAAAGCAATTACCATAGCGTATCCAAAGGTAGTGTACCTCCACCAGAGCCCTCTTAAGGACTTCTTTGATCTTGGCTTCCTCTGCAAGGAAGATGCAGATCAAGCAGCAGAAGAGATCTTCACCCTTGAAATTACTGGTCCCAAGGGGAATAAGACCCAGACAGTCCTGCCCACCACCCGCACCAGATTCAACCATGACACCACACTCTTCATGTCTTTTGAGGCCCTGCCTTTGGACATTCCCAGAGAGGAGGTAGAATCCTAGCTTAAGGAAGGGCTGTCCAAGTACAGGGAAATTGTGCAGTTTGATATGTTAAAAACCCCTACATGGTGCACCTGACTACAGCAAAGACAATGGCTATGATCAAATCACATGAAAATAGCAGAATTTCATCCATCCCACACCGCACAACCATTCTGAAAAACAATGGTTTGCTGAGTGGCAAGTTCAAGGTGTTCCCAGAGCAAACCCTGCCCATCTGTGCGCTATGCCGTGCTCTTGGCCACAGAGAGGCTCTATGCCCTACAATCATAGCAGGAGTCCAGGCCGTGGAACAAGACACCCTCAAGGAGTTCCAGAATACTGAGCCAACTGGTACCCAGAGCAATGCTCTTGTAGCCTTGGTCTGTGGCACCTTGGCTGAGTATGAGGTGGTCAAGCCAATCACGTTGCACCAGAAAAAGGCCCATGCAAAGGCTCAACCCCAGCCTCAGTCTCAACCAATAATGGTACCTGAATCTGAACAGGCAGAGGTACCTCAGACCACCCAAATGCATGATCAAGGGACCCAGTCTTTTAATGCCCTTGAAATGGATGAGCCAATGGAAAATCCAGCCCAGATGAATCAGGAACCCCTGGAAAACCTGGCCCAAGTGTTATTGGATAGCCCCCCACTACAGCGGCCCAAGAGAATATGCAACATGCATAGGACCAGGACTCATCCAACCAGATTCAAACAGCTTCCGCACAGGAGGGCAGCAGACCGCAACACAAGGTCTGGTCTAAACTTTCTGAAATAACCAAGCCATCCCCATACACAATTGGGGAGCCAAACAAGTCTAAGGCGGGTAAGAAACCCAAAGACTCAGTGGCCAATGACAATAGTGGCCCTACCTTGGGTGGGCCACATTGGCATAGTGGCTACTGAAACTGCAATTAAAATAGGGACCCTCAACATTGCGGGATTTTCATGCCCACAGTCCCAGGAAAAGAAAAGAAACATCCTTTTCTCCCTCAAAGCTGATTTGGTTGGCTTGACTGAAGTCAACTGCAGCTCTGAGGCCAGGCCAAGTTTTCAGCGGCTCATACTACCACACACCACCCTTTGGTCCAAGAAATGTTGCATATGGATCAGACAGGGTTCTCCAATCAAAGCAACAAACAAACGTACACATCTGGATGGCAGACTTCTAACGGCAGATATTGACAGCAAAGATGAAAATTTCACCTTTGCAGTTATTTACAGCCCCTCAGCCCACAAGGATAAAGCAACCTTTTTTGCTCAACTCAAGCAGATTGGGTTCCCTCTGAATACCATCTTTGTTGGGGACCTCAACTCTAGGCTGCTTCTGGCAGACAAGGCTCCACTCAGGCCCCCTTTGGACCATACAGGCCTGTTTGGGGACTGACAACAGGGCTTGGGACTCATTGACATTGCAGATTTTGAAGTGGGATATCCCGCAATTATGACTCAGATCAACCCTGTGGAGACAATAGAATTCTCTGCTTCTTGCATTGAATATATACTTGTTTCCCTGGGCTTGGCGGTTGTGTTTTTTCACACCTGCCAGTTGACATCCTCAGGCTTGATCACAGACTCCTCTGCACCACCATTAAGTTTGGGGATCAAAGGGAATGTGCAACGCGCAGATCACATCTGCTTCCCAACAACTCAAACAAAAGATGGATTGGCTGATCAATCACCTCAACAATGAGATCAACAAAAAAACACGGGTGGGAAGACCAATGGGCCTCCATTAAAGCCAATGTTAAGGAGATGATTTACAAGTAATCATCCCAACTCATGACTGCTAATAAGGCCTACAAACAAAGAATAAATAATACCATCCAACACCTGGAGGCAAACATGCCAAAACAAAATAACGCAGGCTGGACAGCCACCTGGCAAGCAGCCCGCGTAAAATTGGCTAGGATTGAACAGAACCAATCCAACCTGGCCCAACTTCAGGCTGCAACCTCTTTGGCAATTAAGGGCAAGCAGCCCTCCAAGGCCTTTACTTCCATGTACAAGACCAGGAGCGCACAGAAGACTCTATCTGAAGTAGTTGATAAAGGTACATCTCATACCTCAAAGGAAGGGGTGCTTTCTGCAACACACACTTTCTACAGCAGCCTATATGCCTCAGAAGGGGAACCAGATCCTGAGGCCCTCAGGAATTGGCTTGAGGTGGTTCCTGAAACCCCCAAAATGAAAGATCTTGACCGCCCTATTGAAATGGAATAGCTGGAAGAAGCCATTCACCTGGCACCAAAACAGAAGGCCCCTGGGCCTGATGGGCTGCCATATAAATTCTACCGTCACCATTTCACCCTCTTCAGTAGAGTTCTTCTGGATGTGTTTAGCACAGCCCTAAGAAATGGGTTTACCATCCCAGGTGATGGCAATGGCCTGACAGTTCTGCTTCACAAGAAGGGATCAAGAGCAGAGTTGAAGAACTGGCAACCTATCACACTCCTTAACACCAACCAGAAGCTACTTTGCAAAATTCTGGTTGCCAGCATGTGCAAAATAATCCCTCTGGCTACACACCCTAATCAACACAGATTTACTCTGGGCTGCAATATTGCTGACAATGTGAACACAGTCACAAACATACTGCAGGACAAGTCACAGAATGGTATTGCTATCTTCTTAGACCAAGAAAATGCGCATGACAGGGTATCATGGCCATACCTTGACGCGTGCCTCTCAGCCCACTTGATCCCTGAAACCTTTAGGGCCTGCTTGAGATCTCTCCTACAAGAATCATCCATCCAAGTGGCAACAGCTCATGGGGAGACAGCAGAGGTCTTTCTATCCCAAGGCCTCCATCAAGGAGACCCTCTCAGCCCTCTCCTGTACAACCTGGCCATTGACCCATGGATACGCCACCTCAGCAACAAGCTGTTGGGCCTGCGGACCTATGGGCAAGACCCATTCACATTAAAGGCCTTTGCCAACAATTGCATTGTAGAACTGGCATCTAAAAGTGCTATGTCAATCTCTGCAAAGGCACTCAAGGACTACTCCAAACTCTCATAGGCTAAAATTAACACCAACAAATCCCAGGTCATCATCCTAGGGAGCCCTGGCTTCAGACCCCCTCTTGCCATCAAGCTAACCAGAGACCTGGTGCTCCATCTGGGCACATGGGTCAAGGTGGGAGGCTTTGACACACAGGTAATGGAATCAGGCATCCTCAGTGCTGTCTCCCAGTCCATGTCCTCCTGGCAATACAACCTGGTGACCCAGATCAGCAGGGTCCAACTCGTAAATACGCTGGGGTACTCAAAATTCTGGTACACTTCCCAGTTCTTCCCCCTATCCCAACAGTTCTTACAGAGCCTTGATAAGATAGTTCAACACACGCTTTGGAGACCAGGCACACAGCCAATTACCACCACAAAGCTGATTGGCAACAAGCTCAGGGGCTGGCTGGGCTTATGCAATGTGTGCAGGGCCTCAGCCAAGATCTTTGGATGTACAATGTCTAAGAGACTCTCCACCCATGTGATAGAACCCCACTGGACCAACGCCTTTAGGACACAGTGGGCCAAGGCTCTAGACCTAATCCTGAATCATAAGCAACACACTCTTAACAACTGGCTATCAAAAGTAACAACCAAAAGAGGCCCCCAAGGGATGGAATCCTTCTGGAAAGCAATGCTATTGTCATATAAAGAATATTGGAGCATCAGCTCATTCAGACCGTCAGCTGCCCATAGAGGAAGGGAAGGACTGGTATGGCACCCAATGTTCATAGGCCTTCCTGCTCACCCTGGGGAACTCATCCCAGAACCCCAAGACCAGTGGCAGTGCCAGAAATATTGAAGGTACTCACACACAACAACACCAGCCTCAAGGCCAGCCTGTTTTGAAGGTACTGCCACAAGGACATGATTAATCTCAAAAT
The DNA here is from genome assembly GCA_014839935.2 of Entomophthora muscae. Classification (NCBI taxonomy): domain Eukaryota; kingdom Fungi; phylum Entomophthoromycota; class Entomophthoromycetes; order Entomophthorales; family Entomophthoraceae; genus Entomophthora; species Entomophthora muscae. The sequence continues at coordinate 286,064 of QTSX02005023.1, read as the reverse complement.
GTGGACTAATATATGAAAGGTTCTCTGTAGGGTATACTGTACAGCTGACCACAGCAATTGCCAGAATCCCATCTGCAACAGGTGCAGGGTAAACAACACAGTGACACACAGGTTTTTTGAGTGCCCTCAGAGCATAAAAGTATAGCATACTTGTGGGGTTCCTGTCCACCAGTCCCCAAGTGTGTCCTGGATTGTAGCCAGGGACCGGCTGGAGGGATTGACATTCTCTAGTAAAGGGAAATGTATCTCAGAAATATTTATAGGGGTCAAAATGGGCTTTTATTCACTCCCAGAAGGAAGATCCTCTTAGAAACCTTCTGGTATATGGCCCAGGGGGTTTAGGAAACAATATGGATTTGCCAATACTTGGAGTCCTCCAACAATATCTTGGACTCCTTGTACTTAGTCTTGGACTTCTGCACCTTAGTCTTAGACATCTGCTCCTTAGACTTGGATTCCTGCTCCTTAAACTTGGACTCTGGCACCTTACACTTGGACTCTGGCGCCGCGCTTAGGATCCAGCTTCTGGTTCTTGGGCTCCTGCTCCGTTATCTTGGGTTGTATTAGTCCAACCAAGCTCCTGCTGGTAATCAAAAGGCTTCCAAAACATCTTGGCAGAAACTCAGAAGACCTGGGAAAGACCTACAAAAGCCTTCCAAAAGACCCTCCAAAGACCTTGAAAAGATCCAGTAACTTTCCAGCCAGCCACATTTTTATAGTGTCCTTTTCCCAACGGTTCCGCCTTCAAAATGGCTTTCTTCATAAGCTTAAACCATTGCCTCTCACTTTTTCTTATAACAACTTAAGCTTACATACTTACTTTCTCAAAAGCTTAAAGTATTAATTCACTATTTCCTTGCTTATACTTTAAGCTTTTGGCTTCCAACCAATCATTTTCATCAGGAAACCTGCCAGAACTCAACCAATGAATGTAGAGCGCATAAATAGACCATTTCTGAAGTTCCACTGGGATTCAACTATGAAAATCATTTCCACAGCTCAAACTGCTCAAATTGACAACTCTTTGCGTACCAAAATGTTAACTGGTCCACTATTTTGGCACCAGTCTTCCCTGCATTCAACCTGAACCAATTTAAATAGTGGAATACTATTTAAATTGTTCTTTCTGGACCTCTTCAACGTTTTCCCAATATATTTACAAATATTGTAAAATCCAAGGAAAACATCACATCAAAACAACTTTGTATCCTGCTCTTATAGCAGCATACCTTTGTCTATGCTAGGAAATTAATAAATAAATATCTTACTCACACTTCTATCCACATAAATTCTTGATTTTAATACTAAACCAAGGCAAATTATTCCTCATCTTCCCACTTTAGCAAATCAATTTGGCAAAATCTTGGCTCATTTCTCCAGACCACCAGTTCTTCCCCATCATCTTTGGATCTTTCAGCCAGATCATATTCCAGCTCTTCAGCTTAACCAGCAATCAATCCATTAACTACATCAATCCTCTGACTACTCCTGCAACACAATATTCTGGTCCTTTGGCCAACCTGCATCATGATCAGCTAGTCCTGCATCATAATCTCTGAGCCCTCAGCTTATCCTCAACCAGTCCCTCAACAAATCCTCACTAGGAACCTTCTTTGTTCCTTATACACACTGAACCATATTGGTTCATTAAATTCAATATGAATTAACAGTCCATTAACTATCCTTCACTGTGACCAAACAGTCCCTCTTACTAGTTTTCTCTGTTGATTCTGTGAACCACCTCAGTTCTTTATCTCAGCCCCCATTACCAGAACTTGTAGACCCAGGCATGAGTCTACATTGAACTGGTGTTTGACTGGGCCCTTGAAAGTGGCACTTCACTTAGGCCATTCAACCATAGATCAATGTCTATGTGTTGTCTTTACTCACCCAGGTGATTAAGTCTAAGCTTTCAGTTGCAGAGTAATCAGCTCTACTTCCCAGAGGCCTGATCACACCAAGTTCTGCAGCTTGCTTCCCCAAGCAAACTGCCTTGGTGACACCTCTGAGCAAATCTATGCCATCTGATGCTCATTTTGGGTTTCCCCAAAGCTCCCATAGGGGCATAAACAAGGACACCCTACCAGTCTGTTAGGTAGGGTGCTTGCTCACAGACCTCCTGTAAGTGTATTAGGGTATGTGGAGCCCTCAGAGCTCTTCCCCTCCCTGGCAGCCCGTGTTACCCGCCAGGGGTCCAAAACCTACTCCCCCCCCAACAGACAAAGTTCCCTGCTTGCTATTTCAGTCTTCACCCTTTTGCAGCCACAGTTTCCTGCAGGGTGGCACTATAGCCCAAAGCAGCCAATATCTTCTTCTGGGTGGAGGCAACATCTGCCTCTGGTAGTCCTTTGTTACCTACCAGCCAGGCCTTACTTACCCTAGTAGATCATGCTACCTACTAGGCTCACCTTACTTACCCCTAGTAGTTCTATGTTACCTACTAGGCTCACCTTCAACAAACAACCAAACTCTTGCTTGGCCAACATTAGCCCCGCCTGCAAACCACCAAACATGTGGATCATCACACGGCCCCAGTAACGTGTAAGGCAATTTCACTTGTCCAGAGTTTATGGGGGTAGCCCACTTGTGTGAAATTGTTTTGGGTGCTTTGAATCCAGATGTTAGCGTTTTCTCAGTATAGTCCTGTGAATGTCCTAATCTCTGCTGCATGGAGTCTTTAAAACACAATTTTGGGTATTTCATGTACGTCATGGGTTAGGGGCAGGTTTAGGACTTCTTAGCTGCTGAGAAAGTTGTATTTTTTATGGATACAAAGATATTGTTGAAGACAGTGTATCCCATAAGGATGTTTTGACCTTCTTCATATCTTTGCCAGCCAGTAGAAAGGACTATCTACTGAATTCTTTTCTTTAGAGGAGTTTTTTCTTTAAGTTTATTAGGTGTGAATAACCTACATGTTCTACCACTTTCAAGTATATACTTCTGAAAATATAATAAGAAAAATAAAGGGGGAATTGAGAAAATAATTATAATTTATTTGATATGAAGGTAGATGACTATATATTATCATGAGGATCCACATGCTGTTCATCTATGGCATGGTAGTCATGGGGCTTGTCTAGGTAATGTTAAATTTGGGATTCAAAATGTTTGATCCCCTGTATAAGATGGGCATTTGATAAAAGTGCCATCTATTATTCATTCATTGGGAAATTTCTTGGGGAATGTCTCAAAACAGCAGGCTCAACTGGCCAGCAAGGTTCTGAGTAAATGAGTTTGTGACCTGCAATCTAATTATCCAGTCTCCTGAAGCCAAACTAGGAAGCCAACTTAAATTTCCAAATCCAACAACATGAACAAATGATGATCCCTTACAGTGGATACCTTGTTTTGGAACTTGACTCATTACCAGGATCAGGCCACCCCCTTTACCATCTCATTGTGTGATCAACACTATCATATTCCTGTTATCCATGATTCACAATGACTATATAATACATATCTCTCAATAAAGATTATTATCTAATTTCTAAATATTTTTCTGCCTGTAACTTTTCTAAAACAGCACAGTTACAAAAAATGGTTTTCCCAAGAGGGTGTAATTGTAGATGTTGAAACAATATGTATGTTATGGTTGGAATCTTTGTTTCAATTGGTCTTTCTCTTATAATTAAATATGAGATCCTGTTATTTTAGGGGACTAAGAGAGAACATGATGTTAGACCTGATATGGGGCACCTTGATAAGTTCCTCATAGTATTGTGAGATACTTTGGTAACTAAAATGCACATTTCAGTTTCATTATAAAAGCTTAGAGATATCAGTGTCAATTAAGTACTTTAACCCTTATAAGTTTTATTACTGAATTTTATTCATACTAGATGATATCAAGTATTTTAACCCTTTTAAAATCAGTTTACTGTTATTCAATTTTACTCTGGATATCATTATTTAGTTTTTTAAGGTTTAATCCAATAAGGAGTTAACTTGAATTGTGATATTCATCAATTTAAAATATATCTTAGGGATACTTCATAAATTTCAGGAATTCTGAGTAAAATTATTAGACTGAACCATAATTCCCCGCTCATGACTCAGAGGGACACAGAGACAGCATCCCACTATCAACTTTGATTGAACTAAAATCATGTTGTATTAAAAGCTTTGGAGTTATTGGATAGTGATGGAGATGGCCACAACTTCAATAATGATCCATATTGAGGTGGCACCTTGATTGGCTCTGCTGACTGATCTCAGAAGTGTGGCTTTGGGTATATGATTAAATGTTTCACAGAACCATGCCACATCCAAACTTGAATACATAAGGAAGAATATTGAGATTCCCTTCTTAATAGACAGGTCAAATAATTACCAGTGAACAATATACAGGTCATGCAGGAAAGACTTGCACTTACAGGTTGCAAGAGTCTAGACATCATGATGTTAGGCCGCTGGGTAACTCAACATGAGAATCCTGGTAATAAATTTATCTTATGCTAGCATGGTATGGATGCCTGACTCTGGGAGTTGGGATTAGCAGCTTGGGAAACAGATAAGTTGAATAATTAGATTCAGAAGCTCCAGAAAATAATCCTGGCAAGAGGGCTAGAAGCCCTATAAAAGGAGCTCTCCTAATAATGAGATGAGCAGAACATGACCCTTAGTAGATAGAGAATTGCTAACTTTATATTTGTGTATCACTACTAGCTGCTGTCTAGTAGTCAGAAGTATCCAAGTGAGATTGTGCTGTTGTCCACTTTCAGTATTGTGAAATTCTCCTATGGGCTAACAAGGAATTACCAGCCTGCAAAAAACCCCAAGACCTGAGTGGTAGCTGCAGATTGTTGTCATACAATCTCCTATCAACAAAACTATAATGACAAACAATAAAGATGAATTATTCAAGATTTCTGGCCTTGGCAATGACTCTATTTATTATAGTGTGTTTTAGTACAAGTTTTTAATCATTTGAAAATACTCAATCAATTAAATATAGTATAAGTTATTATATTTGAAAGTTCACAGCATATTTAATCTGACTTTTAACTTTCTGCATATTATATTTTGGTTTCAAGCTTTTTTATGATTATATATACCATCTTCTAACCCAGATTGCTCTGAGTCTACATGTTTGAAATATGCTCTATTTCACACTGCTGTTTCTAACCATTTAAAAAATAGTGTGGTATATGCTCTATTGGACATAATTTTAATTTACATTATTCTTAATTCATTCTTAAAGAATGACCATTTCTTATTTCTGTACTGTCATATTATTATTATTTTAAATAATATCTCAATATTTATTATGCTACTGTACCTAATAGTGCTGCAACCAAGTTTCCCTCCTTGCCTGCCAACATATCTTACAATACACAGGGGGCACTCAATGAGCCGCCTCTTGACGTATCTAATGGCATGAACCAATCTGATGTTAATATCAAATTGCGGGCACTTTCTCCTAATTAGGAGCATTGCCAATTTAACTTGCTGATCCCAGCACAAGTTATTCCTTGGCTTTGAACCTTAAATGATGTACGCCACTATGCCACCCCCTGTGGCCTTGTGGCTTTCCCCATATGGTATATTAGTCACAATATTCTACAATAAAACACATCTTATTCTATTCATTCTTGTCCTTTCTATTGGACTGTTGTCTTCCCCAATCAAATTGTTGAAACAGCAGGTTTGACCCTCCAGCAAGGTTCCAAGTAAGCAGGTTTGTAAACTATGATCTGATTATCCAGTCACTTGAAGCCAAACTAGTAAGTTGACTCAAATTTCCAAATCCAACAACATGAACAAATGATGATTCTTTACAGTGGATACCTTGATTTGGCGCTTTGCTCATTATCAGGATCAAGCCACCCCCTTCATCATCCAACTGAGTGATCAACACAATCATGTTCCTATTATCTATGATTCACAATGACTATATAATCACTATCTCTCAATAAAGATTATTATCTAGCTTCTAAATATTTTCCCCTTGTAACTCTGCTAAAATAGCACAGTTACAACATTGGTAGCAGAAGTAGATTCTTCATCCTACTTTATTCCCTAAAATTCTGCCTGTTGCCTGTACTTACTTCAGTCAACAAATCTACAAAAGAATCATGTCTGGCCTCCTGCTAGACTGGATGCCATACCCACTGGGTACCAAGATACCAGAAATATTTGTACTATACCAGAACATGCTTGTACTGGTCCCTGCCTTCAACGCCCTGTCAGCAGAAAGGGTTCTTCCAGGCACCTATCATTCCATCCCAAGCTACAACTGAGGAAGGAATCATGCCCAATTATGTAGCCCAAAAACTTTGAAGTACCGCCTTGGAACTATTTGCTGGGGCCAACAACAACAACACTACAGTTTTGATTCAATCTGCTCAAAGCAAACTGGCACAGATGGAATACCCATGACGCTTCTGGATTGCAGAGATATCCATCCAACTCACACATAATGCAGGCACTTGGTGCAATAAGTGGCACAAAAAGCCATACTTTAAAAGATTGGGACACCTTCAAACAAGACTTCCTGGCACAGTTTATATTGAAGAACACCACCTTCATGATTATCTGCCAAGTGAAGAACTTGACCCAGACAGGCACTGTAAAGAAACTCACACACACTTATGCAGAGCTCCACCTACGTGCCCCCGCAGATATGGCATTTGAAACTCCAGCCACACATATCATGTACTACAACACCCTTAAGTCACATGTGATGAGACATGTCAACCTTGACCAAGTAACCAATCTGCAAAGCTTATACCGCAAAGCAGAAAAGGCAGAGCAGACATCCAACGCCCTCCACAAAGCGCAGACCAGGAAGAGAGAGACCTAAAGATTCTCACTCAACTGGGGGCGCCAGTTGTCTTCCTCCTGGGAACAACAACAACACAACTCAAACCATTGTTGTGTATATAGTTCTGGGAGGTATATTAAACGAGATAAGGGGAAGATTTAAGTAGAGAATGATACTTTATGGGCTTTGAAATATGGAATAATATATAGTATCATGGTAAGCCACATACTGTTCATGTACGTCATGGGGGTCATAGGGCTTATCTGAGTAATGTTCCTCTTGAGTCACAAGGCTTATTCAAGTTGTGTTCCATTTAGAGTCTGGATTGAGTGATCCCTGTCATAGATGGTTGACTGATAATGATGCCACTGGTTTACTGGCTGGTTGATGAACCATTTAGTGCACCATTTGGTGATCTTCTTGGGGTGTTAATTCCCCAAGAGGGATTAATCAAAGATGTTGCAATATCTCTCCCTGGGGTGCTGGAAGGCAGAGCCTTGGGAATTTTCTTAAGAGTGTTGTGGATGTGTGCTTGATATTAGCTCAGTTTGGCGTTGGGAACAGGAAGTCTGGAATTGTGTTGGGCTGTTCTTGCTTTGCACAGGCAGAGTTGGTTGTGGTGCATACGTTTCAGTTCAGTCCAAGCTCTAATTACTTTGATGAGGTAGGTGTTATTGGTCTTGACTTCCATGACAATGTCTGGTCCACATAATACTGGGTCTAATTTGTGTTGGTTGTGGTTGACAACCCAGATTTTGTCCCCAACTTGGAATCTTTCTTGTTGTAATGGGAATGCTTCCCTTTCAATCCTTTGGTGTTCCATTTTCTCTTGGTCTTTTCTGGCTTGTAGTACGTTGGGGTCACTGTTGTCTGGCACTTTTTTTGGAAGAGGTAGTTGTGGACCTGCGGTTGTACTGACAATAGTGGGCTTTTGTCTATAGACAAGTTCATAAGGGCTTTTACCTGTATTGCAGTTATCTCATGTTCTACAGACCATGAGCGCTGTTGGGAGCATGTTGACCCAGGCCTTTGGATTGTTAGAAGATAACTTACTGAGGGCTTCTATGAGCGCGCCGTTTAGTTGTTCTACTTATTCATTTACTTGAGGGTGATATGGGCTGGCTGTGATGTGTTTTATCCCGTTTTTGGCAAGATAAATGTTGGTATCAATGGCCTTAATCTTGGTGCCTTCATCTGTGATTAAGAGGTCAGGTTTTCTGAACTTGGCTATGATCTCTTTTCCAATGAAGCATCTCACATTGTTGCCTTTGTGCTCTTTGGTGGCTTGTGCCACAGGCCATCTGGTTGCATAGTCAATAGCTGTGATGATGCACTTCTTACCCTTGTTTTTACCAGGAATTGGTCCCACAATATCCAGTGACCATAACATGAAGGGTTGTGTGATAGATACAGATACTACTGACTTGGGTGGTGATTTGGTTTGAGCGTACTTCTCACAGACTTTGCATTGCTCCAGTAATTCTCTAATATCATCTATAATGTTGGGCCACCAGTAGTGTGTCTTGAGATATTTATGCAAGTTCCTGCTGTGGGTGTGTCCCAGGTCTCTGTGATATTAGAGGATTGTGTCAATATTTTGTTTTGACAGGATTTAGGGTATGATATCACCATTTGGAAGTATTTGGTGTAGTGTACCATATATATTTTTGAACAGATGTTTGTTCTTGAGGACTTTCTCTTGGATTTCCATTGGTGTTCCAGGTGGTAACCCTTCCTGGAGATTCCCCATGATTAACATGGGCCAGTTGGGGTTGCCATCAGCATATAGGACATGTTTGCTGTATAGCCTTGACAGGGCATCTGCAGTAAGCATTTTTTTGCCTGGTTTATATTCAATTTGCTTGGGGTATCTCTGTATGAGATTCATCCAATCTTCTTGTCTTATTGACAAGTGTTGTTGTGTTTTGAAGAATATCAGCAACTTGTGGTTGGTGAGTACTTTAAATGTTTGAGCTCCTGCCAGATAGCATTGCCACTTCATGAGGCAGTGTATGATGGCTACCAATTCCTTGTCATGTATGGGATATTTTTTTTGCTGTCCAATAACTTCCTTGATTCATATGCCATGGGGAGGAAGTCTTTTTCTGCTGTTTGGATATAGAGTACTCCTCCTATGGCATAATCAGAAGAATTGGTTTCTAGCTCATATATTCCCTCATAATTTTGTTTTGGAGGATAAGGGCAGTGACCATGTGTTCCTTCAGTTGGCGGAAGTGTTGTTCTTGTAGCAGTGTCCAGAAAAACTTGGTTGTTTGCCCATAATGGCTTACAGGGGGGCTTTTAGGGCACCCCAGTCAGGGATGAACCTTCTTACATAGGCCACCATCCCAATTAATGTGCAGAGTTTGCTCTTATTTCTTGGGGCTGGCATTTCAGTTATGGTGCATATCTTCTCTGGGTCTGGTTTGATTTCGTCCTTGCTGATGATGTGACCAAGGAATGGAATTTCTGCCAAGAATAATTCACACTTTGAAGGTTTGGCAACCAATTGGTTCTCTTCAAGGGTGCAGAGGACCAGGCGGACGTCTTCCCAGTGTTGTTCCAGGTTGGGACTGTAAATATCAATTTTGTCCAGGTAGATAATTGCTTGTTTTCCAATGTGTTCCTTGAAAACTTTGTTCATGAAGGTCAAAAAGGTACTGGGAGTGTTTGACATGCCAAAGTTGAGAGCAACACATTCAAATAATCTGTATTTAATTCTAAATGCAGCCTTTGGAATGTCTTCAGGTTTCACGCAAAATTGATGGTAACCTGCTGTCAAATCAATTTTTGTGAAGATTTGGGACCCCCCCCCAGGGCGTCAAAAAGGTTGTCAATTAAGGGCAGGGGATACCTGTTCTTAATTGTGACCTTGTTGAGCACTCTGTAGTTGGTGACCAGGCAGAGTCATCCATCTTTCTTTGCCATAAAGAAGACAGCAGCACCAAAAGGTGACTTTGATGGTCATATGAGTCCTTTATCAAGCGCTTTGTCAAGGTAAGCTTTTAGGGTATTGTCTTATTGTGGTGTGAGGCAGTAGATAGGTTGTACTTTAGGTACACTTCCTTTGAGATCAATTTTGTGTTGTATGCTGCAGTCAGGAGGTAATCCTGGCAGTTTTTCTTGGAAAACAGTGGGGAACTTGTTAACTATCTGGTCTTGGATGTGGTCCTCTTCACGTTGAGTCTCTGTATTTTTAAAGTGGATAACCTCGTACAAGCAGGAGCTCCAACTGATTTTGCTAGGGTCAGTTTCCTCTTCTGTTTCCATGATTTTCACAAATACATGGTCCCTCATAAGCGTATCAAGGTGAGTTGGGTAAACATGGTGATGCACTTATCCTTGTTGTATGGTGAGGGTAGCACTATCCCAGTCAAGTGTGAGGTTTGGTCTTTCTCATCCAGTCTAGGCCAAGTATAATGTCAAACTTAGGGATTGGTATGATTGAACCACTGAGCGTGGTTTGCACGTCTCCAATTTGGGCGCAGAAAGGTTTTACCTCTTGGGTGACTGGTGTGCTTCTGTTATCTGTCATGATAACTCTCCTGATACTGCTTTGGGCTGTGGGTAGTTTCATGAGGTCAATGAATCTCTTGTTGACAAGGGATTGGTATGCTCCAGTGCCAAATAGTGTGGTGCCCTGGTATCTGCAAAAACAGAAAGGATAAGTGAGTAGCTTATTTCCAGTTTGGGTGGCAAACAGTAGAGGGTTGCTGGAGGGTACTTGGATCATGGTGATTGAGTCCATTTCTTGGTCCCTGTATGAGTATTGTAGGTTGGGGGAGGGCGGCTCACCTAAGCACTCCCCTGAGCTTTTTCCTCTTTGTTGGTATCTTTTGTGCTTGCCTGGTTGGCTTGTTCAGTGCAATTCCTGTTTTGAGGATGAGTGTTATTGACTCAGTTGTTTTGCTTGTTTGGTTGAGGGTCTTTTTTGCTGTGGAGCTATCCTTATGTTTGTTGATTGCTTGTAGGTTATCAGATTTTTGAGCTGCACATTTTCCCTCCAAGAACACTTTTTCAAGGTTCTTGCAGCATTTCATGTCAAACTGACGTCTAATGTGCGTGGGAAGGCCATTGTAGAAGTCTAAATGTGACCCAGGTTCATCAAAGTTGATGGTGTTGAGCACACAATCACACAGGTCTTTGTATGCAGCAATGTACTCCTCAATGGTTCCTGTCATCTTGAAGGTTTGAAGCTCTTTCATAATTACTATGTCAGAATCCTTCATGGAGAACTTTTAAATGAATGCAGCTTGGAATACCTCCCAGTTTTCCTTCTGGTTGGGGTGTTGGGCTAGCCATCCTCTTACAAAACGTGATGTGGTTCCTGTAGCGTGAAGGGTAATTCCACTGACCCAGAGTCTTTGGGGGTATTACACTTGCTTGAATTTGCTTTGTGTACTGTTGATCCAAAGAGAGGCATTTTCCCAATGTAGTCCCGCAAAAGCGCCAATTTCTGCTGAACATAGGCATTGGAATACAATGTTAGTATTTCAGGTTGTTGTGGTTCTGTTGTGGCTGGGGCTGCAGGTAACAGTCTTTGGTCTTTGAGAGTGTTGTATTGTTTGACAGGTACAAGGAAGTTATTGTAGATTACAAGGCCTGCAGTTATGTCTTGTCCTTCTTTGTAGTCTCTCCAGCCGTTGGGGGAGTACCATTTCTAGGGTCTTTTTCTTAGAAGGAACTTTTCCTTTGTGTGGGTAGGTATAGATAACCTACCTGTGCTACCACTGTTGTGTATATACTTCTGGGAAGTATATTAAACAATATAAGGGGAAGATTTAAGAAGAGAATGATATTTCATTGGATATGAAATATGGAATAATATATAGTATCATGGTAAGCCACATACTGTCCATGTAAGTCATGGGGGTCATGGAGCTTATCTGAGTAATGTTCCTCTTGAGTCACGAGGCTTATTCAGATTATGCTCCATTTAGGATCTAAATTGAGAGATCCCTGTCATAAATGATTGACTGATAATGGTGCCACCAGTTTACTGTCTGGTTGGTGAACCATTTGGTGCACCATTTGGTAAACTGCTTGGGGTGTTAATTTCCTGAGAGGGAGTAATCAAAGATTTTGCAACACCATAAAAATACAGGTTCAAATGGCCACGGAAACAGGAACAATAGGCAGTCAAATTGTACCCATTTTTGTATCACTACCACTCAAGATAATCATGACAAGGGAAAATCCCAGGGAGAGCATTAAACAAGCCAAGCTCTCCCTGCACAATTCCTGACTTGCCCAACAATGAGTACCAACCCAAGGATGTGGACCAATACCCATTGATCCAAGTACCCTTGGAAGACCAAGTACTTTACACCATTGCTAGACATCCCAATAAACTGATGTCCTATCATTTCCGCTTTTGCAGTTACACAGGGTCAGCACTCCTGGACTCAGGCGCCAACTGTACCCTAGTCAACAGCAGCTTTGTAGACAAGTTCAAGCTGACCACTAATCTTATGCAGATTAAAAATATGGTTTTAGCTGATGAACATCACATTGCTGTGACAAGGGAAACTTCCCCCTTCTCTGTCATGCTTGAGGACCTACATTCCACCATCCAAGGACCTGTCATTGACTTCACCAAGTTTGATATTGTACTAGGGATGGACTGGTTACATAGGAACAATCTTCACATAGACTGGGCAACCTCAGTATTAACCATCAAGCGTGAAGGGGTCAACCACCAGATCTACCCTGACCCAGTAGACCAGCTCCTATGCAGCCACGTCTTTGTGTGCATTACAGAAACCCTCAACAAAAAGAAGAACCTCAATACAATTGACTGGGACTCATGCCAGTACAAGATCATACACTTCAAAGACCACCAGGACATCACTACACTTCAGGATTTCAACATTGTGGCCCATCATACTGAAATCTTCAAAGAGGTGCTTCCAGGACTACCACCTGAGAAGCATATACAGCACTCCATCCAACTCAAAGGAGCAGTGCCTAAGGCACAACCCATCTACCAACTCACCCCCAACAAAGACAATGCCTTACAGGCCTACCTCAAAGAGGCACTTGAGAAAGGACTTATCTTCCCCTCACAGTTGCTGTTTGGCACCAATGTATTCTTTGTGGCAAAGCAAGACATTACCATTTAATTGGTCACAGATTACTGGGCCCTCAATGAGGTCATCATCAAGAATTGTAACCTGCTTCCACTCATTGACAACCTCTTTGATTCCCTGGGCAGCGCCACTGTATTCTCCAAAATTGACCTAACTGCAGGTTATAACCAGATTTGTATCAAGGAGGAAAAGATACCCAAGACAGTCTTCTGAACTAATTACAGGACATAAAAATGTGTGGTGCTCAACTTTGGGATGACAAACACGCCCTCAACCTTTGTGACTTTCATGAATGAGGTGTTTACTCCCCATATTGGCAAACATGCCCTAGTATACCTGGACAATATCATTATCTACTGTCCTTTGGTTATATAGCACCACAAAGACCTGGAAGCCGTGTTTGCCACCCTGAAAAAACACTAACTGCTAGCTAAACCATTCAGCTGCCAATTTTTCTGCAAACAGCTCCCCTTCTTAGGACATTTGGTCTCAAAAGATGGCATTAAACCCAATAACCAGAAGATTCAAGATATCTGTAAGATGCCACCCCCCAAAGACAAGTCAAAACTCTGCAAATTCCTGGGCATGGTTGCCTTCATGCAGTGGTTCATCCCCAACTGTGGCGTCCTGACTGCACCTCTGTCTGCCATAACTGGCACCAAATCCAAATTAGTTTGGACCCCACAATGTGACCTTTGCTTCCAACGCCTTAAGGAAAAAACTCACCACTGCGCCTATCTTGCAATAACCCCCCAAACACAATGGGGAGTACCAAGTGAAAACAGATGCCTCTGACGCATCCATTAGAGAAGTACTACACATCAAGAACAACATTGTTAATTTCTTGCCCGTAGCTTATGGACCACGCAAAATTACCAACGGTGAGTGCCAATACCCTATACACAGCAAAGAATTGCTGGTCATTGTACATTGTTTGGTCAAATGGTGCTATTATCTGGAACAACAGGAAGAATTCATGGCATTGATCAACCACAAGTCACTCATCTACTTCAAAACCCAAGCAAACCTATACCGCTGTCAAGCCCACTGGATGGAGCTTCTGGAGAGATTCAATATTCTCATACAATACAAGCCTGGTCCAGAGCTTGCCATGGCAGACGCACTCTTGTGCCTCTATGTCTGTGCCACAAGAGGAGAAAATGGGCTCAACCCAGACTGGCCCCTCTTGGTACTTTGGACAAGAGACAAAGGTTTTTCCCCTGGCACCACATACATAACAAAGGAAACAGTCATTAAGAACAAGCACTTATTCACAGATGTGTATGGAACCTTGCATCAAAAAATGTCTGATGGGACCACCATCCCTTATATCCCCACACATCAGCAAGTTGACACCATCCTAAATTACTATAGAGACCTAGGGCACACAAAAATTTGCAACCTCTACAAATTCCTTAAACACAAGGCATGGTGGTCAACTCTATATTGGGACGTCCAAGAAGTTCTTGACCAATGTGAAGTATGTGAAAAGTTGCAAAAAGAAACACTCCTCCTAAATCTGTACTGCCTATTTGTTCATAACTACCTTTCAGAGTGTGGGCCCTAGACATTGTAGGACCCATTCCAGGAAAGCACAACAAAAAGAAATACATCATCACTGCTATTGACTTTGCCACTTGCTGGCCAGTGGCACAAGCAGTAAGATTGCACACAAGCAATGACGTACAGTGGTTCATAGGAAAGGGAATCATCAGTAAGTTCAGAAATCCAGACTCCTGATAACTGACAGGGGCAAAGAATTGACCTCTGAAGATACCAATGTTTATCTCACCAAGAATGGGGTCCAGCACACAGTGACAACGCCTTACCACCCTCAGGCCAATGAACGTGTGGAAGGGCTGAACAGCAGCCTAGTGCAGGCCCTGTCCAAGCTCACCACCAGGAGACCTGAGGACTGGCATAAGCAACTATCAAATACACTCCTTGTATGCTGAACTCATGTGAACAGATCCACCAGGAAGAGCCCCTTTAAGTTAGTTTATGGCACACAACCCAATATTATCTAAGTGCTATCAGGACCCAAGCTGGAAATACCCAGTAAAGTTCCATCCCACTTGGACTCTCAAATCATACAAGCCAACAGCAACCAACTAGAATAAGAAGAAAAACACCCACAAGATATCTTTGTCCCTATCCAAAACAGACATGAGGTTGCCAACAAATTCTGGGTAATGAATGTTGACAAGAGTAAATTACAGCCAGAAAAAGTGGGCCCTGCCATTGTCCTAAAGGTAAAAAAACAACACTTATATTGTGCAAGGGCTTAGGAAGTGCAACCAAGATTAAGTCCTCCATCACAGCCACCTGAGACCCTGCAAGGCAAGACATAAACAATGTGAGACCAACCTACCTGCCACAGAACAACAGTTAGTCCTGTATGGCGCCTGGGCTCCTGGCAACCTCTCTGACAACCTTCCCCCAGAGGAGGCCAACCTTCAGTTGGGAGGTGTCAAAACAGCAGGCTTGACCTGCCAGCAAGGTTCCAAGTAAACAGGTTTGCAACCCGCAATCCAATTATCCAGTCACTTGAAGCCAAACTAGGAAGTCAACTTGAATTTCCAAATCCAACAACATGAACAAATGATGATCCCTTGCGGTGGATACCTTGTTTTGGTGCTTGACTCATTACCAGGATCAGGCCACCCCCTTTATCATCCCACTGTGTGATCAACACTATCATGTTCCTGTTATCCATGATTCACAATGACTATATAATATATATCTCTCAATAAAGATTGTTATCTAGCTTCTAAATATTTTCCGCTTGTAACTCTGCTAAAACAGCACAGTTACAACAAAATACTGAAATCTAATTGGTTCAGTTGCAACAATAGGATCTGTAATTTATCTATTCCATTACTGTGGTTATTTATTATGCCCTTTAAAAATTATATCATTCTTAATATTGCATTAAAATATACTTTTAATTATGTGCCTTTCAATCTCTGGCTTTAGATTAACAGTACAGTAGTTTTAAAAGCTATGGCAGCAAGCAAAAAATACTTCAGATTTATACAAAATGATTTCAGATTTAAACAAAATCTAACTCTCAGGTTAAAATATACACTCTGTTAACAGGGTTTATTGGCGTTAATGGGCAAAATGAGTCAACATAGCAACAAAGGGCTCACAAGCAAAGCAAAATCATTCAAAATACAATCTGAAATACATTGATTCACAAACAAAATGGTGTGAGTTGACTTTTGGTGTACATATGTTTACTATGTGAATTGGTGACAAAATACACCCAAGCGTGGTGTGTCAAAATTCAATCCAAAAACAAAAAACAATAGCAACTCACAATGTAAACAAAATCACTCAATCAGTTTGTGCAATGGGTTGTAATCAAGAATGATACCAAGGTATCTAAAATAAGACACAAGATCTGAAACATAAATTTTAAAAATATTGTGTTGGGTGCTTAATTTGGCGTAAAAAATGGGAAAATGGATGGAAATTATTTTGGGTATTCTAAAATGGGTGTGGTAAAACCAAAAACAACTAACTAAGAAATAAAAAATCTATAATTGGGATATTGGGTGGGAAAAAATATTAATTGAATATCCATAAACAGATAAAAGCAAAAATTAAAAATAGGGAGTAACTTAATTAGGTTTTATTTAATATTTTATTAAATTCTCAAAATGGAAGGAACACAGCAACAGACTACCATTGCACCTGTTGTGCGCCGCAGTTGCGGTTGCCCCTGCGGGTCAAAGAATAGACTTAGTACAACACAAGTGCTTACTCAGGAGGGAGGCAGGAGAGGAGAGTTCCATAGTGATGCTGCACTGACACAGCCGGTTCAAAGAGCTCAAGCTGCTAGGGTGCAGAGCATAAACCCTTGGGTCCCAAAGCTGACCTGGAAGCCCACCAAGGTTACCACTACCAAAACAGTTAGAAACAAGGAGGTAGAACTTACTTTGTATGTGTTTGACGTTGTGTACCGGCAAGAGTCAGTCCCGTCAGCCATGCTGGAGAAGGTGAAGCTTGTACTTGATACTAGCTACAAGCCCTACATCAGTGATGGCAATCAGGAGGATGACAAGGAGCCACAGTTCTACCAAACCAATGAGAGACAGCTAGTGTTAAAGAAAGCTGCTGCGTTTTACATCAAGGTGCCTATGCCCTGTGTTATGCCCAACGCCAACAAGCCAATCCCCACTGCTAAAAAGCCCGCTCACAAGCGCATTCCTGACATTAAGTGCATCATCCTTCTCTGGCTCATGCAGGAATCTGGTGATTACAAGGCGGCTGTGGCTCTTGTTGGGGTGGATCCCAAGTACGCCTCAAAGACCTTCAACAAGTTCATTGATACTGGCTGAGTCCTCGCCGCAGAGAAATCCTTGCGTGTTTCAACCATGCTCACTAAAAAGCACAAATGGGCAATCTGCCAGTGGATAACCCAAGATTGCCATCTTGAACTGGCAAATATACAGGCCATGGTCAAGTCTGCTTTTGGGATTGAGGCTTCAATTTCCTTCTATTATCATTTGGTCAAGGGAATGTGCTTTTTCTGGAAAAAGCTTGGGGTATCCCCCTACAATTGGAACAGCCCAGCCAATATTGAGACCCGGAAAAATTACGCTGAGGCGTACACTGCCCTCAAAGCCAAGGAGACGGTAAAATTCTATTATATCAATAAATCAGCATTTGCCTTTTCAATATGCAATGAGTATGGGTATGTCCTCAAAGGCTCCAATGACATGATGGCATCAGCGTGCTGTAGTCAGTGCCAGAGCATACTCAATGGTGACTCTCCTTGGTCCAAAGGGGGTCAAGCTGTACCAAATGATACTAGGCTTCCACAATAGCCAGGCCTTCCTATCATTTCTCCAATTGGTCCAGGAGCACCTGAGGCGCACAAGCCCAGGCTTCACCAATGTAATTGTATTGGACAATGTTGGCTTCCACAAGGTGGCAGATATTCTTGAAGAATTTCCATCAATTGACACCAGCATTGCAGTGGGCCCCCAGCAATTGGCCACAGCAAATTTGCGCCTTCTCTTCTCCCTGACTATTTGCCCTTCTTAAATCCCATTGAGGAAGTCTTTGGGTGGCTCAAGCAAGTTGTCAAGCAAGGAACCCCAACAAGGACCTGTTTGATTTGCTGCAGGCCAGGATCCATACCCTCCCAGCTGAGACTGTGGCCAAATTCTATGGCCACGCTGATTTGTTCATCTCTGTGTGCCTAGCCAAACAGCCAATCAATTAAAGGCTTAGTGTGTACAACTTTTTTTATATTCTCTAATTTACTAGTCAAGATTTATTGATTATCATTTTATATTTAGATGGTTCCATACCCGCAATCACATTCAGAAGATCCATCAATAGATGTAAGTAATTTATTTATTTTATTATATATTATTTAATATGTCATCTGAGGTTATCCCAAACACTTGATACTGGATTACACAAATATATTTATATCACTTTTGTCAAATAAATATAAAATAGTCCTATAAAAATTAAACGTAAATTGTAAAGTTGAAATTTATTTTATTACCGTATTATTTTATACTTTTATGAAACCCATTTTTGCAATATATTTTGCAAATCTTGTTTGCTAAAATACTATTTGAAAAATTATTTATAATATTAAAATATAGTAGAGTATAAATATATTTATTGATATAGAGATAAAATTAAGTGCGCCTATAATGGGTTTGGCGGTTTGTACCCACCCCCCAATGGAGGTGGCGCACAACCTCCACCGCCATACCATGGACGGTGGATACACCCATATTGAAGTATTTGTGCCTGCTGATAAAAGGAAGGATGGTGAGGTGGGAATGGAGGAGCAGCTTTTCTGGCGGGGCTGCAAACCCAAAGATGTCAGCCAGGACCAAGGCGTCCTGGATGACATGATCAACTGAGTCATATCCAGGGGGGACCTTCTTCCCGTCCAGTGAGAGCCTGGCCTTGTCAACCCCAAGAAGGACCCTGTCTATTTCCTCTACAGACGCGCCCATCCCAAAGTAGAATAGGAACCCCAGGTAAACAACCAGATGAAGCCTTTGCCCAGCAAAGGCTTCTGTGAACTTGCACAATTTGTTATATACAGCGCTAATCTTTTTCTTGTGCTTGGTTTTGGCAAAGGTCAGCTCCATAGCTGCAGGGATCCCTGTCTTGTTGGCACTCCAGGCCAGCCCAAAGTCCGCCAGGAGGATTTTTGTCTTCTTTACGGCTGTTGCGTCTGCAACAGTCAATTTCAACACCGCGCGCCCAAAGTTCTCCAACAGGTAAGAGATGGGTATGCTCCACCAAGAAGCAGAAGCAAGCAGTCGCATGGGCCTGGCCCATCTCCAGTATATTCTTGAATGGAAGCGTTTCCAGGACGTCTCAAACAAGCTCAATGAAGTTTATACAGTAAACTCCACTGAGGGATACCGGGTCCAGGCGGACCAGTTGGGCATCCTTGTAGGCAGTAACTGCCCACTCAGATGCCCCCTCACCATGAAAAAGCCCAGCCAATGCCTCCCTGGACATTGGGAATGTACCATGGATCCTGTCTTCAAGCTCCCTCAAGACAGGGGGGGACAGGAAAAGCTGCCTTGCCACATGATTAGCATAGTTGGCATAGAAGGTGGGGGAGACAAAAGGGACCAGGACCCGGCGGAGTTCACCATCAACATCTTCTAAAAAAAAGGTACTGTAAATTCAGAACCTGAACGTAAAAATGCGGGATTGTCAAATCCTTGGTCCAAATTTTGAATCACTTTTTCAGGCAACTGAGCTGAGTGAAAAGTAAAATATTAAATAAAATTTACCATTTAATTTGACTTTTTTTGGTTTATTTAAATTGGCAAATTTCAAATCTCTTGAGCAGATAACTCAACTAACAAAAGACAAAACCTAACAAACAAATGCAAGATACATGAATCAGAAATGCGGAATTCCAATGTATGATTTGAGATTTCCTGTATTTCAAACGAATCATAGACATCATGTAAAACTTAACAAATCTGAAATTGCGGGATTGTCAAATCCAAGAATCAAGTTTCAAATCATAATTGCAAGGAATTTGAAATAAATATAATTTATGGGTGTCTCAAAAAGGATGCCAAAGGATCTAAAGTGGCTTTGTGCTGATTCTTTTAGGAATCATAGGCATTCTCAAAAATTACCCTATTCCAATTTAGGACAGCTAAAATTTAGATCCTACTATTAACAAAATTAACATACTTAACAATAAAATTGACTAAAATGTACACGTCTCTTTTTGAGTTTAAAATTTTTCAATAAAAATTTATTATGTCTTCTTTCAACAATAACCAAGTCAACAAGCTGTTCCCTGGCCTTGACAAAATTATGCAGGGCTACACTGGGTCTCTTAATGGTGAAGCCTCTGTCTATGGCCACTCCCAACCCGCAGGCCCCTCTGCAAGCCCCATCCAGGAGTCTGTTCTTTCTCCTGCGTCCTCAAGCATGGCCCTGTTTGCCCATCATGCACAGGCAGCTGCTAACCCAAATCCCTTATCAGCAATGGCATCCAGAACCAGTCATTTTAGCCATGGGGTCACCCATAGAGCCCAGGACCCCAAAACAGCCAATTAGATATCATTGACCAGTTCAAAAGATGGACATATCCCTCCCCCAGCCAATCAGCCTGCAAGATGCAGAAGAAAACTAATCACTCCGGAGATTGTTCTCAAAATGGTTGAAAAGCAAGGGAAGCTTATGTCACTTGGGGAAATTGCAGCCGCAATGGGGTTTGCAAAGTCCACTGTGGCTGCAACCCTGTGAGCCCACACCAACTGTGGCCCCCCTACCAAGAAGGCCCTGACTGGCGCCTGTACTTCAACCAAAGGTGACATAGCCTATCCCCTTATGATGACCATTATGGAACGTGACCCATGGATGCCCCTGGTCCAGGTATGTCTCCAGTTGGGACTCCATGGCATCTTTACCAACAAAAGAACGGTGAATTTTTGGATGCACAGAGTTGTGGTTGCTGCTAGAATCTTGTCCAATCAAGTTCCCAGTGGCCCCAGTTTGATGGGCACTGACCCCTAAAATTCAACTATTATTAATTTTATCAAAGAAAGGGCAATGAGGGCCTGTAATGACGTAATCTTCCTATCATACACTAAGATTTCTGCAAGTATCCAAGACTTTGGTAAGAAGCATATCCAGTCTGACGTGTAAAAGCGCAGCCCAATCTTATATTGTTTTGTCAGGGTTTTCTTGGCAGTTTCCCTATTGGGTGTCAATTATTACTTGGCGATATCAAACACTGCAGATGGGTATGCCTACCAGACAGAGCTCAAGGCCATGCTGGAGGAGTGGGCCACACAAAACACTGTGCACACAGTTGTACTGAGTGTGGAGATGGAGCATCAGGAATGGGCTACCCAAGAAATCAGGGCTGTGGGGCATAGCTACTGGTCCTACCCCATCAACTACGCTGACATGCATCTTGCAGATGTATGTCTCTAAAATTTTGGTTCCGCACTCAGGCGCTTAAAGCCTGCCACCTACAACAAACTATGCACCTAACTTGATAAGGGGTATGAGCTTTTCCCTTCTGCGTCTGTCCAGGACTTATTTGATCTCATCATCTTCTATGCAAGTGATAGTGATAAGTCCAGAAAGGACCCCCGTCTCCCCCACGCCAGTCCATCCATTTTGTCAAGCCAGTATATGTGGCAGAAGAAGAATTCAAGAAATTGAAGCAATCAGCTCTTGCTGCCCCTTCCCAGTCAGCAAACCCTGCCTCCCCAACCCCCCATCAAGCCACCTGCCTTGCAACCCTGACTCCCAAACCACCACCCATTCCCTCCCCACTATCTCTGATGCTGCCCCTCTCACAGGCGCAGATTAAGGCAATTTTCATTCCGCCCATTCCCGTCCTTTGATTAGTAAATAAATCTTTTCTTTGTGACAACTTATTAAAATTGATATCTCTCTTTTAATTCATAATTAATAATACTTTCTTTTTACATTATCAACATTTCCCATAATTAATAAAATGTTGTACATTTTACAAATAGCTTAAAATTATGAGCATACATATTTTTCATCATCATTAATAAATTAAAGACAATAAACATAAATATTGGATTAGAATAGTGCAATTAGACGTCAACTCTTGATATTTTGATATTATGTGCATAACTCAATGCATTTTGATTAATAAAATCCATTGTGAACAAGGCTTTTGTCATTGTAATTTATTGAAATGGATTGTGTTTATATTAGGGCCATTAATGCTTAGTACAAATATTGATACATAGTGCATTTTACAGCCTGTATATTTACCTATTGGTAAATATACAGGCTGTAAAATGCACTATGTATCAATATTTATACTAAGCATTAATGGCCCTAATATAAACACAGTCAATTTCCTTAAATTATAATTGAAAAGGCCAAGTTTACAATGGATTTTATCAAACAAAATGCATTGAGTTATGCACATAATATCAAAATATCAAGAGTTTACGTCTAATTGCAATATTTTAATCCAATATTTACGTTTATTGTCTTTAATTTATTAATGATGATGAAAAATATGTATGTGTTAAAGATAGTACTATAAAAACCAGTTTTTTGATGGGATTTAAACAATATGTCAACAATCTATAACTCAATCAACAAATTAGAAGCACATCTGCAAAAGGTTGTTGAGATAGAAAGAAATATCAGGAAAATAGTGACAGGAAAGCTGGGTAACAAGGGCCAGCCACTGATCCAGTCAAAAGAAGATGCTCTGGATAAATTGGGAAACATTATAGATGAAAAGAATAAAGAAAAATTACTTAATCTACAGGGAACAATTTTATCAAGTCTAAAGTTCAACAACATGGCCTACAATTTGTGGGAGTTCTGGCAGGGGGCCAAAGAAAACAATAAGATCAAACTAATTAAAGGAACAGAAATTCAAAAGGAAATCAACATCAATGAAGAGGAAACCAACCAAATGGAAACAGATGAAAATGAAACACAAGCAAGAAGCAGAAGCGCTTCAAGAAATACAGAAGCTTTATCAAATGAAAACCAAGAAGAAGCACAAGTAGCAAGAAATATAAGAAAAATTAAGCCTAGAAAAATTAATGAAGAGCATCCAATGCTCATGAAGTTTGCCAAAGTGGTGTCTGTGGCTGAGGGGGCCACAGGGGAAACAATTAGTAAGTCTTTTTATGTTTTACTTATATTTATTTTAGTCATCACCAGGAATGGGGATGAGGTTGCGGAAGTGGCGGCTTATACACTGAGTTGGTTTTACGGGGGTTACCAGTCACTGGTGGCCCCTGTAAAGCAAATAAATAAAAATCAAATAAATAAAATAATTCAACAGAATATGAATAATTTTTTAATATTGAAGCTCAAGATAGGGAATATTCACCACCCGCAGGGTGCTCGCCATGGATAAGGGAAGCATATGAACTAGGAGCAACTATCAAAATCAAGGAAATGAATGAAATTTGCGGGGATATCAAACTGAACTTCAATGAATACATATACAAAAGCATTCAATAATTCCCCTTCACTAACATCAACAAATATGAAAAGAATTTAATAAAAACCGACTTTCAAATAGGAAATAAATATTTGAAATCCACAATTTTTAATGAAGTTTTTAAGGCACTATCAAATAAAGTCAGGGATGCAGTCCTTGTGAATAATTTTAAACCTTTATTTATTTCATTTGCCAAGGCCTGGGGGCTGATTCAAGTCAGGCGCCCCCCTGGAACCCTCTTCAAGTTCAACCAAACGTCCTATATTAATAGGTTAGTGCAAACATTCAAAAAATTATGCATGTTCTCAGAAAATTATACCTTGCAAAGCATTCACGTCGCGGTATACCTGGGAATCCTCCTCCACTGCATATTAAAAACCAACGTCAAAAAGTTGGAGGATGTACCTATTCAAATGGACATTTGCCGTGTAGCCCTCAGCCGCCAGAAAACACCACGGGGATACAGGACAGTTGAGCACGTCCTCTATGATTCATTTGCATTGGCAACACTATATGGGTACTACGTGCCCCCTGAAAAAAACCTACTAGTTGATTCACTCACCTGCCTGCCTTTTATCAAACAATCAGCAACCACCGGGGTACAGGGCGCCACCCCTCTAGCAATCACATCCAGGGTTGTCCACCACGTACAGAAGAGTATGTGGATCCAATTAGATGCATTAGCTGAAAATTTAATTTTGGGGTATAATTCCCCGGAATAATCACATTCCCTTTGCAATTAGCATCCCCCCAATAAATATTTTCCCCTTGCAAATTAATTTTTTTTAATTTTTTATATTTTAATACTAAATATTTTTAATACTGAAATATGTACTATTAAAATTTTACTATAAAAATTTTAATATTACATATTTAAATATTAAAAATATTTAGTATCTAAAATTTAATATCAAAATTTTAATAATATGTATTACAATATTAAAAATTTTAATATCAAATATTTTGATATTAGAATAAATCACAATTTAATAAAAATAGTTAAATTTAAAATATTTAAACTTTAATATTTAACTTTTACAATTTATAATTATAATTTTTCTTTTAATATTTTAATTTTTATTTTAACTTTTAGTATGTAAATTATAATATTAATATATCTAAATATATTACAAGACATTAGTTAAAGTTGCGACCACATCAAATATTAAAAATAAGTTAAAAATGTTTTTATTTATTAGCTCGTTGAATACAGATTTATTTATCATATAGATAAACATTGAGAATTTAATTTATCTGCATCATGCAGCCCGCTCCACTATTGTTCTAAACAAATGATTGTTTAGAACTCAAATTACCTTTCTCTTGTAATGTGATTTGTTAAACATATTCAATAAATTTGACCCGCGTCCTAAGTACTAACTTAGTAAGCAATACATGAAAATCATTAGTGGTTGTGTTGTGTGGCTATAGTGGCACTGAAATAACAAGGATCAGATGATGACATGCAAGGTCTGATTTGTGGCTTAAAAAAGCCAAAGTACCATCAACAATTCACAATTATTTAAATAAAATAATTCTATTTCTATCTTTTTTAATTTATTCATTTGTTAGCGCAACAGTCAATATAATATTCAGTGCATTATAATAAAAATATATTCTTCATACCTAGTATAATTAATTTTACTTACCTTTTCTATGTATTCTTAAATGTCTATAATACATCCAAACGTCACATTATTATATATAAATAATAATTTTTGAGTCCTAATAAAAACAAAATAAATAAAAATAAATAAAACCCAGAGCGCCCATTTATCTGATTGGCTCGGAGGCCAGGGCTTTAGGGAGGAAGGATTCTGAGTGCTTGTAAAAAGCCGCCACCACATTGGGTGGCATTGCAAATTGGCTGACCTCAAGAATATTGAATAGATCCTCAGTGTCCTGAGGGAGGCCTTGTTTCATCTTATTCTTGATCCAACCAAACACCTCCTTGATTGGATTCAGGAATGGGGAATATGGCAGGAGGAAGAGAAGTCTCATTGGACAATCAGTAAGTTGGTAGCTGGAGGTGTGGTTGTTTTTGTTGATGGGGGGAATTCAGACACAACCAGATCCACTTTGTGGAGCCCAACATTATCAAGCACAACAATGTTGGTTGTGCTGCTGTAATTTATCCGCAGGTACTCCTTGACGGCTCGGAGAAAATTGAGAAAGGTCCTGCTGTTATGGAAGCCTTTAATCATCTGATACTGGTCCAACCCACAAGAACCAAAAAGCGCGACCATGGAATAGGTCTGGGAACAGACAGCTGCACAATGGGCTATGCCATCCTTGGACTCCTTCTCAACCCACCCATGCCTAGACCTGAGTGAGGAGGAAAATAATGATTTGTCAATATAGAAGAGCTGGACATTCTCAGTCTCCTTTAGTGCCAGATATGTCTCGGCATAAATGTGTTGATCCTTGATGGTCTTTTCACTGTTCCTATTGTACAGAGAAACTCCAAGCACCTTCCACAAGAAACCCAAATCAACCATTGTTTTGTAGACAAGGGTTTTGGAAACAGAAATCCTGAACTCCATGACAAGCATTGATTGGACAGCAAGTATCTCCAGGTGGCAATCCTTGGCTACTCACTGCTTGATTGTGTCAATGTGAACGTGCTGAAGGAGTTTGGGCTGTCTTTTTGCCTTGGTGGATTTGGAAATTTGCCCAGTATTGCCATACCTGGTGTTGATGTTGGCAATGTATCTGGCCATGACACCAAATTGGGACGCAATATCCTGAACCGCCATTCCCCTGTTCAAGCAGTTGAGGAGAGCTTCACGCTCACTATCTGTCAACTGACACCGGCCCTTGACAGTTACCACAGCATCCTGGCTGGCTGGCTCAACACAGGGGACGGGGACCTTTGTATAGAAGGTGGGATCACGCTTGCTTGCAGTGGCGCCGTCAATGGTTGAATACACAATAGGAGCAGATGGCTCAACAGTGGCTGTCAATGGCTTGTAGGTGGTGTCAAAGATGCAGGGGCAGGAAGTAGCAACTCTTGGATCAAGAGTTTGGGGCCAGGTGACAACTGGGTAAACAGTGGAGGTGTAAGTAACCTCATTATTCCCAGTGACCCTGGTGTAGGAGACTTTTGTGGCAGGCTTAAGAGTGGCTTCTGCCTGGGATTCAAGCTGGTAGTTCTGACTTGGGATGTGGGAGGTGGTTGGCTGGTGCTGACACCTTGGGAGGCCTGTGTATTGACATGACTCCCTTAAGTTGGGTTCTGGGTCTGTTCTTGGACCCTCTGGGACACCCTTGTGAATGGCAGCCCCGCAGGCTGGTGCAGGAGCAGGTTGGGAATGCAATTGACAGTCCATAAAAATAAAATAAAAAATATATATTAGATTAAATATGTATTTATTTGGAGTTATTGGTTTAGTTGTGGGTAGTTATTTTCTCTTGATTTAGCCTTGAATAGCAACAGAATTTCTATATTGTGATTTGAAGTGTATAATATTGTATACTTTCTTGGTTTGGATGATTTTAAAGTTTAATCACTTTTTATGTCTAAACATGGTTATTGAGATTGAATTTTTAGTTTGATTTTAGTTGTGGTGGAGCTTCTTGATTTGGGTTGGTGTTTCCTAGTGTGCTTACTGTACATTAAATTTGGATTCCAGTTCCTGCAATTAATATCTGAGTTTACTAGTGACATTCAAAAGTGATTTGAAATTTGGTTCTTGGATTTGACAATCCTGAAATTTCAAAAAACATAGTAAACTTAATGAAAATGGTTGATGGATTTGAACACTTCAAATCTGATTCCAGTTAATTCATTTTGTCCATTGGAAATATGCAGTTTGACTTGAACTTTGCAAAGTGTCTATGAGTTCCTGCATTTTCAAATATTCAAATAAATACTCAAAAAAATCAATTTAATTAAAAAAAGGCCATCTCTCAAAAGTGATCCAAATTTTGGACCAAGGATTTGACAATCCCGCATTTTCATGTTCAGGTTTTGAATTTACAGTAAGTATTTAAGAATCTTTATTAATTATAATTTTTAGGGTACCTTCTTGGGTTTCTTCCTTGCCAGCGGCTTCAGTCGGCTTTGCCATTCTTGGCGCAATCAATTGTGCAGGCAATTTGGTATCCTCTGCCCTGGCACGCTTGGTGGGTTTGAGGTGGGCATACATCTCTGGGTCATCAACCCAGACAGGCAGCGCGGAAAGATTGTATGCCTTGAACTGGAGGCCCTTGACCACAGTTTTTTGAATATTTAGTAAGCGCTCAATTGTCTTCTCTGGGTTGTCTGGCATTTTTGACATGAGTGCCTTGGCAGACACCTTGTCAATTTTGTCCCCAGTGAGGACAGCAGACTTCACTTTGGCCTTGACCTTGTGGTCAATGTCCTTTATTTTGGCAATTGCCAAGTTGAGGTCCTTCAGTAGCTTTTCTAATTCTCTCATTGATTTTTTACTAACCTTTCTATATGTTTTTATAGCTTTCACCCCAATAAAATCTGTGTTATCCTGATATTTTTGCCTCTTTGTTTATTCCTTTTTGTTTTTCCATTTACTACATTATCCCATCTTTTTACCCATTGTGTATATGTTTTACGCTCATCTCAATATGTGTTGTTTGCTTTGTGTTGGCATTGTTTCCTTGATTACCATATTATTTTTTGGCGCTTGACATAGCCTCATGTGAAAATATTAACAACAATTTGGTGATCAGCTAAATTTGAATTAGAAAATTATAGGTTAATTGTATTTAGATAAAGTTGTTACTGATCCAAATTCAAAACCTTAATGATAAACTTTAAGCCAATTAGGAGCCAAGTGATAAAGTGATTGTTGTGACATAAAGGGTCATTCAAAAATTCTTTGGTGCATGTGCGCTAATTAATATGATTGGCTGGATGTTTTGCCATTGTACGCCATTTCTGCTGTGGCAAGTTATTGATGGACTAGTGCCCAATCAGCTGCTGGGTTAGCACTAGTCCATCAACAACTCACCACAGCAGCAATGGCGTACAATGGCAAAACATGCAGCCAATCATATTAATTAGTGCACATGCATCAAAGAATTTTTGAATGACCCTTTATGTCACAACAATCACTTTATCACTTGGCTCCTAATTAGCTTAAAGTTTATCATTAAGGTTTTGAATTTGGATCAGTAACAACTTTATCTAAATACAATTAACCTATAATTTTATAATTCAAATTTAGCTGATCACCAAATTGTTGTTAATATTTTCACAGGGGGGTGTATTTAAGTGCTAAAAATAACTGTCTTCAGGATCTAGATACACAACATAGTAAATATATGATTTTATAGAAATAAGCTGAACATAAAGAATATAGCCAACTATAAACAAAGAGAACACAAACAATTGAAATTCAAAATAAAGATAACATAAATAGAAATTTTATGGAACCAGGGGGTTTATTGAGGCAGAGAAGAGTGATTCCTAGTAGGCAGAATGGCGCGGGAAGGAAGACGTAGAGGCGGTGCTGGCCTGGGGGTCTGGGATTGGATGGGTTGGGTTTGCGGGTGGGGGGTGTTGGTGGCAGGGGTGAAGGCAGGAGGATTGCGTGTGATGGCCGCCATATACCGCTCATTGTACTCCTCATCAGTCATTGGTTGAATGGGCTGGTAGGTGGCTGTGGCACAGGATGAGAGGTGTTTATCCTTGCGTGATTGGTTGCCCATGTTCACATGGAAAACCATTTGTGCAAACAAGTCAGCCACCATTTGGTGACCAAAGAGAAAATTGTGATCAAGGACCCCAAGATAGAGGTCATTGAAAGCCTGAGGGCGGCGCTCCTGGAGCGTATCTCCAATATTAAAGAACACAACATCTGCCAGATGGACGTCAGCGTGACCAGTTGGGTACACAGAGGTTTGGTGCCCGTGTTCCTGGATGGCCTTGAGGGCAGTGGAGCTACCCTCCATCTGGTGGCTCAAGAAAACCTGGTATTTGGAATTTGAGCCATCCCAGAAGTTGAGCAATCCACCTGAAATCTGGCCATATGAGTACCCATCAATGAAATCAGGGTTTGTTCAATAGTAGACAAAACCCTTGGCTGAAATAGCCAGAAATGCACCAATGAATGTCCTCTTCTTGACCTTCTTCCTTCTATTCTTGGTGGCGGCTTTTCCTTGCTCACCAAAATTGTCAAATGCAATTGATAACTTGTAGTACGAGACAAACATGATGTCATCTGTTAGACTTGTCAAGCATCTGACCAGGGTTTGCTTCAATTGCAGTGTTGTATGGGGAATTCTCAGCGCCATCTCATTGGTTGCTGGCAAAATTTGTAAGAACCCTAATTGAAGCCACCTTTCCGTGCATCCAGAGCTGCACTATGCGCTCAGACACCCAAATGACATGGTGTTCAAGTTGCTTCCAGACCTGGGTCAAGGAAAGCTTGGGGTCCTGC
This sequence comes from Entomophthora muscae, assembly GCA_014839935.2. Taxonomy (NCBI): domain Eukaryota; kingdom Fungi; phylum Entomophthoromycota; class Entomophthoromycetes; order Entomophthorales; family Entomophthoraceae; genus Entomophthora; species Entomophthora muscae. Next base: position 256,325 of record QTSX02005023.1, on the reverse strand, counting down.
TGGAGGAGGTCAAGCATTATTGGGTATGCCTCATTGATCTGGGACTCTGTGGCCTTCTTTGGCTTCTTGGCTGTCCCAATCAGATTTCCCTTATTCATCAGGTTGTTGAATTCCCGCATGACAGTAGCCCAGGTGGATTGTAATTGGCTGGCTATCTGATCCCAGGGCAGACCCTGTAGGTTGAGTGCCACAATTTCCTGGAGAATTTGGGCAGTGATTATTCTGTGTTTGGGGCGCTGGGCGGCGGGAGCTGAAGCCTGATTGGTTGAGGGAGGCAGGTTGGGCGGTGGCAGGAAGTTGTTCTAAATCAAGGTTGCCATCCTGATTGGTTGGTTGACAGGCAGCTTGTGCAGGGGTGGGTGTGGGAGCAAGGGCAGAGCTAGACGCTAAGTGACTCTTAAACAAGTCAAAGCCATATGGGTTGGGGGACAGTAACAGGTCAGCTTCCTCGTTACCTGCCTCAAAGGCTTGGGTGTAAATGGGTGCCTCCATGTTCTGAGCCTCGCCTCCATTGAAGCTGGCTTGGCTGCTGCCCCATTGAAAATGTTGTTGCTAGTAAAAACCATCTTGAAATAAAACCTAGAATAAAATCACTAAAAGTAAAAGTTTAAAAATTAATAATTTATTTTTATTGTAATCTTGAGTCCACATTTGGAAAGTTCTCAAAACCTTTTCATACAAATCTGGAGCCATGAAAATGGATAAAATACCTCTGTCTCCAAATTGGGTAGCTGTTGATTGGCTGTTAAACTGTTATTTTTCTATTTTAGGCTGCTCATACTACACATCTTGTGTGAGTTCATTTTGTTTCATGCTTGTGTAATCTCGCTTCTAGATTGCTCAAATTTTGTTTCATTTTGGTCCTTCTGTCAGTGCCTCATATGAATCCTGCTTGGATTATAATATACTCTGGAATAGCATACATCCATTTATATTGTTGTATCAGTTCATTTTGTTTGTGGTTTGAACTACACTTCTTTATGTTTGCTTTAATTTCATATAATGGGTTAGTAAAATTTTGTTTTTGGTTTGACAGTTCATTTATTAACCAAAAAAATTTAAATTAATTGAATCCTGAATCTTGCGCGACTTGGATTTTTTTTCAAATCTGAAGTATTTTCGCTTGTCGCCATAGCTTTTAAAACTACTGTAGTATATATTTAAACAAGGGAAATAGCAAACTCCATATGTGGGTGTATTTAGATGGGTCGCAAAGTAAAATGATATTTATTTAAAATTTGTTCAAGATCTATTGCTTCTGAATGCGCATGTTGTAATCCCGTGATAGCTGTATTTGATGGAGTAGATAAGTTTAATAGTTGCATAAAATATAATGGTCCAGACAACCCCTTTTTGGAGGCCTCCACTTCTCAATGATTTGTACTAAAATCACATTTTGTTTGTTGATGTTGATCAATTTACACCAAAGTACAAGTTCTCAATTTCTTCTTAAGACACATACAGCATAGTAGATAAATTTAAAAGCAGAGTGATATGATTGATATCGAATGTTTTTATCATATTATAAACTGTAAAACATATTGTTAAAAGTACACAGGCTTTTTTGTATTGACTTTAGATATGAATTTAAAATGGAAAGATGCCAATATTTATAATTGATTTAAATTCAAAACAGTAAATGAGTTTACATTTAATCTACATATTTAAATGAGACTCAGCAAAAAAAAGTCCAAAAAAAGCCTCCGAAGAGGGAATCATCTCAAGATTTACGTGTCATCCTTGTGCAGGGGCCATGCTAATCTTCTCTGTATCGTTCCAATTTTGTCAAGTGTCAGAGGTCGCTAAGCGACATGACAATGGCGGTTCGACTCGAAGAGTACTTATAGTGAGAATTTGTTAATTTTATTTGAGTTGTGGTGTTTTATAAGGGTGTAAGTACGAACACCTTCATTAATCTTAATATTTTGATAAACCAAATTAAATCAGAATCAGGATTCCTGATCCCCATCCAAGCTATTTAAATCTAAAGTAAAAATGGGTTAAAACACCAAAGTGATTCAGGTTACAATACAATTACGCCAAGCAATTTATCCCAGCCTTTAAATGTAAAACTATCAACTAACATAAAAAAACTTGTATCAAAAATGCCCTGCTTGTTTCAAAGTGTTTCAACTAAATACAAGTATCAAAAACGATTAATTATATCAAATCATCATATTCACAAGCACTCCCAAGCTATATATAGTACAAAGGAGAGATATGTAACATTTTTTAAAAACAAAATTAACATGAAATGTGTTAGAATCTTACCCAGAGTACGAAGTTGGAAAGTTGTTTGTAGATTACAGATATTGTTATTACATCGGTTTAAATACATTATTTAGTTTACCACTAAGCCCTACCCAGAAACATTACGTTTTTAAAATGATTAGATGCGCTCATGGTCTACTTGATTTATTAAGTTTATATGAATGCTATGAGAAGGTGCACTTTTAAGGAATATTTGACATGGACAACAAATTATTCAATTTCATTCATCAAACTTTTACCTGCCTTCTATAAAGATTTTTTAAACAAAACTAATAAGCTTCATTTTGAATATTATCCTTCCAACTCAATAGTAAGATCTATATTCCAAATAGGATATTAAAAAGTACTTTCTTTCAAAATATTGATTCAAGTTTTCTACTAGTTCCTACACTTATATACATTTCAAATAATAAAATCAAGTTATTTAAGATAATGTACTAGGCTTTTAGCTAGTCTATCAACTTGAATATTGAAAAATCAAGTTTTTAATAGACCGAGACAAAACGGTTCGATTTTAAGAAGCTGCTTGTACTTTATTTACTCTAATATTTAGATTGGGTGATCCTACAGAAATGCTGGCTGTGGGCGCCTAGTTACAAGTTCAAGTTAAATCAACGTCACTAAACCAACAGCCCATCCAAACCCACTCATTTAAATTGATTAATCTAAAAGCCAGAAAAAAATAGTCTTATTGTAGTCAGTAAAAATCCAAAGTGGTTAAACTATATATGTATCTGGCTACGAAAACAGCTGGTTTAACATTAGCAGTAATAAATATTAGCATGTGTATCACCTTAGTCTTAAAGGGATTTCAGTCTAATTTTTACTACCAGGATACTAGGCCTCAATTCCCTACTTAATAGCCCAGTGCCTTTTATTTGTTAATCAAATATATCAGCTGATATAATTTTAAAAAACAATGATAGGGGAGGTAGGAGATATTTCCAAAGCATGTGTGTTTGGTAACACTGCCTCAAATATCTTGTATAGATTAACCAGGATATAATACATTTTAGACCTAGTAAAACCTGGCAACTTTAGCATTGTGCCTAAAAGTGTAGTATGAGGAGAAGAAAAATAGTGTTTATTGATTAATGAATTTCCTACTATCCCTTTTCATAATCAGGAAAATGTTTTGGCACAAATGTTACAGGAACTTTATAAACATGCTATGGATATATAATTTTTATCCAACTTGCTGGAAACATTATACACAGGAAGTTCTTTCAACACATCAGTGTTCAACCCATGGCTTAGCAAACATCTTCCCAGAAAATTTGTTCATGAGAGGAGCTGTGGTGATCCACATGAGAAGCTATTTTGCAGGCAAGAGCTTTGTATTGGCTAAAATAAAGATTGAATGCCTAGAAGCAAGTAAATATTAATGGTTTTTGCTTTGATGTCAGGAATATTCCTGACAATATCAAGGGGTATAGGCATCCTGAAGCTAGCTGGGGTGAGAATAAAGCTAGGGTTCTACCTTGGGATGGATGTGCTGAGGCAGCATTGAAATCCTGATACCAACTGCAGGGGATGTGCAGTTGGACAACTTTACCTAGGCTGGGGGTAAGATTTCTCTTTCTATGACTTTAGAGTAGCTTTAAGGAAGTCTTAAAGTTGCTGGGTAAGCATAGATAGCCCGGAACTATTGTTAGGGTGGCTGTCCAGAGAACCAGCTGCATAACTTAATGATTTGGAGGTTTCTGGAAGGGGAAGTTGGTTACTTTGTGCCTGAAAGCTCAAGCTAACCACTTGGGTGAGTGTCAAAACAGCAGACTCAACTTGCCAGCAAGGTTCTGATTAAGCGGGTTCCTGACCTGCAACCTGACTTCCCAGTGACTTGGAGCCAAACTAGGAAGTCGACTCAAATTTCCAAATCCAACAACATGAACAAATGATGATTCTTTACAGTGGATACCATGATTTGGCGCTTGGCTCATTATCAGGATCAAGCCACCCCCTTCACTATCCAACTGAGTGATCAACAATCATGTTCCTGCTATCCATTGATTCACTATGACTATATAATCACTATACCTCAATAAAGATTATTATCTAGTTTCCAAATATTTTCCCCTTGTAACTCTGCTAAAACAGCACAGTTACAACATTGGTAGCAGAAGTAGGGTTTCCATCCTACCTTATCCCTCAAAATTCTGCCTGTTGCCTGTACTTGCCACGGTCAACAAATCCACGATAGAATCATGTCTGGCCTCCCAATGGACTGGACACTATACACACCTGGTACTAAAATACCCGACGGGTTCATGCTGTACCAGAACATGGTGATACCGGTCTCCACATTCAATGCCTTGTTGGCACAAGGTTTCTTCCAAGCACCTGCTGCTGCCCTTGAGCAACAGATGAAAGCATCATGCCAGCCCACATAGCCCAAAGACTTCAAAGCACTGCCTTGGAACCATTTGCTGGAGCCAATGATAACAACACCAAAGCATGGATTCAATCTGCTCAGAGTAAACTGGCACAAATGAAATGCCCACAACATTTCTGGATTGCAGAGATCTCCATCTGACTCACACACAACACTGGCACCTGGTGCAACACGTAGCACAAAGATCACACTGAGAAGGACTGGGACACCTTTGATTAGGACTTCTTAGCAAGATTTGTGCTGAAGGACACCACACTCATGATCATACATCAAGTAAAGAATCTCACCCAAACAAGCACGGTTAAGGAGCTCACCCAAGCATAAAAAGAACTCCACCAATTTGCCCCCTCAGATATGGCCTTTGACACCCCAGCTACCCATCTCATGTACTACAACACACTCAAGTTGCACTTGATGAGACACATCAACCTGGATTAGGAGACCAATCTGCAAAGCCTTTACTGTGAGGCAGAAAAAGCAGAACAAATGTCCAATGCTCTTCATAAAGCACAGACTGGGAAAAGAGAGTGACCCAAGGACTCTCACCTATCTGGTTGCTCCAACAGTCCTCCACCTGGGAACAACAACAACAATAATAACTCAAGCCATAAACCCTTTGGCTTAAATAGCCACAGCAATGGGAACAATGGGCAGTCAAATTGTACTCAATTCCAAGTCACCACCACACAAGACAGTCAGGACAAGGGAAAAGTCTGTGGAGAGCACTAAGCAAGCCAAGCTCTCCCTGCACAATTCCTGACTTGCCCAACAACAAGTACCATCCTGAGGACGTGGACCAGTGCCCAATAATCCAAGTACCCTCGGAGGACCTGGTACTTTACACCATCACCAGACATTCAATAGACTGATGTCTTACCCTTTCTGCTTCTGAAGTTACACAGGCTCAGTGCTCCTGGACTCAGGCGCAGATCAAACACTTGTCAACAGCAACTTTGTGGACAAGTTCAAGCTAACCACTAATTCTTTGTGGATTGATAATATGGTTTTAGCTGATGAACATCACATTGCTGTGACACAAGAGACTGACTCTTTTTTCATTACACTAGAGAACTTGCACTCCATTATTCAGGGACCTGTCATTGACTTTCCAAAATTTGACATTGTACTTGGACTGGACTGGCTGTGAAAGAACTACCCCCAGTTATACTGGGTCACCTCAGTATTGACCATCAAGTGTGAAGGGGTCAACCACCAGATCTACCCTGAATCAGTGGACCAGCTCCTATGCAACCATGTCTTTGTGTGCATTACAGAAACCCTCAACAAAAAGAAGAACCTCAATACAATTGACTGGGACTCCTGCCAGTACAAGATTATACACTTTAAGGACCACCAAGACACTACCACGCCTCAGGATTGTGAAATTGTGGCTCATCACCCAGAAATCTCTTAAAGAGGTGCTTCCAGGACTGCCACCTGAGAAGCATATACAGCACTCCATCCAACTCAAAGGAGCAGTGCCTAAGGCACAACTCATCCACCACCTTACCCCAAATGAGGACAACACACTGCGCAATTACCTCAAAGAGGCATCAGAAAAAGGCTTTTTTTGCCCCTCACAGTCCCCTTTTGGTGCTGCCGTATTCTTTGTGGCAAAGAAAGATGGTACCCTACACCTAGTCACAGACCATCAAGCCCTTAAAAAAGTTACTATCAAGAATTGTTACCCACTACCACTCATTGATGGCCTTTTTGATACCCTGGGCGGCGCCACAGTTTTCTTCAAGATTGACTTAAATGCAGGCTACAACCAGATCCATATCAAAGAGGAAGATATCCCCAAAACGGTCTTTCACACTAAATACAGATCATACAAATGTGTGGTGCTCAATTTTGATATGACAAACACCCCGTCAACTTTGGTGACCTTCATGAACAAGGTGTTTGAACCTCACATAGGCAAGAACACCTTAGTCTACCTGGATAACATTATTGTCTATGGTCCCTTGATAGAGCAGCACCACAAGGACTTAGAGGCAGTCTTTGCTACCTTGGCGCAACACAAGCTGCTAGCCAAGCCCTCCAAATGCCAGTTCTTCCGCAAGCAGCTACCCTTCCTAGGACACATAGTCTCAAAAGATGGAATTAAACCCAACAGTCAAAAGATACAGGCCATCTGCAAGATGCCACCACCCAAGGATAAGTCGGAACTCCGCACCTTCTTGGGGATGGTGGCCTATGTACGCCGCTTCATACCTGACTGTGGCGTTTTGATTTCCCCCTTATCCGCCATAACAGGCACCAAATCCAAGTTTGTGTGGACCCCCCAACACAACCTCTGTTTCAGACGTCTCAAAGAGAAGTTCACAACAGCACCAATCCTACAGTACCCCAAACACAATGAGGAATACCAAATGGAAACCAATGCCTAAGACACATCCATTGGAGGAGTACTATAAATCAAAACAATGATGGTAATTTCCTGCCTGTAGCCTACAAATCATGAAAACTGACAGACAGCAAGTGTAGATACCCTATACACGGCAAAGAGTTGTTGGCAATTGTGCACTGCCTAGTCAAATGGCGTTGTTACCTATAGCAACAGGAAGAATTCACGGTGTTGACAGACCACAAGTTGCTTATATACTTCAAAACCCAAGCAAACCTATCCCACCAACAAGTCTGCTGGATGAAACTCCTGGAGAGATTCAATATGCTCATACAGTACAAGCCTGGTCCAGAACTTGCCATGGCGGACGCTCTCTTGCGCCTTTACGTCAGAGCCACAAGGGGAGAGAATGGGCTTGACCTAGACTGGCCCCTCCTGTTACTCCAAACAAAGGATGAAGGCTTCCCCCCTGGTACCACAGAAATAATAAAAGAAACAGTCATTAAGAACAAACACTTATTCACAGACGTGTATGAAGCCCTACATCAAAAAATGTCTGATGGAACCACCATCCCTTATGTTCCCACACATCAGCAAAATGACAACATCCTACATTATCATAGAGACCTAGGGCACACAAAAAGCCGCAACCTCTATGAATTCCTTAAACACAAAGTGTTGTGGCCAACCCTGTACCAAGGTGTTCAGGAAGTCTTGGACCAATGCAAAGTATGTGAGAAATTTGCAAAGAGCAAGACCCCACCTAAGTCAGTACTACCTATCCGTAAACAACTACCCTTCAAGGTGTGGGCCCTAGACAATGTGGGCCCCATGCCAGGGAAACATAATGAGAAAAAGTACATCATTACCGCAATAGACTTTCCCAAACAATGGCCAGTGGCACAAGCAGTAAAAACACATACAGGCAATGTTGTACAGTGGCTCATAGGAAAAGAAATCATCAGCAAGTTCTGAAATCCAGAACTCCTGATAACCAATGGAGGCAAGGAGTTGACCTATGAAGATACCAACTTATACCTCACCAAGAATGGGGTCCAGCACACAGTGAAAAACCCTTACCATCCTCAGGTCAATGGAAGTGTGGAGAAGCTGAATGGCAGCTTTGTGCAAGCCTTGGCCAAGCTCACTGGCAGGAGACCTGAGGAATGGCAAAAGCAGCTACCAACTGCATTTCTTGTATGCCAGACTTGTGTGACCAGATCTACTGGGAAAAGCCCTTTGAGCTAGTTTATGGCACACAGCCCAACATCATCCAAGCATTATCAGGACCCAAGCTGAAAATACCAAGCAAAGTCCCATCCTGCTCTGATCCCCAGGTCATACAGGCCAATAGCAATCAAGCAGAAAGAGAAAACAAGTGTCTACAAAAGACCTTTGTCTCCATCCAAAAAAGACATGGGGTTAGCAACAAAGTTTGGGTTATGAACATTGACAAAAGTAAATTACAACCAGAGAAAGTAGGCCTGGAAATCATCCTAAAGGTAAATAAAAACAGCACTTGCCTTATGCAAGGACTCAGGAAACAGAAACAGGACAAGGTCCTCCATCATGATTGCCTGAGACCCTGAAAGGCAAACAGAAACAACACAAGACTGTCCTACCTGCCACAGAACAACAGCTGATGCAATATGATGCCTGGGCTCCCAGCAACCTCCCTGACAACCTACCCCCAGAGGAGGCCAACCTTCAGTTGGGGGTATCAAAACAGGAGGCTTGACCTGCCAGCAAGGTTCTGAGTAAGCAGGTTCATGACCTGTGATCCAATTATCCAGTCACCTGAAGCCAAACTAGGAAGTCAACTCAAATTTTCAAATCCAACAACATGAACAAATAATGATCCCTTACAATGGATACCTTGTTTTGGCGCTTGACTCATTACCAGGATCAAGCCACCCCCTTCACCATCCCACCATGTGATCTACACAATCATGTTACTGTTATCCATGACTCACATTAACTATACAATCATTATATATCAATAAAAATATTATCTAGCTTCTAAATATTTCCCCTTGTAACTCTGCTAAAACAGCACAGTTACAACAATACATTACAGCCTATGAGGACATACATAATCAAGCTCCAGGCATCATCAATTTTGATGAGGCTGGACCACAACTGAACTTCTACAATGGCCTCCCCACACACATCAGACACCAGTTTGACATGAGCCACTATAAGAACCTCCAAGACATATTTTTGAAAGGAAAAAAAGCTGCACAAAAATTTGATAACCTACATGTAACCAACAAACAAAAAGAAAGTCTCATAGCAAAGAAGGACCCTTGACCCAACAAACAGAACAACTGAGCCAACAACTCCCATCCTTGAGGCAGAAATTGTACCACTCAAGTAATTTAAATGAGCACTGATAACACCACTGAGGGGGGAAAAGCTCAGGGGAGTGATTAGGAAAGCCACCCTCCCCCAATTTGCAAGACTTGTACAGGGACCAAGATGTGGACTCAATTACCATGATCCAAGTACCCTCTAGTAATCCTATACTGTTTTTCACCCAAACTGGAGTTAAACTCTTCACTTATCCTTTCTGCTTTTTCATATATCAGGGCACAGCTCTATTTAAAACTGGAGAAGACCAATCTCTTGCTGACAAAAGATTTGCCAACCTCATGAAACTACCCACGGTTCAAAGTAAGTTCAAGAGAGTTATCATGGCAGATAACAGGAGCATACCAGTCACCAAAGAGGCCAAACCCTTTTGTGCCCAAATAGGAGATTTAAGACTACTCTTAGAAGTCCAATAATACCAATCCCCAAGTATGATGTTGTACTTGGCATGGACTGGATGAGAAAGACCAAACCTCATATTGACTGGGATAGCACTACCCTCACCATACAATGAGGCAAGGTGCACCACCATGTGTATCCACCCCACCTTGACACACTTATGAGAGACCATGTATTTGTGAAAATTAAGGAAACAGAAGAAGAAAAGGACCTCAGAAAGATTAATTGAAACACCTGCACATATGAGATTATCCACTTTAAAAATTCAGAGACCTCATGCAAACAAGACCCAATCCAAAAACAGCTAGTCCTAGAATTCCCTTCAGTTTTCCAAGAAACGTTACCAGGGCTATTGCCTAACCAGGGCATCCAACATGAAATCAACTTCAAAGGAAATGTACCAAAAGCACAGCTTATCTACCGCTTAACACCACAAGAGGACAACACACTAAATGCCTACCTAGACAAAGCCATTGAAAAAGGACTAAAACAACCTTCTAAATCTCCTTTTGGTGCAGCTGTCTTTTTTGTAACAAAGAAAGATGGAAGACTCCTCCTGGTTACAGACTAAAGGGCTCTCAACAAGGTCACAATTAAGAACAGGTATTCCCTGCCCCTAATTGATGATCTTTTTGACGCCCTGGGGGGTTTAAGTCTTCACAAAAATTGACTTGACAGCTTGTTACCACCAAATCCGCGTTAATCCTGAGGACATACCTAAAACAGCTTTCAGAACTAAGTATGGCTTGTTTGAATGTGTGGTCCTTAACTTTGGCAAGAAAAATGCCCTAAGCATCTTTGTGACTTTTATTAATGAAGTCATTAAAGAAAACACTGGAAAAAAGAGCTATCATCTACCTTGACAACATAATTGTGAGAATTGGGGGGCAGGTTAAGAGGAAATAAAACCAAGCTCTCAACCACAATAAAATTGCAGTTTCAGCAACATCAAAAAGGTTGTTGCCAACAATTCCTGGGAGGCCAAAAAGGGGGAAGGAATAAACTGAACACTAAAAGCAATAGAAGAAACCAGATGGCCAAATTTTACTATTTTTTGAACTTTATTAGAGTAGAGAATGATGAAGCAAGGTCTTTCACAACTCTTTCATTCATTTAAGGGGGGAGGAAATTGGGGTGGGAGATTAAATTTCACCAAACTAATTGACCAATGATATGAGCTGATATGAGTGCATTTCTCAAGGCATGAAAATCTGGAAAAATCAAAATGGACAAAATCAAAGGGAAAACTGACTCAACTAAAAATTGAGGAACATGTCTTGAATGCAATTACCATTGCTCTCAGCTGCTCTTACACATGATATTTAACCAGAGGTGTCTCTTGGGTAGATTAGGTATGGTATTTTCAAGCTAATTCTGCAAGTAATAGTGTGAGGACCTTTCTTGGGGGGTTTCAGTGTCTATGTGGGAAATATCCAGGCATAAGTTGGCAGAGATCCCTAAGCATTTGGTGAGGATTGAATTAGAGGCCTAATGTGGAGGCGTAAATTTACACTCTGCTTTGATTTGCATATATATTTTTTACTTTTAAACTTTTAATTTTTAAATTTATTTATATTGTACTAATCTTTATTGGTACAAATGGTAAGTTTCAGATACTGTTTCAATGTGGTTTTGTAAGAAATTTCTTATATTTTGTTAATTTATCTTCAAGGTATGAGATATTTTCAGCTGTGCTTATAAAAAGTATAATGAATAAAAATTAGAATTTCTTTATATTTTGTAGTTGTTATGATATATCAAATATCTATATTTTTTTCTCATTGGGATTTTAATTTTTATGGGAATAAAAAATGTTTTCATAATAAAGAGTGTAATTTACATAGTAGATTGAAAAAATATTTGCTTATATATCCTTATTCTTATTACTTATGTTGAGTTTATACTTCTAAGAAGTATAATAAACAAAAAAGGGGAAGATTTAAGAAGAGAATGCTACTTTATTGAATATGAATATAGGTGTATATATAGTATCATGACAAGACACATGTTGTCCATGTACGTCATGTGGGTCATGGGGCTTATCTGAGTGATGTTCCTCTTGAGTCATGAGGTTTATTCAAGTTGCATTTCATTTAGGATCTGAATTGATTGATCCTTGTCATAGATGGCTTGACTGATAATGGTGTCACTGGTTTACTGGTTGGGCATTGAACCATTTGGTGCACCATTTGGTGATCTGCTTGGGGCGTTAATTCCCCAAGAGGGAGTAATCAAAGATGTTGCGACATCTCCCCCTGGGGTACTGGAAGGCAGAGCCTTGGGAATTTTCTTGAGAGTGTTGGGGATACATGCTTGGTATTGATCCAGTTTGGTGTTGGGAACAGGAAGTCTGGAATTTTGTTGGGCTGTTCTTGCTTTGCACAGGCAGAATTGGTTGTGGTGCATACGTTTCAGTTCAGTCCAAGCTCTAATTACTTTGATGAGATAGGTGTTATTGGGATTGACTTCCATGACAATGCCTGGTCCACATAATACTGGATCTAATTTGTGTTGGTTGTGGTTGACAACCCAGATTTTGTCCCCAACTTGGAATCTTTCTTGTTGTAATGGGATTGCTTCCCTTTCAACCCTTTGGTGTTCCATTTTCTCTTGGTCTTTTCTGGCTTGTATTACGTTGGGGTCACTGTTGTCTGGCACCTTCCTGGGCAGAGGTAACTGTGGTCCCACAGCTGTACTAACAAGAGTGGGCTTTTTTCATAGACAAGTTTGTAGGAGCTTTTGCCTGTATTGCGTTCACTTGTGTTCTACAGACCATGAGTGCTGTTGGGAGCATGTCAACCCAGGCCTTTGGATTGTTAGCAGATAACTTACTGAGGGCTTCTATGAGCGCGCCGTTTAGTTGTTCTACTTATTCATTTACTTAAGGGTGATATGGGCTGGCTGTGATGTGTTTTATCCCGTTTTTGGCAAGATAAATGTTGGTATCAATGGATTTAAGTTTGGTGCCCCCATCTGTGATTAAGAGGTCAGGTTTCCTGAACTTGGCTATGATCTCTTTTCCAATGAAGCATCTCACATTGTTGTCTTTGTGCTCTTTGGTGGCTTGCGCCACAGGCCATCTGGTTGCATAGTCAATAGCTGTGATGATGCACTTCTTGCCCTTGTTTTTGCCAGGAATTGGTCCCACAATATCCAATGACCATACCTTGAAGGGTTGTGTGATGGATACAGATACTAATGACTTGGGTGGTGCTTTAGTGTGGACGTACTTCTCACAGACTTTGCACTGTTTCAGTACTTCTCTGATATCATCTAGCATGTTGGGCCACCAGTAGCGTGTTTTGAGGTATTCATGCAAGTTTCTGCTGCAGATGTGTCCAAGGTCTCTGTGATATTGTGGGATTATGTCAATATTTTGGTTTGACGGGATTTAGGGTATGGTATCACCATTTGGAAGTATTTGGTGTAGTGTACTATATGCATTTTTGAACAGGTATTTGTTCTTAAGGACTTTCTATTGGATTTCCATTGGTGTGCCAGGTGGGAATCCTTCCTGGAGATTCCCCATGATTAACATGGGCCAGTTGGGGTTGCCATCAGCATATAGGACATGTTTGCTGTATAGCCTTGACAGGGTATCTGCAGTAAACATTTCTTTGCCTGGCTTAAATTCAATTTGCATGGGGTATCTCTGTATGAGGCTCATTCATTTGGCTTGTCTCCTTGAAAAGTGCTGTTGTGTTTTGAAGAACACTAGAGACTTGTGGTTGGTGAGTACCTTGAACGTTTGGGCTCCTTCCAGATAGCATTGCCACTTCATGAGACATTGTATGATGGCTATCAATTCCTTGTCATGTAGGGGATATCTTTGTTTGTCATCAGATAACTTCCTTGATTCATATGCCACAGAGAGGAAGTACTTTTCTGCTGTTTGGATACAGAGTACTCCTCCTATGGCATAATCAGAAGAATTGGTTTCTAGCTCTTAGATTCCCTCACGGTTTGGGTATTGAAGGATAGGGGTGGTGACCATGCGTTCCTTTAGTTGGCGGAAGTGTTGGTCACGTAGCGGTGTCCAGACAAAATTGGTTGTTTTGCCTGTGATGGCAGACAGGGGGGCTGTTAGGGCACCCCAGTCAGGGATGAGCCTTCTTACGTAGGCTACCATTCCAAGGCAAATGTGGAGTTTGCTCTTGTTCCTTGGGGCTGGCATCTTGGTTATAGTGCGTATCTTGTTTGGGTCTGGTTTGATTCCGTCCTTGCTGATAATGTGACTCAGGAATCAAAGTTCTGCCAAGAAGAATTCACACTTTAAAGGTTTGGCAACCAATTGGTTCTCTTCAAGGGTGCAGAGGACCAGGCAGACGTCTTCCCAGTGTTGTTCCAGGTTGGGACTGTAAATGTCAATTTTGTCCAGGTAGATAATTGCTTGTTTTACAATGTATTCCTTGAAAACTTTATTCATGAAGGTCAAAAAGGTACTGGAGGCGTTTGTCATGCCAAGATTGAGAACAACACATTCAAAGAATCTGTATTTAGTTCTAAATGTGGTCTTTGGAATGTCTTTAGGTTTCACACAAATTTGGTGATAACCTGCTATCAAATCAATCTTTGTGAAGATTTGGGACCCCCCAGGGTGTCAAAAAGGTCATCAATTAGGGGCAGGGGATACCTGTTTTTAATTGTGACCTTGTTGAGCACTCTGTAGTTGGTGACCAGGCAGAGTCCTCTATCTTTCTTTGTCACAAAGAAGACAGCAGCACCAAAAGGTGATTTTGACGGTCATATGAGGCCTTTTTTGAGTGCTTTGTCAAGGTATGCTTTAGGGCGTTGTCTTCTTGTAGTTTGAGGCAGTAGATAGGTTTTGCTTTAGGTACACTTCCCTTGAGGTCAATTTTGTGTTGTATGCCGCGGTCAGGAGGTAATTCTGGCAGTGTTTTTTGGAAGACAGTGGGGAACTTGTTAACTATCTGGTCTTGGATGGGGTCCTTTTCATACCAAGTTTCTGTGTTTTTAAAATGTATGACCTTGTATGTGCAGGAGCTCCAACTGATTTTGCTAGGGTCAGTTTCCTCTTATGTTTCCATGATTTTCACAAATACATGGTCCCTCATAAGCGTATCAAGGTGAGTTGGGTAAACATGGCAATGAACTTCTCCCTGCTAAATGGTGAGGGTAACACTATCCCAGTCAGTGTGAAGTTTGGTCTTTATCATCCAATCCAGACCAAGTATAATATTGTATTTGGGGATTGGTATGATGGGGCCACTGAGTGTTGTTTGCACGTCTCCAATTTGGGTGCGGAAAGGTTTTGACTCTTGAGTGACTGGTGTGCTTCTGTTATACACCATGATGATCTTCCTGACACTGCTTTGGGTGGTAGTACTTTATGAGGTCAGCAAATTTCTTGTTGACTAGGGATTGGTCTGCTCCAGTGTTGAATAGTGCAGTGCCCTGATATATGCAAAAATGGAAAGGATAAGTGAGTAGTTTATTTCCAGTTTAGGTGGCAAACAGTAGAGGGTTGCTGGAGGGTACTTGGATCATGGTGATTGAATCCATGTCCTGGTCCCTGTACAAGTCTTGTAAAGTGGGGGGAGGGCGGCTTGCCTAAGCACTCGCCTGAGCCTTTCCCTTCTTGTTGGTGTCTTTGGTGCTTGCCTGATTGGCTTGAGCAGTGCAATTCCCAGTTTGAGGATGGGTGTTGGTGGCTTGGTTGTTTTGCTTATTGGGTCAAGGATCCTTCTTGGCTGAAGGACTCTCTTTGCGTTTATTGGTTGTATGTAGATCCTCCAATTTCTGAGCCGCGCACTTTCCTTCTAAGAATACATCCTCAAGGTTCTTGCAGAGGGTCTATCAAACTGACATCTAATGTGTGTGGGAAGACCATTGTAGAAATCCAGGCATGGCTTAGGTTCATCAAAGTTGATGGTGTTGGGTGCGCAGTCACGTAGGTCTTCATATGCAGCAATGTACTCCTCAATTGTTCCTGTCATTTTGAAGGTTCAAAGTTCTGTCATGATTACTACGTCAGAATCCTTCATGTAGAACGTTTTGAGGAAAGTTGCTTTGAATAGCTCCTAGTCTCCTTTCTGGTTGAGGTGTTGCACTATCCACCTGGTTATAAAACATGATGAGGTTCCTGTAACGCAGAGGGCAATTTTGCTGACCCAGAGTCTTTGGGGGTATTCCACTTGTTCAAATTTACTTTTGGTACTGTTAATCCAAAGAGAGGTGTTTTCCTGGCGGAGTCCCACAAAGGCATCAATTTCAGCTGTACACAGACACTGGAATATAATGCTGGGTATCTCAGGCTGCTGTGGTGCTGTTGTGTTTGGCACTGTGGCTAACAATCTGCAGGCTATGAGAGTGTTGTATTGTTTGATGGGTACAAGGACATTGCTGTAGATAACAAAGCCTGCAGGAATTTCTTGTCCTTCCTCATAGTCTCTCCAGCCATTAGGGAGTATCATTTCTTGGGTCCTTTTCTTAGGAGAAATTTTTATTTTGAGTTGGGTAGGTATGGATAACCTACCTGTGCTATCACTGTCAAGTTTATACTTCTAAGAAGTATAATAAACAGAAAAAGGGGAAGATTTAAGAAGAGAATGATAATTTATTGAATATAAATATAGGTGCATATATAGTATTATGACAAGACACATGTTGTCCATGTACCTCATGGGGGTCATGGGGCTTATCTGAGTAATGTTTCTCTTGAGTCAGGAGGTTTATTCAAGTTGCATTCCATTTAGGATCTGGATTGATTGATCCCTGTCATAGATGGCTTGACTGATAATAGTGCCACCGGTTTACTGGTTGGGCAGTGAACCATTCAGTGCGCCATTTGGTGATCTGCTTGGGGCCTTAACCCCAAGAGGAAGTAATCAAAGATGTTGAAACACTTATATTTTTTTATTGCCTTTTAGAACTCTCTGAAGTCATTTTAGTATAATATCTAATTTAATTTTTTTATATTAAAAATGTTCAGTTCAAAGTGTGCCGTTAATTAAAAAAGTGTCAACATCCAGAAGACAACATTAAGTAAAACTGGGTTGTCACTTTACTATAGTGTTGACATGGGCGCTATTGCCCAATAACTTCTTGTTGTGTATGGGATAGTGATACTTCCCATCAGTCAGGTTTTGGGATTTGTAGGCCACTGGCAAGAAGTTGACAGTCTGTCTTGATGCAGAGCACACTCCCAATGGATGTATTGGATATGTCTGTTTCCATCTGGAGATCCCCATCTCTTCTGGGATATTGTAGAATGGGGTGAATACCAGCTTTTCTTTTAGGCAGCAGAAGCAGAGGTCCTGTTATGGGGTCCATAAAAACTTAGATTTAGCACCTGTGATTGCAGATAAAGGTGCTGTGAGGATTCACAGTCAGGAATGAATTGGCGCACATACAGTAGTTTTAAAAGCTATGGTAACAACCAAAAACACCTCAGATTTAAACAAAATTATTTCAGATTTGAACAAAATACAAGTTGCAAAAGATTCAGGATTCAAATAATTCAAATATTTTTGGTTAATAAATAAAATTTCAAACCAAAAACAAAATTTTACTAACCCATTATATGAAATTAAAGCAAACATCAAGCGGCATAGTTTAAACCACAAACAAAATGAACTGATGCAACAAGTGAGATGAATGGATGCTATTCTAGAGTATATTATAATCCAATAAGGATTCATATGAGGTATCAACAGAAGGACTAAACTGAAACAAAATTTGGGCAATCTAGAAGCAAGATTCAACAAGCATGAAACAAAATGAAGTCACACAAGATGTGTAGTATGAGCAGCCTAAAATAGAAATATAACAGTCTAACAGCCAATCAACAGCTATTCAATCTAGGAATAAAGGCATTTTATTCATTTTCATGGATCCTTATTTATGTATAATGGTTTTGAAAACCTTCTAAATATGGAATGATGATTACAATAAAAATAAATTGTATAATTTTAAACTTCTACTTCTAATGATTTTATCCTAAGTTTTTTTACAATGGTTTTTAATAGCAATATCTTTGATGGTGCCAGCAGCCAAGCCAGCTTTAATGAAGGCAAGGCCCAGGGTGTAGAGGCACCTGTTTACACCCAAGCCTTTGAGGCGGGTAACAAGGAAGCCAACCTGTACCTGACCCCTGACCCATATGGCTTTGACTTGTTCAGTAGTCACATAGTGTCTAGCTCTGCCCCTGCTCCCATACCCACCCCTGTACAAGTTGCACGCCAACCAATCAATCAGGATGGCAACCTTAATTTGAAACAAATTGCTGCCATCACCCAACCTGCCCCTACAGCTAATCAGGCTTCAGCTCCTGCAGCCCAGCGCCCCAAATAACAAATCATCACTGCCTAAATTCTCCAGGAAATTGTGGCACTGAACCTACAGGGTCTGTCCTGGGATCAGATAGCCAGCCAATTGAAATTCACCCGGGCTACTGTCATGCGGGAATTCAACAACCTGATAAGTAAGGGGAATCTGATTGGGACAGCCAAGAAGCCCAAGAAGGCTCCTGAGTCCCAAATCACAGAAGCCTACCCAATCATGCTTGACCTCCTCCAGTGGGACCCCAAGCTTCCCTTAACCCAGGTCTGGAAGCAACCTGTACACCATGGCATTTGGGCGTCTGAGCGCAAGGTGCAGCTCTGGATGCATGGAAAGGTGGCTTCAATAAAGATTCTTACCAATGTTGCTGGAAACCAATATGGTGGTGCCAAGGATTCCCTGTATGACCCTGCCATCAAATTGACCCTGGTTCAATGCCTGAATAGTTTAACAGATGTCATCATGTTTGTCTTGTACTACAAGTTATCAATTGCATTTGACAATTTTGGTGAGCAAGGAAAAGCCGCTGCCAAGAATAGAAGGAAGAAGGTCAAGAAGGGGATTTTCATTGATGAATTTATGGCTGTTTCAGCCAAGGGTTTTGTCTAGCACAGACAAACCCAGATTTCACCAATGGCTACAAGTACAGCCACATCCTTGGTGGATTACTTGACTCCTGGGATGGCCTAAATTCCAAGTACCAGGTTTTCTTGAGCCACCAGATGGAGGGTAACTCCACCGCCCTTGAGGCCATCCAGCAATGCAGGCACCAGGCCTCTGTGTACCCAGCTGGTCACACTGATGTCCATCTGGCTGATGTTGTGTTCTTTAATATTGGAGATACACTCTGGGAGCGCTTCCCTCAGGCTTTCAACGACCTCTATCTTGGGGTCCTTGACCACAATTCTCTCTTTGGTCACCAAATAATGGCTGACTTGTTTGTGCAAATGAGTTTCCATGTGAAAATGGGAAACCAATCACAGAAAGACAAGCGCCTCCCACCCTGTGCCACAGCCACCTACCAGTCAATTAAGCCAATGGCAGACAAAGAACATGACAAGTTGTATATGGTAGCCATCACACAAAATCCTCCTACCCCCCACCCCCGCCATCACTAGCCCCCACCTTCCAGCCCCACCCACCCAATCCCAGACCACCCAGGCCAGCACCGCCTCTTTGTCTTCCTTCCTGCACCATTCTGCCTACTAGGCATCACTCTTCCCTGCCCCAATAAACCCTCCTTTGCCAAACTTTTTTATTTATATTATCTTTATTTTGAATTTCAATTGTTCATATTCTCTTTGTTTATAGTTGGTTTTATTCTTTATGCTCAGTGTATTTCTATAAAATCATATATTTACTATGCCATGTATCTAGATCCAGAACACAGTTATTTTTAGCACTTAAACACAGCCCCTTGTGAAAATATTAACAACAATTTGGTGGCTGTCAAAATTTGAATTAGAAAATTATAGGTTAATTGGGTTTAGATCAGCAACAACTTTATCTAAACCCAATTGACCTATAATTTTCTAATTCAAATTTTGACAGCCACCAAATTTTTGTTAATATTTTTACAAGAGGCTGTGCAAAGTGCCAAAAATAATATGAAAATTAAGGAAACAATGCCAACACAAAGAAAACAACACATATTGAGTTGAGCGTAAAACATATACACAATGGGTAAAAAATGGGATATTGGAGTAATGTGAAAACAAACAGGGATAAACAAAGAGGCAATAGTATCAGAATAATACAGATTTTATTGGGATAAAAGCTATAGAAATATATGGAAAGGTTATTAAAAAATAAATGATAGAATTGGAGAAGCTTTTGAAGGATCTTGACTTGGCAATTGCAAAAATAAAAGACATTGACCGCAAGGTCAAGGCAAAAGTCAAGGCCCCCGTCCTTACTGGGGACAAAATTGACAAGTTTTCTGCCAAGAAACTTATGGAGAAGATGCCAGACACCCCCAAAACAATAATTGAACGCCTTTTAAATGGTAGGACACACCATTTCAAAAACAGCATCTCAAAAAACACCATCTCAAATTTAATTTGAGATGGCTTTTTTGCGTTAGTGATTTTGAATCACAAAAAAATAAAATAAACAATAAAATAGTTAAAATTTACATATACCTTTATAATGCGGCATCTTGAATTTACGCCATCTCAATTCCGTCACTTTGAGTCAGATTAATTAAATTTTATTTCACTAACTTTATTTACATATGAAAACACTTAATGTGGGGCGTGTTTACGCCATCTTGACTTTATGTTATTTTGAATTACGCCATTTACCTTAAACTAAAATAAGCTTATACCTAAACTAAAATAAAGCCTGTGGTATAGTGCCAGCAGATGCTCCTATAGTATTAATCTAAGACACTTATAATAAGAACAACCTAAATAGATGCCACTATGATAGTCCTTCTAGTGATTCTCATTGCTGGGTAAAAAAAACCAGCTTTGTTATATGTAATTTATAACTTTATTATACATGGATACATTGATAAGGGATCTCTTAATAAAATATTTTAATATTGGTTTTAATATGGAAGGAGGCAAGTACGCTATTTTGACTTACATCACTTCAAATTGCACTGAGTTTCATATCACCCAATTGATGCAAGGCGCACAATGATAGGGGAAAATAAGGGGAAATTACCTATGACGCCAGGCTACGCTATATCAATTCCCCCACTGCAATTCTTGCTTTCCACTTTTCAAAAGTATAGTTTCACGTCAAAAACAATATTAATAAAAAATGTAAGAAAACATATGAAACTTTGCAAATATATATTTTTGATCACCTCTAAACAACTGGGTACTTTTTAACCCCAGTTGTATAAGCTAGTTTTTGAGAAATTCAAGTTTTACTCTTTGTCCCATTTGAGGTAGCTCCACTGTAAATTTGTTAATTTAATATAAAAAATGGTCAAAAACACTATATTTTTGAGCTACAGCACCTCAATTACGTCACTTCAAAAACGCCATCTTGAGAGCAAGTTTTCAGTCAAAACTCAATGTTTTTCCTACTTGCATTACTAATAAAAAATTATTTTTACAAAATAAAAAACATTGAAATTTTGATAGTATATATTTTTTGATCTCTTCTACAATTCTATGTAAAAAATTGATACTTTTATATTAAAAACATTCTCATTTTTCTCTTTAAAAACAACCCCTAAATTGCTCATATTTTGATACTAATTCACTTTTAGATGCCTCCCAAGTCCATCAACAAAACTGCGTCCAAGGCCTCCAAGGCCTCCAAAGACAAGGCCACTCTTTTCAAGGCCAAGAAGGCCAAAACTACCCCTAAAAAGCAGCCTGCTAAGAGTAAAGCTCCTCCCAAGATACCTACGCCCTCACTAGAGCCTGAGGGAACAAGCCCAACCCCTCCTCATTCTCCTTTTGTTTACTCCCTGTCAGACCCTCAAGAGAAGTTGTTCAACTTCAATTGCCATTCTGACCCCACTTCAGAGCCTGAGGATGAAGGTGAGCAGGAGCCTGAGCCTGGTGCTCCTGCAGATGAGCCAATTGAGCTCTGGGATTTTAACTCAATCCACAATGTATGCAACCAAAATGGCACCTTTACTGTGCCAACAACATACCCTGTCAGCTATCCAATTATGACAAAGAAAGGGGGTGCTGGCTTTGTCCACAAGGGCTACAGCTTCAGCTGCAACAACAAGAAGAAGCCCATCTGTCAACATCACTTAAAATGTGATAATGCTGGCTGTCCAGCTAGACTTACCACCTATGGGTTCACTCGGTTTAAAGCTCTGACTATTGGGCATGACTGTGCCAAGCCTTTTGATTCTCTATATCAACTGATCCGCTGGTTTCTTTACCAGGTGATCCCAACCACAAAGGACCAAACTGCAACTGAGGTTGTAAAACAATGCACTCATTAATCTAAATGATACCCAACTGGCAACTGTTGGTGGCGCCTCAAAACTACAGAGATATCTCACTGACCATAGATATGCTCTGAGCACTGAAGGCATCAGTGCTACATCAATACACCACTTGATTCTAACTGAGGAGCAAAAGATTTCACAGCATGAAGAGAGATTACTCCTTCACAATGATGGGCAACATGCTTAGAGAAGATCATCTGCTTTTGCAACAAGCCAGGATCTTTTCAATCTTTTAAAATGCAAGACCTGGCTTGCAGATGGAACATGCTCTACCTGCCCAAAGCTCTTCAGCCAGCTTTGGAATATTCATGGGCAGGTTGGCAATCTAGTTCTTCCCCCGGTCTTCTTTTTTCTCCCAAATAAGAAGCAGGAAACTTATGTCTGGGCTCTAACAATATTAAAGGCCAAGTTGGATGAGATCCTCCCAACTATTGAAGAGGAGCCAAAGGAGACTAGAGGGTGCAAGAAAAAGGCCCAGTCAGAGGAAGCCACCCCAATCAAGAAAAAGCCTGAAAGCCTTCCCTACCATGAATATCTGGTAGTAGGTTTTGAGCAGGCTCAGGCCAATGCTTTTATTAGAGTCTTCAAGAGCTCCCCTCAGGGATGCTACTTTCACTTCTGGCAGGCACTCTGCCGCCGCCTCCAAAAGTGCTCTGCACCTCATGAGCTGGTCTACACTGAAGGCACAAAGGAAGCAAAGGACGTGTTCAACTGCTTTGCTGCCCTTGCCCTTGTGCAAAAGGAGGAGAAAAATGCCTTCTACAACACCCTTCTCTGCCATCCTTACATTATTGCCAACCAGGCAGCCTTTGCGCCCTTTATTGAGTATTTTGAAACTTAATGCGTTGGTATTTTTTAGGGAGTACACCACATTAGAAAAGGCGGTGACTCAATCACATGCAACTGCTTTAAGCAGGTAAAGGATGGCCTAATCAAGACTACCTCTTCTCTTGAAGGGTGTCATAGTTAATTTGCCACAAGGGTCCAGGTTCAGAAGCCCAAGTTCAACAAAATCATGGTGCATCTAAAAACCAGCAGGCCATCTCCGCCTGCCTCTTTAAAACAGGCATGAAGACCAAGGGTGATCCCCCCAAGCAGACCAAAGCGGTGAAAAAGTATACAGAGATTAGCAAGGTGGTCCTTGCCTACTATCCCAAGGATAGCAAGCTTGAGCATCTCCAAGCTATCTCAGTTGCTCTTTCTACTAATATTTGAGCCCTTTCCTAATAAAGTCTTCTTTATCTTCTCTCTTATTTCCTTTAATTTTATCATTATTTTTGACTTTTTTAGTATTTGGTACAATTGTATGCTTATTTTAAAGTATAGTTTATAGTTAAAATAGATGAAAATGGTTATTTTTGGGTATATTTTAACTTTTGGGCTTTATGCAACTATGCTGCTACTAATTGACCCCATTTTATTTATTGCAGATTTGGAATCCTGAGGCTTTTTTAAGCCTAGAAATGTTTTTTGAATTTTATTTTTTGGGATTTTTTGGGTAACTTTTGGAGTTAAAAAATCTAAAATTTTAAAACTGTTTTTTCTTAGTCAAAATGCTGTAAATCAAAATGGCGTTTTTACTAGTAAATTGAGATAGCAGAAATTTGAGATGGCGTATTTTGAGATAGCATTTTTTGAGATGCTGTTTTTGAAATGGCATGTCTTACCTTTTAAATGTCCAGAAGACTGTTGCTGAAGGCCTTCAATTCAAGTCCTTTGCCCTTTACGCGCTGTCCATCTGGGTTGATGATCCTGAGATGTATGCATATCTCAAGCCATCCAAGCAAGAACCAAGGATACAGAATTGCTGCCCAACTGCTTGCACCAAGAATGAGTAAGCCTGCTGAAGCCGCCGGCAAAGAGGAAACACAATAAGGTAACATAAAAAATAAAATTAATTTTTTTTCAAAAAACTTAATTTTTTTAGAAAACATTGACAGTGAACTCTGCCAGGTCCTGGTCCCCTTTGTCCCCACCGCGTTTTATGCCAACTACGCCAATAATGTGGCTAGGCAGCTGTTTCTGTCCCCCCTGTTATGCAGGAGCTTGAAGACAGAATTCACAGGTCCTTCCCAATGACAAGGGTCAAGCTAGCCGGGCTGACACATGCCAAGGGGGCATTCAAGTGGGCAGTTACTGCCTATAAGGATTCCCAACTGGTTTGTCTGGACCTGGTATCTCCCAATGGAGTTTATTGTGTAAACTCCAGTGAGCTTGTTGGGACGTCCTGGCAATGTTCCCATTTAAGAATATACCGGAGATGGGCCAGGCCCATGCAACTGCTTGCTTCTGCTACCCCTTGGTGCACACCCTGTCTTACCTGTTGGAGAACTTCAGGCGTGAGGTGTTGAAATTAGGTATTGCTTACGCAACAGCCATAAAGAAGACAAAAATCCTCCTTTCCAACTTTGGGTTAGCCTGGAGTGCCAATGAGACGGGGCTCCCTGTGGCCATGGAGCTGACCTTTGGGAAGACCAAGCACGTAAAGAAGATTAGTACCGTGTATGATAGATTCTGTGAGTTTACAGAAGCCTTTGCTGAACAAAGGCTTCATCTTCTTGTTTACCTCAGGTATCTCTTCTACTTTGGAATGGGCTCCAGCGTGGAGGACCTAGACAGGATTCTTCTCAGGATCAACAAGGCCTGGCTCTCATTGGACAAGAAGAAGGTCCCCCTGGTACAACTCAGTCAACCACGTAACCCAGACTCCCTGGTCCTGGCAGAAATCTATGGGTTTGCAGCCCCACCAGAGAAGCTGCTCCTGCATTCTCACCTAACAATACTCCCTTTTACCAGCCACCACAAATATGTTAATCAGGGTGTATCCACTGTCTACAGTGTGGCAATGAAGGTTGTGCGCCGCCTCCATTGCCGGGTGGGTACATACCAAAGAACTCACCACAGGCGCTCTTAATAAATCCTCTCTTCCAATAAATTTCATTACAATTTATATTTTTTTTATTTCATAAATTTTTCTAATTCTTATTTTAGCAAACAAGTTTTTCAAAATAAATCCTGGAGATGTTTTCATAAAGGCATAATAATTTATATTTTTTTTATTTCATAAATTTTTCTAATTCTTATTTTAGCAAACAAGTTTTTCAAAATAAATCCTGGAGATGTTTTCATAAAGGCATAATAATTTATATTAATAAAACATACTTCTTATTTGTACATTTTGCATTTAAGTTTTTTAATTTCATTTTTATATTTATTTGATAAGAGTGATATAAATATATTCACGTAATCAAGTATCAAGTGTTTGGGATAGCCTCAGATACCATAATAAAAAATTATTATATAAAAATAAAATACTAACCTTTATTGATGGTCCCGCTAAATATGATTGTGGGCTTAGAAGCTTTTGAATATAAAATGATAATTAATAAATCTTAAATAGTAAATTAGAGAATATAAAAAAGTTGGAAAAGCTAAGCCTTTAATTTATTGGCTTTTTGGCAAGGCACACAGGGATGAAAAGATCAGTGTGGCCATAGAATTTGGCCACAGTCTCAGCTGGGAGGGTGTAGATCACAGCCTGCAGCAAATCAAATAGGTCCTCAGTTCCAGTTGGGGTCCCTTGCTTTATGACTTGCTTGGGTCACCCAAAAACTTCTTTGATAGGATTTAGGAAGGGTGAATAAGCAGGGAGGAAGAGAAGGAACAAATTTGCCATGACCAATTGCTGGGGGCCCACTGCAATGCTGGTGTCAATCATTGGGAATTCTTTGAGAATATCAGCCACCTTGTGGAGACCAACATTGTCCAGCACAATTACATTGGTGAAGCCCAGGCTTGTGCGCCTCAGGTGATCCTGGACTAATCAGAGGAATGCTAGAAAGGTACAGCTGTTGTAGGATCCTAGTATCATTTGATAGAGCTCAACCCCCTTTGTACCAAGGAGAGCCACCATTGAATAGGCTGTGGCGCGGACTGCAGCACACCAAGCTACCATGTCATTTGAGCCTTTTGGGACATACCTGTATGCATTTCACATAGACGAGGCAAATGCTGATTTGTCAATGTAATAGAATTTGACTGTCCCCTTGGCTTTGAGGGCAGTGTACGCCTCAGCGTATTTTTTCCAAGTCTCAATGTTGGTTGGGCTTTTTCTATTATAGGGAGATACCCCAAGCTTTTTCCAGGAAAAGTACATTCCCTTCACCATATGGTAGTAAAAGAAAATTGAGGCCTCAACCCCAAAAGTAGATTTGACCTTAGCCTGTATATTTGCCAGTTCAAGATGGCACTCTCAGGTTATCCACTGGAAAATTCCCATTTGTGTTCCTTGGTGAGCATGGTGGACACACACAGGGATTTCTCCGCAGCAAGAACATGGCCAGTATTGATGAATTTGTTGAAGGTCTTTGAGGTGTACTTAGGATCCACCCCAACAAGAGCCAAGGCTGCCTTGTGGTCACTAGATTCCCGCATGAGCCAGAGAAGAATGATCTGCTTGATATCAGGAATGTGCTTATGGTCAGGCTTAGTGGCTCAGATGAACTGGGATCCTGATTGATGACAGGCTTGCAAGGCATGTGTACCTTGTTTTAGAAGGCTGCAACCTTTTTTAACACCAGCTGTGTCATGGTAAGTTCTATAATGCTGGGGATTATTTGGCCAAGTAGGAAAGCACAGAAAGCGCAGAAAGCCCAAAAATCTTTAAAAAAACTGACTGATTTAACAGATTTGAATCAAACAGTTGATCAAAATTGGATTACAGCCGCTCCAGTTTACCAGTCAAATCTGACCCCCCCCCGTAAGCTGACATTGATAAATTGACGTAATTTAAGATCACCAGATATGAAGTTGTTAATCAGCATGGATGTCAGAAGTTGGTCACTCAAGGGTTCTTTGCAACCTGGACTAAATACTCACTTGACAATGTAGAAGGAATAGGAGCCCAGGATCCAGGCAGTATTGCTTAGTCAATTTTGATATATATTGAATAATTTTCACTGTTTCAACTCTTAAGAGTTGATTCCTCTCAAAATTTACTGAATAAAAATCACTTATTCCCTGGTCTAACCTTACTTTTGAAATGCATCCTGTAGTTGAATTATTGCACTACATTCCCTACAATTTAATCTTTAGCTGGATTATTACAGGAAGATGGGGGCCTGTTGCTGGTACTTTGTTATTGCCGCCAAATGTTAATTCAATGCCTGTCAATCTTGGAGCTGTTCCTACTCATGTCAAAGCTGAAACTCATGTGCTATACCAATGTCCTGAATTTTATGCTTAAAATACTCTGATTCTCTCATAGGCCATTTATCTAGAGCTTTTCTGGGTGGGGTTAATTATTTTACTTAATCCCAGTATCTCATTTGGAAATTTCACAAAACGGTATTTGAAGCTGCATTGGTGGTTAATCATTAACTCTATGTGGATTTTGTGTGATTCCCCACCACATGGAGACAGCTTTTTATTATCCCGTGATTTCTGTCACAAGCTGTCCCTCATCAGTTCTGTAGAACTCAGGCTCTTGTCCTCTTCCTGATTGGGATCACTGAGTAAGGCTCATAGCTAGAGTCAAGTACAGGCTTAACTTTCTCCAGCATGGCTGATGGGATCAACTTTTGTGGTACACAACATTGAACACATACAAAGGAAGTTCTAACTCCTGGTTTCTAACTGTTTTTGTTGTGGTGACCTTGGTGGGCTTCTGGGTCAGCTTGGGGACCCAAGGGTTGATGCTCTGCACCCTAGCATCTTGTGCTCATTGAACTGGCTGTGTCAGTGCAGCGCCACTATTGAACTCTACTCTCTCATCTCCTTCCTGAGTAGGCAATGGGGTTGCACTATATCTGTTCTTTGACCTGCGGGGGTGTTGCAATCAAGTTTCCAGACTTGCCTGCTAACATATCTTACAATACACAGGGGGCAGTCAATGAGCTGCCCCTTGACGTATCTAACATTATGGATTAATATGATGGCAATATTGAATGGCAGGTACTTCATCTTAATTAGGAGCGCTACCAATTTGACTTGCTGATCCCCGCACAAGTTATTCCTTGGCTTCAAACCTTATATGGAACTTCCCACTATGCTACCCCCTTGTGGCCTTGTGGCTTTCCCCATATAGTATATTAATCATAATATTCTACAATAAACAATACCTTATTCTTATTATTATGTCCTTTCTATTGGACTTTTGTCTTCCCCAATTCCAAGTACTGAATCCTCATTGGTTCAGTTGCAACAGTGGTAGCAGCAGTAGGTTTACAACCTACCTAAAAAAAAATCCCCCCAAGAAAGGACAGAGTACAGGCTTTATGGCTACTCCCCAACAAGAGACCTTCCTGCCAATCCCCAAGGGGGACATCCCTGACAGGTACATCATCTATCAAGATCATCTAGCTCTCACCAGCGTGTACAATTGGCTCTGCCTCAGGTAGCATGACGCCAGCGTCACCCCACCCCAGTCAGACTTGTCCCAGCGCATGCTCAACCTTCAGCTAGAATCTTTTGCTGGTGGCATTGAGGGGGCCAACATTGTCAGTTGGCTCCAATCTACTGAAACCTGCCTTTGCATCTGTCAGGTCCCTGAGCCCATGTGGGTTGCCACTGCGTCTGGTTGCCTCACAGGGCCTGCCTCTGTGTGATTCACCAACTGGGCCAGCCAGGAACTTGACGTTACCTGGGCAGCATTCTGAGACGCCGCCAAGTCCTGCTACAGCAAAACCTTCTCCCTCATTGTCATGGGAACTCCTCTTCTAGAAATCAAACAAGCTGGTTCTGTTCCTGAGTACCTTGCTGCCTGGCAACAAGCTCTTGCTGCTGCCCCCAAAGCTGTGACTGACAGAAATACAATGCTAATCACTCTCATCATCAATGGGTTAAAACCCCATATCTGTAAGTGGGTCCCCATAGGTTGTTGCACCTCCATCAACGGCTGCTATAAAGCCATTGTGGAGGCTAACAGCCAGGCCTCAATGGGCTTCTTCTGTACCAGTGGCGCTCCATCCTAACCACGTACCACACCTGGCAGTGGCCACAATCAAGTAGGCCGCTGCCAGCCCTGTCAGCAGGATAATGGGACTAAACGCCCCCGTGAGGGGGAGCTTCAGCTAGTGCAGATCAAGGATCAGGGAAAAGCCTGGGGGGTTTAGCAGCAAGAGGCCTTTCAACCCCACCTGACCCATCCTCTCAATCCCTGCTTGCAAAAAATCCCTGCAACTACAACATTCACAAAGTCAAAACCCTGGCTGTCTTTCAAGTCCACAGTGACAACCCCATATTGCAAGGAAATCACTCCTCAAATTAAGTAACACACTTGTCCTATCCCTTCTGTTTCCGTGGGAACATCCACAAATTACTGGTAGATACCAGGGCCAACCACACTATGGTGGACCAGGCGTTTGCCAGCTTGCAGCAATTAGACTGAGTGCCCAGCAGGTTCAAAGCAGTACAAGTAGCTGACTCCCGCAGAGTTGCCATCACCCACAAGATGGTACCCTTCTCTGTGAGAATGGAGAACATCCAGGTTAAGCTCTCTGAGCCAATCATGGCAGGGCTCAGCCACAACGTAATTGCTGGTCTTGGCTGGCTTTGGCACAATTGTCCCTACATCAATTGGGATACCTCTGTCATGACCCTTAACAGAAATGGGGCAGGGTTCAAGATTTACCCTGTGGAAATGAGCAAGTTACTCCATGATACTTTGTTTGTCAGAATAACAGAGACAGGCTCGTTCAATTTCAAGGGGGGAAACTAGAATTTAACTAATTCTCAGTCAAAGTTATCTGTGCTGAACCATCCACGGTCCCTCCCTTGATCTCCTCATCACCACTAGCGCTTGCTGCACTCCTTGAGGAGTACAAGGATGTATTCAGTGAGACACTTGAACAACTACCTTCTCCCTGGGAGATCCAGCACACTGTACAACTTCAAGGGTTGTTACCTAAAGCACAAACATTATACCGTCTCACACCAAAGGAAGATGAAACCCTCTGCCAGCACCTTGTGGATACGCTCAATAAGGGCTTCATTTTCCCCTTGCTCTCTCCATACGGGGCAGCTGTCTTATTTGTAGCTAAGAAGGACAGGTCCCTTTGCCTGGTCACAGACTACCACACCCTAAATGAGGTGACAGTTAAGAACAATTACCCCCTGCCGCTGATTGACAACCTGTTTGATACACTCCCAGGTGCAAAGGTCTTTAGCAAGATTGATCTCACTGCAGGGTATAACCAGGTCCGCATTGCACCAGGGGATATGGCAAAAAATGCCTTCCGCACGTGCTACAGGTTGCTTGAGTGTTGTGTCATGAACTTTGGAATGACCAACACTCCCTCCACCTTTGCCATGTTGATGAACAAAGCATTTGAGGAACTGATTGGGAAATGTGTGGTTGTGTACCTTGACAACATTATTGTCTTCAGTCAAGATCAAACCATGCACCTCCAACACCTCTGTGCTGTCCTTGACACCCTCTGGAAAAATTAGCTAAAAGCTAAACCCTCCAAATATGAGTTCCTCAAGTCAAGCATTTATTCCTTGGGCACACCATCTCTGCCCAAGGGATAAAGCCCAACCCTGCCAAAATCAAGGCAATCACCAGCATGCCCCCCCACTGATGTGGGTCAGGTGCAGACGTTCCTAGGCATGGTTGCCTACGTACACAAGTTCATTCCCAATTGCAGGGAACTAATTGCACCTCTCACTGAGCTCCTCAATACCAAACAGCGCTTCCATTGGACCCCTGTCAGAGATTGAGCCTTTAAGACGTTGAAGCAAAGGCTCACAACAGCACCAGTACTGCAGTTCCCCAATCAAAACTGACAGTACAAACTTGAGACCAATGCCTCTAACAGGGCCATAGGGGGCGTGCTAAGGGTAGAAACTGACAATGGCATCTTCCTCCCCGAGCATATGAGTCCAGGAAACTTACTGAATTGGAAAAACACTACCCTATACATGATAAAGAATTGGCAGCCATTGTACACTGTGTTGAGAAGTGGCGCTGTTACCTGGAAGGAGCTACCTTCTCACCCCGCGTTCTGACAGACCACAAGTCACTCCAGTACTTCAACACACAATCCCACTTGACACGCCACCAAGCAGGATGGGTTGAGCGTCTATCCCCCTACCAGTTGCGCATTGAGTACAAGCCTGGAAAGGAACTTGTCATAGCTAACGCTCTTTTGCAACTCTACGTAGCGTCCATCACTGGGGACAATGGCTTGGACCCAGATTAGCCCATGCTCTACCTCTGCCCTGAGGCAACTTGCTACAAGGGCCTTAACTTGATCATCATCTCTAAATTGAAGGATAACAAAATTCAGTTCATCACCAATGCTGGTAACGTCTACCGCCGGGAAGAGACAGGTGAGAAGATGCCTTACATTCCCACCACGCAATGAGGGGACACAATATTGCACTACCACCAAACCCTGGGTCACATCAGAGGGCGTAACCTCTTCAAGATCATGAAATATAAGGTTTGGTGGCCGCGCATCTGTCAAGACATCTTGACACTCCTTATAAATGTGCGTGTTGTTCAAAAAGAACACGTAAAAACCTGCACCCCCCAAGTCTGTCCTGCCCATCAAGGCCATGGAACCCTTTGAGTAGTGGGCCCTTGACATTGTGGGGCCACTCCCCAAAGACAGACTGGGAAAGAAGTACATTATCACTGCCATCAACTACTTCACTTGCTGGCCAGTGGGCTGGGCAACAACCAACCACACTGCCAACACCATCACCCGCTTCATTGGCAAGGAAATTGGGGCCTGCTTTGGGTAACCCAAACTTCTCATCACAGATGGCAGCCCCAAACTTGTTGGGCATGTCATGAAAGCATACTGCGCCAAGAACACACTCCAACGTAGAGTTACAACCCCCTACCATCCTCAAGCCAATAGACACATGGAAAGGTTAAATGGCTTGCTGGTTCAATTGATTGCCAAGCTCTCACAAGAGCACCCTAACACTTCATGGACTGAACACCTGACCACTGCTCTACTTATCCTGTGAGCAATAATCAACAGGGGCACAGGGTTCAGCCCCAGTACCCTGGACTTTGGAACACCTGACAGTCTGACAGGGGTTGAACAGGGAAAACTACAGCCCAAGGTTCCCAACAAGCCTCCTCTAGTAACAACTCCATCCCTAGATCAATGGTGTGCCAAAGCCCAGGAAATTAAACACAAGCAGATTGAAGGAGGGACAAAGCACCTCAAAGCTAGATACGCCGTAGGTGACCCCGTCTACACCATCAACCCTAATTCTGCCAAGTTGGAGCCCAACCACCTAGGGCCCTTCAAGATAGCTTCAGTCTATGACAATCACAATTATCAACTTGAAGATGCCCAAGAGAATACCAAGAAGCTTCACCATGATTGCTTGCGCCCCTGCTGCGCCATTCCCACACAAAAGTTATTTGTGCAGATCTTCCCAGACCTTCTGAAGGCTCAGTCTTAGTATCTGACGACAAGCAGGAGCAAGAGGGGGTGTTGCAACCAAGTTTCCAGACTCTCCTGCTAACGTATCTTACAATACACAGGGGGAGGTCAATGAGCTGCCCCTTGACATATCTAAAATTATGGATTAATCTGATGGCAATATTGAATGGCGGGTACTTAATCCTAATTAGGAGTGCTACCAATTTGACTTGCTGATCCCCGCACAAGTTATTCCTTGGATTCAAACCTTACATGGATTTTCCCACTATGCCACCCCCTTATGGCCTTGTGGCTTTCCCCATATAGTATATTAATCACAATATTCTACAATAAAGAATACCTTTTTCTTATTATTCTGTCCTTTCTATTGGACTTTTGTCTTCCCCAATTTCAAGTACTGAATCCTCATTGGTTCAGTTGCAACAGGGACAACTGCAACCATGGCGCACAACAGGTGCATTTTCACTCTGTTGTTGTGTACCCTTCCATTTTAAAATTTAATAAAATACTAAATAAAACTTAATTAAGTTACTCCCTATTTTTAATTTTTGCTTTTATCTGAATATGGTTATTTAATTAGAGTTTTTTCCACCCAATATTCTAATTATAGATTTTTTATTTATTAATTAGTTGTTTTTGGAATTACAACACCCATTTTAGAATACTCAAAATAATTTCCACCTGTTTTCCCAGATTTTATGCCAAATTAAGCACCAAACACAATATTCATAAAATTTATGTTTCAGATTGTGTGTCTTATTTTAGATACCTTGGTATCATTCTTGAGTACAATCCATTGCACACAACATTTCAGTGATTTTTTTATATAGTGAGTTGCTATTGTGTTTTGTTTCTGGATTGAGTTTTGACTCACCTTGTTTGGGTGTATTTTTTCATAAATTCACATAGTAAACATATTTACACCAAAAGTCAACTCACACCATTTTGTTTGTGAATCAATGTATTTTGGATTGTATTTTGAATAGCTTTGCTTTGCGTGAGAGCATTTCTTTGCTGTGTTGACCCATTTTGCCCATTAATGCCAAAAATCCCTGTTAACAGAGTGTATATTTTAATCTGATAGTTGGATTCTTTTCAAATCTGAAATCATTTTTTTAAAATCTGAAGTATTTTTGGTTGTTGCCATAGCTTTTAAAACTACTGTAGACTATCATGCCTAAGAAAGTTCTAAGTTCTCCCTTGTCTTTGGGGGCAGTATCTTGCATATGGCTTGGGTCTTTTGCTTGCCAGTCTTGATACTGTCTTTGGATAGGACATGTACTAGGAAGGGGAGATTCTCCTTGTATAACTGACACTTTGATGGTTTGTCAAGCAGTTTGTATTACGCCAAGGTTGCAAACACTGCTTCCAGATCCTTGTGATGCTATTCTACAGTGGGGCTGTAAATAATAAATTTGCCCAAGTATACTAGTGAATGTTTGCCAATGTGTGAGGCAAAGACCTCATAAATGAATGTGACAAATGTAGAAAGGACATTGGTCATCCCAAAGTTGAGAACAATACACTTGTACAGGCCCTACTTGGTTTGGAATGCAGTTTTTGGAATGTATTCCTCCTTGATGTGGATTAGATTGTACCCTGCGGTCAGGCCAATCTTAGAGAAGACTATTGCCACTCCCAAGGCATCAAAAAGGTCCTCAACAAGTGGAAGGGGGTAAAGTTTCTTAATAGTGACTTCATTCAGAGCTCAGTAGTCAGTGACTAGTTGTAGGTATATGTCCTTCTTTGCCACAAAAAATACAGCGACACCAAAGGACAACTGTGAGGGCCAAAAATATCCCTTTTTAGAGCTTCTTTAAGGTAAGCAGGCAGCATATTGTCCTCATTGGGAGTAAGGAAGTATATGAGACATGCCTTGGGAACTTCACCCTTGCGTTGGATGGTGTGTTGTATGCATTTCTTAGGTGATAGACCTGGAAGGGCTCCCTTAAAGATATCTGGATATCAGAACATTATTTATCAATCCTGGGAGTGACAGTATCTTGTTGATCCTTGAAGTATATGACCTTGTACTGGCAGGAGTCCCAGTCAATTGTATTAAGGTTTTTTTTTCATTGAGGGTCTCTCTAATGTGCACAAAGACATGGTTGCGTAGGTGCTGGTCCACTGATTCAGGGTAGATCTGGTGGTTGACCCCTTCACAATTGATGATCAGTACTGAGGTCACCCAGTCTACATGAGGGTTGTTCTTTTACAACCAGTCCAGTCCAAGTACAATGTCAAATTTGGGGAAGTAAATGATGGGTCCATGAATGAGGGAGTGCAGGTTCTCTAGTTTAATGAAGAAGGGGCAGTCTCTTGTGTCACAGCAATGTGATTTTCATCAGCTAAAACCACTTTTTAACCCACAAAGGATTGGTGGTTAGCTTGAAATTGTTCACAAAGTTGCTGTTGACAAGGGTACAGTCTGCTCCTGAATCCAGGAGTGCTGAACCTGTGTAACTTCAAAAGCAGAAATGGTAGGATATTAATTTATTGGGATGTCTGGCAATGGTGTAGAGTACTGGATCCCCCAAAGGAACCTGGATAATTGGACACTAATCCATGTTATCTGGGAGGTACTTGTCACAGCAACAGCGCTCATGTTAAAACTTTGTTGACATGCTCACTATGGTGAAACTATTACCAGTTGGTTGCTTTAATTATGATCATCATTGGGTACTTCTTGATTGTACTAGGATCCTAATCTCCCTTCCAATATAGTAGTCATTCTTGTTGATTATGATTTAAGCTAGGCGCTGGATTATCATTTCAAGTCCAACTAGCTTCTGGATTGTTCATCCACCCTGGCCTTTGGATTGGGACTCCACTGACTTGCTTCTGGATTGCTTATCCACCTGCCTTAATTCCAAATTGGGACTTCACCAACTGGATGTTAATTCTATCAATTAATAAAGTTCACCCACTGCAGTTACAACCAACCAACTTCTCCATCCTTGAGCCTCTGTAACCCCCTTGTGCCACTGGGGCTGTTTCCATCCTACCTTGATTGTTGTGTTGATCCCTAATGGTTTGAAATTCATTTCCCCCTCTCTCAACCCCCAAGCAATGACCAAATTACCTTGAGTTATCAAGTAAGTTGTGGTATATAAACCCCTCTCCCTTTTCTCAATAAAATATACGTTATACCCCCCTTATATTAGCTACACCATTGATTACTTTATTGAGTGTATAATCTGAGAACTTCAAAGGCTAGTCTCCTCCCATTGACTAAACTGCCAACTAAGCTTGACTAGAAGTCATTTGTTAAGGATTTGCTTTTGAGTAGTTGCTGTTGGCTTTGCTCTAAACCCTTTGTTGTTCTCTAGGCTTGGACGCTTTTTTACTACTGACTACTTGTCTGGTTTCTGACTTTTAAAGTACCAAGGCCACCGACCAACCCTTAGAATATCCCCCATCACTTAGTAAGAGTACCACATCTTTTGTGCTCACTACAGGGGCTTTTAGCCAATTCCTTTACCAACCTCTTATCAACGCCTATAAAGCCTCTGAAAAGGGAAGAACCTACCTAACATGATAAACACTAGATCTTCTTGAGCACTGCTTCTACCTTTAAATGACGACATCCAATAGGTTGGTTGTCTAAATAGAATGGGCTCTCCAGCCACTACAACATCAGCACCATCTCAAGCAAGCGCTGGTAACCTGGGATCAGTTGGCAGCATTCACCCCCAGAAGGTGAGTCAGTTGTCAACCAGCAGAACCACCTCCCAACCCTTGACCACCACCTCCAATAATCCTGGCAGACCAGCCCAGTCCCCCCTGGGGAATTGCACCACGGGAAATTGGACCAACCAACAAGCCACAACTCCAAACAGGGTACTAAGTAACCCTAACAATTTTCCTAGTCCCGTAGAACAACTCTGATCCATGGAGATTCCCACAGTACAACCAGCCCTGATCCCTCCTTTGGGACCCTGGGAACCTCCTAGCCAACCAGTGTGACAGTCAGTCCCAACCTTTGAAGCCTTTAACTTCTCTGCTTCTGGAGTTGGTCAAACTCTTGATTGTTGGCCTTCTGCAACAATATACCCTGTCTCCATCAGTCCCAGCCTTCAATTGTTTCCAATTGCTCCCTCTATTGACCAAGCCAAATACCAATCCCTATCTCCCTCTGGATACTTCAGCGGAGACCACCAACACTGAGCAAGACCTGCAAGAAATTGAGCAAATGATCAAGCACAATAATGGAGCTCTTCCTCAATCAACTGTCAACAGTTTAAACAGATTGACCACGTACACCACCAGGGTTGGCCATCCCAAACTTATGGACGCTGTAAATAGACTTAATCAGGTCAATTCTACTCTCTGAGAGCTCAATAATTGACATGAAGACCTCTAACAGTTGGCGGCTATAAGTTTTGAGTGCCAAGGTGAATGGAATAATATCACCAACCAGCAACTGGAAGAGTCCGACGCCTGTGCAAGAGCAACTGCCATTCATTTAGAAGGGATAACTCAAGATTCAAATACCTTTGTGGATACTCAGTTTACTCCTCTCTGTGACCTAACTGTTTCTTTGGCTTTCAACTTGGAGTCATCTGTGGTTCATCTTGAAGCTCAAGGGACAACCCTCACCAACCACCATTGCCATATTCAAGAATTAATGGAACAGATGAGCCAACTGTCTCAAGAAACCTCCGCGCAAAGTGCTGTTAAATAACAGCAGAACACAGCAATCACTCATGTGGATGCTGAGGTTACCAGGCAATTTGATGAAAATTGTACTCAGATTAAAGAGCTACAACATCAATGTACTGAAGATTTAGCTACCACTACTGCTGAAGTAGTGGAACAGCTTACCACCTGCAACCAAGGAGTCCAACAGGCACACACTGCCAATCAAGACTTAACAGAGCAAGTGGGTGGGTTTACCACTCAATTGGCCAACACCACCACCCTAATGAACAATCAAGGAAAAGTAGTTGAAGAGCTAAGAGTAGCCACAACTACTCTGGAAGAACGCTTTAACCAATTGGCCATTGGGGATCCAATCACCCATAACCCCACCATCATTGGCAATACTCTCAATCACAGTCAAGCTGAACCTCCTTGCCCTCCCCAGTACACTCCTCCTGACATAGCAACTGGAGCAAATGCTATGCCAATCAGGAGTGCAGTTTTAAGAAGCCACCACTGCTGCCGCCAGAGAAGCCCTGAGAGTCACCAACGCCAGTCCTGCCGCCAACGTCACCAGCCCAACTACTCCAATAGTAGTAGTGCTAGTTCCAACTCTGGTTCTGAGGATGAGTTGATAATCTCATCATCTACGTATCAGCAAGGAGTACATCATGGTTCTAGTTCAGGCAGAACTAAAATAAATAGTCTCTTCAAAACCAAATTCTCCATGAACAGTCACATTGACATCCACATGTGGATGGACACTTTTGAGAAGGCTAATGAAGGACTAGGGTCAAGAGAAATGGGTCTAGCCTGTATTTGCATGCTAGACAAAGCAGTATTGGCTGATATCTCTCAGCACCTTCCCAGAAACTACAAATACAAGGGGGTGAGAAAAGCTCTCCTTAAAGTCTTCAATTCAGAAGCAAGGGACAAAATTGACAGGGATAACTTCCTGGTTCTAAAAATTAAGAACTTTGAAGATTTCCCCCATGAATTCTGATCCATGGTAAGTTGGCTGCAGGTGAAGAACCTCATCAGCCCCAAAAACTGTTGCTGTGCCCTTTGACATGCCTTGTTACCATAAAAGGATCTCTGGCTTGAGTTCTCTGGTCAGATAAATGGTATTCATGATATCACTTCAATTGTAGAGCAAGTCTTTACCTTAGGGCAGCTCAAAACTCAGTTAGATTGTCTAAAGCATACCAACCAAAGGATCTATGCCACCCCAGAACCAACCTCAATTCCTGTCTATCAATCTTTGTCTTCTTACCAGGGCAATTCTAATGCCCAGTTGACTCCATATCATATGCGGCCCAACTACACAGGCTGAAGAATTTGTAAGGAAAAGACACATATGCAAAAGGATTGCCCCAACTTTGCTGTGTACAAGAAAGTATAGGAGATGTTTAGAAGCAGACCTCAGGGCCAACCTGGAGTTCATGTAGTTTCTACTGAGGACACAGTCCACATAGAAGACTACTTCTCTTCTGAAAAGGAGTCAAAAACAAATAGGTGATGGACTCAGGGAGTCCCCTGCACCTCTACCTAAACCTCCCCCCAACAACCTAGCTGGTATCTTTGCTATGTTATCAAACCCAACCAGTAAGAAATCAGTACAGGCTTAAAAACTAGAGAAGAGACATGTCTTAATGGAATCTCTTAACTCTAGTATCACCAATCCAACCTTGCGCCCTTATCTGTCCCAACCTGTACCCAACCTGCCCTTGACTGACTCTGATAGCAACTGCAAAGACGTTCCAGCATACCCTGACAACTCTTTTATCAATTTATCTCTTCCCATTCCAATGAAGATCTTACTGAAAGCTCTACCTATGTTCAAAGATTTCTTGGATGCTCTACAAGAGTATCTAAGAAACAACCCTATATATAATATTACTAATAATACCATCAATACTTCCAAAACATGTACATGGGTTCAACTTAAAGTATTTGATACTCCAATCCGCGCTGTTGTTGACACAGGAGCGCTGACAACAATAGTCTCTTCCCAACTTGTATCAAAGCTTTGATTTGAACCAGACTTGGCCTACAACAAAAGCTTTTATACCACAGGAGATCAACAAACCATTGTTGCAGGTGCCTACAGTAGTATCCCATTGATATTTGGTGAGCTAGTCCTAACTACAAGCGCTGTTGTGCTACAATCCACCAGTTATGATATGCTAATAGGTACCAACCTACTACAAAGATACAATGCCATAATAGCCATGGGTACTGGAACAATAACCCTTATGGGCTATTCTATTCCATTATTATTTAACAACAATCAAACCTCATATATGGTATCACAAGGGAAAACCGGCCAACATCATACCTTAATCAAGTACCCACATGGTGTCATGGGGATTCCTTACCGTCTTGCCAACCTGCATACCAAGACTCTTCAGTCCCATGCTAAATCAGCAACAGGCATCAAGTTAAAGGTTAATCATTCTATGGTGATAGAGCCTTTTATGCAAGTGGTTGTTAGCACATGCATTCTGTTTGATGTTCCACCAAGAATGTCTCTAAATGTGTTCAGCCTCCCTCACCTGTTGCTGGTCAAACCAATTTCAGCCCCTGGATTTTGTGACAAAGCCAACCATTCAGAACTTAAAGTGCTACTGACAAAACCCTTTTCAAATAAGATTGTCATCCAAAGACATCAACCAATTGCATACGTCAGGATCAAACCAACCACAGACATTGACTCTGTCTACTATGTAGGAATCTTATCAGAACTAGGGATTTCAAAAACATCTCTAACCCATACTCACTCAGTATTGGCCATCATTCTGCGCAAAGAGATGTCTGGTATTTCTGAGGGGGAGATGCCCAAGTTTGAAAACTTTTAGATGAGTTCAAAGACATCTTTGCAACATCCAATTTTGACTTAGGTTGTGCAAAAGGAGTCAAGCATAAAATCAAAGTTGGTGATTCAGCTCCTATCTATCAAAGGTCATATTGTTGATCACCCAAGGACAATGCAATAATCAGTGAAGAATTTCAACAACTGCTAAGTGCTGGTCTTCTGAAACCATCAAGTAGTCCTTGGGCTTCCCCTCTACTGCTAGTTAAGAAGAAAGATGGCACAAATTGAGTTGTCATTGACTACTAACAGTTGAATCAGATAACCAAGAAAGACAAATACCCTCTGCCATGTATTGACAAAAAACTGGACCAACTAGGCAGAGCATGTTTTTTCTCAGCAATGGAATTGGTCTCTGGTTACTGGCAAGTACCAATGGTTGAAGAGGATCAAGAGAAATGTGCCCTAATCACAGCAGCGTGATTGTACCAACTGACTAGAATGCCCCAAGGATTAGCAAACACACCAGCTACCTTCCAACGACTCATATATAGCACATTTGCTAACTTTAAATAAGTTGTGTTCTCATCTACTTGGACGACATAAATGTTTTCTCTAAGACATTTGATGAACATCTTAGCCACTTGAAGAAAGTCTTCATAAAGCTTCAGAAGAAAGGGTTGAAACTCAAACCTTCTAAGTGCTCTTTCTTTAAGACTCATT
Source organism: Entomophthora muscae (assembly GCA_014839935.2). NCBI lineage: Eukaryota > Fungi > Entomophthoromycota > Entomophthoromycetes > Entomophthorales > Entomophthoraceae > Entomophthora > Entomophthora muscae. Next base: position 215,732 of record QTSX02005023.1, on the reverse strand, counting down.
TGGAATTTTTGGGTCACATCATTTCTAGCAAAGGAATTAGACCAATCCCAGCCAAGACGTTGGCCATAGCCCAGATGCCTTCCCCCACAGACATGAAAGGAGTTCAAGTAATTCTAGGCATGGCAGGTTACTATTGCCAATTCATTCCCAACTTTGCTGAAATAGCCCAACCACTCTTTCATCTGTTGAAAACTTCCACCAATTTTAATTGGACCAAAGAATGTGAAGAAGAATTTCAATCCTTGAAAGATGTGTTGACAACTAACCCTCTATTAGTGTACCAAGATTGTTCCAAGTCTTTTGCTCTGCACATTGACGCTTCCAATGTTGCAATTGGTGCTGTCCTGTCTCAGACCAACAACAAAGACAAGGAACATCCGGTTGCTTACTTTTCAAGAACTCTTAATAAGCATGAACAGAACTATAGCACTACTGAACGTGAATGCCTAGCTGTTCTGTATGCTATCAAAGAGTGTCAACCTTATGTACATGAAACACACTTTATGGTAGTCACCAACCATTTGAGTCTATTATGGCTAAGAAAGATGAAGGATCCAGAAGGCAGACTAGCAAGATGGGCTTCCAAGCTACAAAACTTTGACTTCAACATTGTCCATTGACCAGGAATCAAACATGGAAATACTGACGCCCTATCCAGACTATCAATTGTTGCTGCCTTAGGAGAGGACCTTGATAGTCTTTATGAGTTGATCATTTGACCAGATCAATGGAGTTCCCTAGAGGAGAAAGTGAAAAGGACACTCCAACAACTAAGTCAACACACATTTATAAAGGATGGTAAACTCTTCAAGATTTATAAGGGTGTCACCCTCCCCTATATTTGTCCCTTGAACCAGCTTGCTTGTCTTGATGACTTCCACCAACAATTAGGCCACTCTGGGATACAAAAAATGATGAAAACAATATCAGAATACGTTTATTGGGAAAATATGACCACTGACATTGCAGAATACGTCAACAAATGTCTCCAGTGCGCTAGGTTTAGAGAAAAACCCAACCAACACTCCTATTGATTCATTCTGCCTGGATACGCTTTCCAGACTGTGTCAATTGATGTTGTTGGACCACTTCCAAACGCTGTCCAGGAAAACTGAAGTACATCATAGTTGCCATAGATCACTTAACCAAGTGGGTTGAAGTCTGACCTGTTGCTTCCGCCAATTCTTTACAGACTGCTAAGTTTGTACTTTAAGAGATCATTGCACAACATGGCTGTCCTGCTACAATCTTAACCAACAATGGAACCAACTTTGTCAAGGCTATATTACCTCGTACACATGATCTAATAGGAATCCAGAGTACCTCTTCAGCGCCCTACCAACCCAAGACAAATGAAGCTGTTGGGAGAGTTAATGGAACTCTAGTTAGGATACTGAAGAAACTAGCACACAATCAGCCTTCTTCATGGGATATACATCTAGGTGCAGCTGTCATGGCATAACAATTCACTTTATACTCTAGAACTGGTGTAAGCCCATTCAAAATGCTATATGGCTGACAACCTGGACTTCCTATGCACTTGGTACTGTTGAACGCCAACTGTAGTGAATCTACATACTCTCAACAACTGAATCTCTTGACCAAACAAATAATGAAGACCCAATCTAAAGTGTTCAACAGTCTAAAGAAATATCAAGTTAAAAGCTACTCACAAGACTAAGTGAATCTACCAGCCCTCCCCAAGTTTTAAGTCAGTGATTGAGTTCTTATGTACCAACAACAACTCCAAAAGCCACGGAACAAGCTAGATAGCTTATGGACCAACCCATGTGAAGTCATTGCCAAAGTAGGCTATGATGTCTACAACCTTAAGGATTTAACTTCAGGACAACATATCAATTGTGTCCATGCCAAATTCCTGAAAGGATGTCCAGCCAACTATTCAAGACTAACTGGACCTCTAGTTAAGGTTTAGGGTTTGTCCTTCCCTTACCTAGTTTTTATTACTTCTATTTTCTATTTTATACCATACCCTTAATTCTATTGTAAGGACAAAACCCAAAGAAAAACATAAAAAATTGAAAAGAGAGATGAGCTTTATTGCACATTGCTTATTTGAGAGAAATGACAAACCCAAGGAAATAAAGCACATCCCAAAGATGATGCATGACTGACACTGCTTTGCCAACAACATTGGCTTCAAGAGGACAACTAGAGCCAGACTTAAGGAAGTTCAGAAAATCAGGGAACTTGACTTGATCCAGACGCGCCATGCCAAAATTGGAACCAAAGAGTCCAAAGATCAAGAGCCCAAGACTAGCCAGGAATTCTGATTGAGGCCCATTGGCTAACCAGCTGTTCAAGAACTCTGTGAATTCTAACTTCAGTACATCAGGAATTTCCTCAGCTGACAAGTCCTTTTCATGAGTCACTTTGAATAGCATCTCCAAGGTAAGGAGATACAAGAAGCCCATCAACTGGTCATACAAGAAGTTAGCTTCCTGGGAAAAGGTAATGAAGAACAACTCTTGGTATTCCGCAGGACAACATTTTCCTACTCTGTTCTGGAGAGAGATTGCCTGAGGAGCCATATGATACTTGCCAGGAAAAGCCCAGCTGAGAGCTACGGGACAACAGATTGCCAAGATCTTCTCTTGTTCTTCCTGACTTAAGTCTTAATTAGTTGCTTCATGAAGGAACCAATCTAGTTCCACCTTGTACAACTGTTGTTCAGCCAACAATGCAGTGTTCTCCATACAACGCAAAAGAGGAATTGGCATCTTGCCATCAGGAAATTCAACCTTGAATGCCTCAAACAATTCTTTCCAGGATGATCCTAGCCAAGCTACATTGCTGTCAAAATCCATGGGTATTGCATATCCCATGTCAGTGTCCTAAAGAAGATTAGAAAACATTAGTTATTGTGTTTACCTCAGGTATTGGTTTCACTTTGCTAGGGTTCAACGCCTCAGTACACTTCTTGGATGTTCTTCCATTGACTAGCTTCTTGAAGGCTGACACCTCTTTTCAAATAATCAGGAGCGTCTCCTCAGTGAAGTCTTGTTGATCAGAAGGCTTCTCCTTCTCCTTCTCCTTTTTGGTAACAGGAGCCACTGGTTTACGTAACAAGATTTGAGGCTTCTTTTTGGTTTGCTCTGCTGGTTTTTGCTGCTAATTGACGTCAGTTGCCTTCTGATAGTTACTGGAAGTACTCATTGAACGTGCACACTGACTACCACTAGCAATGGAGGTTATTTGCTATCAGAAACGCTCCAATTCCTTCATCTCCTTGGCATAGTTGTACAGCATGTTGGATACTTTGATTAGGCTCTTTGTGATTGCCTTGTTTTCCTCTGCCACAGCTGATTGCTTGGTTACCAGGTCTACAATAAGTTTCTTGATGTCCTCCATTTTGTTGATCAGGCTCTATGAATTTCCACATTTATAGTCTATTCATTTGAGGGGATGTGTGGTGAAACTCATCATCAGTTAGTTGCTTTAATTATAATCATCATTGGGTACTTCTTGATTGTACTAGGATCCTGATCTCCCTTCCAATATAGCAGTCATTCTTGTTGATTATGATTTAAGCTAGGCGCTGGATCATCATTTCAAGTCCAACTAGCTTCTGGATTGTTCATCCACCCTGGCCTTTGGATTGGGACTCCACTGACTTGCTTCTGGATTGCTTATCCACCTGCCTTGATTACAAATTAGGACTTCACTGACTGGACGTTAATGCTATCAATTAATACAGTTCACCAACTAGACGTTAATTCTATCAATTAATAAAGTTCACCAACTGCAATTTAAACCAACCAACTTCTCCATCCTTGAGCCTCTGCAACCCCCTTGTGCCACTGGGGCTGTTTCCATCCTCCCTTGATTGTTGTGTTGATCCCTAATGGTTTGACATTCATTTCCCCCTCTCTCAACCCCCAAGCAATGACCAACTTACCTTGAGTTATCAAGTAAGTTGTGGTATATAAACCCCTCTCCCTTTTCTCAACAAATTATATGCTATACACCCCCTTATATTAGCTACACCATTGATTACTTTGTTGAGTGTAAAATCTAAGAACTGCAAAGGCTAGTCTCCTCCCATCAACTAAACTGCTAACTAAGCTTGACTAGAAGTCACTTGTTGAGGATTTGCTTTTGAGTAGTTGCTGTTGCCACTGCTCTAAACCCTTTGTTGTTCTCTAGGCTTGGATGTTTTTGTAATACCAACTACTTGTCTGGTTTTCAACTTGTAAAGTACCAAGGCAACTGACCAACCCTTAGAATATCCCCCATCACCATAGTAAGAGTACCACACTCACTGTTGACTCAAAACTTGAAACTAGAAATCTCCTATGTTTTTTGCTAGTTGCGCTAGCTTAATTCTTTTTTAAAGTGTTCAGGGGTGCGAACCCAGAAAACACAACAAAATTGTGGCCATTTTGACACTATTTAATATTTAGCTTGATCAAAAACTTGATTTAACCAGATTTTTCCTTTACGTTTACCACAGTAGTTTTAAAAGCTATGACAAGAACCAAAATAACTCAGATTTAAGCAAAATGATTCAGATTTAAACAAAATCCAAGTTGTGCAAAATTCAGGATTCAATTAATTTATAAAATTTCAGTTAATAAATGAACTGTCAAACAAAAAACAAAATATCACTAGCCCATTATACAAAATTATATCAAACATCAAGCAGTGTAGTTCAAACCCCAAACAAAATGAACTGTCGCACTAAGTGAAATGGATGGATGCTGTTCCAGAGTATATTATAATCCAATCAGGATTCATATGAGGCACCAACAGAAGAACTAAAACAAAACAAAACTTGATCAATCTAGAAGCAAGATTACACAAGCACAAAACAAAATGAACTCACACAAGATGTGTAGTATTAGCAGCCTAAAATAAAAAAATAACAGTTTAACAGCCAATCAACAGCTATCCAATTTAGAGATAGAGGCATTTTATCCATTTTCATGGCTCCAGATTTGTATGAAAAGGTTTTGAGAACCTTCCAAATATGGACTCAAGATTACAATAAAAATAAACAATTAAATTTAAAAATTTCTACTTTTAGTGATTTTATCCAGGGTTTTTTACAATGGTTTTTACAAGAAATATCTTTGACAGCGCCAGCAGCCAAGCCAGCTTCAATGAAGGCAAGGCTCAGAACGTGGAGGCACCTGTTTACACCCAAGCCTTTGAGGCAGGTAACAAGGAAGCTGATCTGTACCTGATCACTGACCCCTATGGCTTTGACTTGTTCAGTAGTCACATAGTGTCTAGCTCTGCCCCTACTCCTGTACCCACCCCTGCAGAAGCTGCACGCCAACCAATCAATCAGGATGGCAACCTTAATTTGAAACAAATTGCTGCCATCACCCAATCTGCCCCTACAGCTAATCAGGCCTCAGCTCCTGCAGCCCAGCGCCCCAAATAACAAATCATCACTGCCTAAATTCTCCAGGAAATTGTGGCACTGAACCTGCAGGGTCTGTCCTGGGATCAGATAGCCAGCCAATTACAATTCACCCAGACTACTGTCATGCGGGAATTCAACAACCTAATGAACAGGGGGAATCTGATTGGGACAGCCAAGAAGCCCAAGAAGGCCCCCAAAGCACAAATAAATCAGGCATACCCAATCATGCTTGACCTCCTCCAGCAGGATCCCAAGCTTCCCTTGACCCAGGTCGCAAAGCAACTTGCGCACTATGGCATTTGGGTGTCTGAGCGCATGGTGCAACTCTGGATGTATGGGAAGGTGGCTTCTATATGGGTTCTTACCAATTTTGCCAGCAACCAATGGGATGGCGCTGAGGATTCCCTGTATGACACTGCCATCAAATCAACCCTGGTTCAATGCTTGACTAATCTAACTAATGATGTCATGTTCATCTCCTATTACAAGCTATCAATAGCTTTTGACAATTTTGGTGAGCAAGGAAAAGCTGCGGCCAAGAATAGAAGGAACAAGGTCAAGAAGGGGAAGTTCATTAGTGCATTTCTGGCTGTTTCAGCCAAGGGTTTTGTCTAATATTAGACAAACCCAGATTTCATCAATGGCTACTCATACAGCCACATCCTCGGTGGATTACTCAACTCCTGGGATGGCTCAAATTCCAAGTACCAGGTTTTCTTGAGCCACCAGATGGAGGGTAGCTTCACTGCCCTCAAGGCCATCCAGGGACGCAGGCACCAGGCCTCAGTCTACCCTGCTGGCAATGCGGAGGTCCATCTGGCTGATGTTGTCTTCTTTAACATGAGATCCACATTACAGGAGCGGCGCCCTCAGGCTTTCAATGACCTCTATCTTGGGGTTCTTGACCACAATTTTCTCTTTGGCTGCCAGATGGTGACTGACTTGTTTGTGTAAATGGTTTTCCATGTGAACATGGGCAACCAATCACGTAAGGATAAGCACCTTCCACCTCAAGCCACTGCCACCTACCAGCCCATCCAGCCAATGACCAATGAGGAATACAACAAGCGTTATATGGCAGCCATCACGCAAAATTCTCCTGCCTTCACCCCTGCCACCCACACCCCTAATTTGCAAGCCCAACCCACCCAATCCCAGACCCCCCAGGCCAGCACCACCTCTACGTCTTCCTTCCTGCGCTGTTCTGCCTCCTAGACATCACACTCTTCCGCCCCAATAAACCCCTTTCACTAAACATTTTCTATTTATATTATCTTTTTTTGAATTTCAATTGTTCATGTTCTCTTTTTTTATAGTTGTATTTATTCTTTATGTTAAGCTTATTTCTATAAAATAATATATTTACTATATTGTGTATCTAGATCCAGAACACAGTTATTTTTAGCACTTAAACACACCCCTTGTGAAAATATTAACAACAATTTGGTGGTCTCCTAAATTTGAATTAGAAAATTATAGGTTTATTGTGTTTAAATAAAGCTGTTGCTGATCCAAATTCTAAAACCTTAATGATAAACTTTAAGCCAATCAGGAGCCAAGTGATAAAGAAATTGTTGTGACATACAGGGTTATTCAATAATTCTTTGATGCATGTGCGCTAATTAATATGATTGGCTTGTTGTTTTGCTATTGTACGTCATTGCTGCTATGGCAAGTTGTTGATGGACTAGTGTTAACCCAGCAGCTGATTGGGCACAAGTCCATCAACAACTTGCCACAGCAGAAATGGTGCCCAATGGCAAAACAACCAGCCAATCATATTAATTAGCACACATGCACCAAAGACTTTTTGAATGACCCTTTATGTCACAGCAATCACTTTATCACTTTGCTCCTGATTATCTTAAAGTTTATCATTAAGGTTTTGAATTTGAATCAGTAACAACTTTATCTAAAAACAGTTGACACTATAATTTTCTAATTCAAATTTATCTGATCACCAAATTGCTGTTAATATTTTCACAAGGGGCTATGTCAAGCGCCAAAAATAATATGGTAATCAAGGAAACAATGCCAACACAAAGCAAACAACACATATTGAGATGAGCGTAAAACATATACACAATGGGTAAAAAGATGGGATAATGTAGTAAATGGGAAAAAAAAGGAATAAACAAAGAGGCAACAGTATCAAAATAATAAATAATTTATTGGGGCAAAAGCTATAAAAACACATGAAAAGGTTAGAAAAAATCAAATGAGAGAACTTGAAAAACTACTCAAAGACCTTGACTTGGCAATTGCCAAAATCAAGGACATTGGCCGCAAGGTCAAAGCCAAAGTTAAGTCTGCTGTCCTCACTGGGGACAAAATTGACAAGGTGTCTGCAAAGGCACTAATGACAAAAAATGCCAGACACCCCTGAGATGACCATCAAGTATCTTCTCAATATCCAGAAGACAGTGGTCAAGGGCCTTCAGTTTAAGGCATACAATCTTTCTGCACCGGTTGTTTGGGTTGATGACCCAGAGATGTACAAACATCTCAAACCCGTCAAGCGTGCCAGAGCAGAGGATACTGAATTGCCAGCGCAATTGCTTGCACCTAGAATGGCCAAGCTGGCTAAGGCTGCAGGCAAGGAAGAAACACAAGAAGGTAGCCTAAAAAACAAAGTTAATAATTTTTCAAAATACTTACCTTTTTTTCTTGGAAAACGTAGACAGCAAACTCCCCCAAGTCCTGGTCCCCTTTGTCCTGGCCACATTCTACGCCAACTACGCCACACATAAGGCCAAGCAGTTGTATCTGTCCCCCCTGTCTTGCAGGAGTTGGAGGACCACATCCACAGGTCCTTTCCTATGTCCAGGGAGGCATTGGCTGGGCTGACTCATGGCAAGGGGGCATCTGAGTGGTCAGTTACTGCCTACAAGGATGCCCAACTGGTCTGGCTGGACCCAGTTAACCTCAGTGGAGTTTACTGTGTAAACTCCATTGAGCTTGTTTGGGAAGTCCTGGTGACGCTCCCATTCAAGAATGTACCGGAGATGGGCCAGGCTCATGCGGCTGCCCGCTTATGCTTCCCCTTGGAGCACACCCTATCTTACCTTCTGGACAACTTTGAGCGCACAGTGGGGAAATTGGCTGTTGCAAATGCAACAGCTGTAAAGAAGACAAAAATCCTCATGGTGGACTTTGGGCTGGCCTGGAGTGCCGGCAAGACAGGGATCCCGCAAGTAATGGATCTTACCTTTGCAAAGACCAGGCACAATAAGAAGATAAGTGTGGTCTATAATAAATTATGTGAGTTAACAGAAGCCTTTGCGCAGCAAAGGCTTCACTTGGTGGTTTACCTTGGGTATCTTTTCTTCTTTGGGTAGAGCGCCAGCATAGAGGATCTAGACAGGGTTCTTCTGGGAATCAACGCGGCCTGGCTTGCACTTGACGGGAAGAAGGTCCCCCCAGATATGACTTGGTGGACCACATGATACAAGAGGCCCTCGTCCTGGCAGGGATTTACGGGTTTGCAGCCCTGCCCAAAAAGCTGCTCCTCAGTTACATCTAACCCTACTCCCCTTCACCAGTGGTTGGGAGTTTTTTTAATAAGGGTGTATCCACTGTCCACAGTGTGGCAGTGGAGGTTGTGCGCCACCTCCATCACAGGGTGGGTACATACCAGAGAACTCACTACAGGAGTTCACAATAAATTTTCTCTTCTAATAAATTTCATTACTATTCATATATTTTTGTTAAATAAAATTTTCTAATTCTTATTTCAGCAAACCAGTTTTGCAAAATATATCGCAGAAACGGGTTTCATAAAAGCATAAAATAATATGTTAATAAAATAATTTCCAACTTATACATTTTATGTTTAATTTTTATAAGACTATTTTATATTTATTTGGAAAAAGTGGTATAAATCTATTCACTTAATCCAGTATCAAGAGTTTGGGATTACCTAAGATGGCATAATAAAATAATATATAATAAAATAAATAAATTACTTACATCTTTTGATGGTCCTTCTGAATGTGATTGTGGGTGTGGAAACATCTAAATATAAAATGATAATTAATAAATCTTGAATAGTAAATAAGAGAATATAAAAAAAATTGGACACACTAAGCCTTTAATTGATTGGCTGTTTGGCTAGGCACATGTGGATGAACAAATCAGTGTGGCCATAGAATTTGGCCACAGTATCAGCTGGGAGGGTGTGGATCCTGGCCTGCAGCAAAAAAAGAGGTCCTTGGTCCCAGTTGGGGTTCCTTGCTTGACAACTCACTTGAGCCACCCAAAGACTTCCTCAATGGGATTTAGGAAGGGCAAATAGGCTGGGAGGAAGAGAAGGCGCAAATTTGCCATGGCCAATTGCTGGGGGCCCACAGCAATGCTGGTGTTGATTGATGGAAATTCTTCAAGAATGTCAGCCACCTTATGGAGACCAACATTGTCCAACACAATGACATTGGTGTAGCCCAGGCTTGTGTGCCTCAGGTGCTCCTGGACCAATTGGAGAAATGATAGAAAGGTCCTGATGTTGTGCAAACCCAATATCATTTGGTAGAGCTCAACCCCCTTTGTACCAATGAGAGCCACCATTGAATAGGCTGTGGCACAGACTGCAGCACACCAAGCTACCATGTCATTTGAGCCTTTTGAGACATAGCCATATGCATTGCATATAGATGAGGCAAATGTCAATTTGTCAATATAGTAAAATGTGACTGTCCTTTTGGCTTTGCGGGCAGTATACGCCTCTGCATATTTTTTCCGGGTCTTGACATTGGCTGGGCTGTTTCTGTTATAAGGAGATACCCCAAGCTTTTTCCAAGAAAATTGCATTCCCTTCACCAGATGGTAGTAAAAGGAAATTGATGCCTCAACCCCAAAAGTAGATTTGACCTTAGCCTGTATATCTGCCAGTTCAAGATGGCAATCCTGGGTTATCCACTGGCGGATTGCCCATTTGTGCTCCTCGGTGAGCATGGTAGAAACACACAAGGATTTCTTTGTGGAAAGGACACAACCAGTATTGATGAATTATTGGAAGGTCTTGCTGGCGTACTTGGGATCCACCTCAACAATGGCCGTGGCTGCCTTGTAATTGCCTGATTCATGCATTAGCTTAAGCAGGATGATGTGTTTGATGTCAGGGATGCGCTTCTGGGCAGGATTTTTAGCAGTGGGGATTGAATTGTTGACATTGGGCATAATACAGGACATGGGCACCTTGGTGTAAAACGCAGCAACTTTCTTCAACACTAACTGCCCCTCATTGTTTTGATAGAACTCAGGCTCCTTGTCATCCTCCTGATTGCCATCACTGACACAGGGCTTGTAGCTAGTATCAAGTACAGGCTTCTCCAGCATGGCTGACAGGACCAAATATCGATGGTACACAACGTTGAACACATACAAAGTAAGTTCTACCTCCTTGTTTCTAACTTTCTTGGTAGAGGTAACCTTGGTTGGCTTCTGGGTCAGCTTTGGGACCCAAGGGTGATGCTCTGTACTCTAGCAGCTTGTGCTCCTTGAACCAGCTGTGTCAGTTCAGTGTCACTATGGAACTCTCCTCTCCTGTCTCCTCCCTGAGTAGGCACTTGGGTTGCACTAACTCTATTCTTTGACCCGCAGGGGAACCCGCAACCGCAGCGCACAATGGGTGTATTGGTACTCTGTTGTTGTGTTCCTTCCATTTTAAAATTTAATAAAATCCTAAATAAATTTCAATTAAGTTACTCCCTATTTTATTTTTTGCTTTTATGTGAATATGGATATTTAATTAGAGTTTAACCCACCCAATATCCCAATTATAGATGTTTTATTTCTTAAGTAGTTGTTTTTGGTTTTACAACTCCCATTTTAGAATACTCAAAACATAATACACCATTTTCCTAGATTTTACTGCCAAATTCAAACACCCAACACAATATTTTTAAAATTTATGTTTCAGATCTTGTGTCTTATTCTAGATACCTTGGTATCATTCATGCTTACAATCCATTACACACATTGTGTGAGTGATTTTGTTTATGTAGTGAGTTGCTATTGTGTTTTGTTTTTGGTTTGAGTTTTTACTCACCTTGATTGGGTGTATTTTGTCATCAATTCACATAGTAAACATATGTACACCAAAAGTCAACTCACACCATTTCTTTTGTGAATCAATGTATTTCAATTGTATTTTGAATGGTTTTGCTTTGCGCGTGAGCCCTTTGTTGCTGTGTTGACTCATTTTGCCCATTAACGCCAAAAAAACCCTGTTAACAGAGTGTATATTTTACACTGATAGTTGGAATTTGCTTAAATCTGAAATCATTTTATTTAAATCTGAGTTATTTTTGGTTGTTGCCATAGCTTTTAAAACTACTGTACTAAAAGTTAGGATATTTTTTATTTGTTTTCACAATGTAAAAGTGTCAATGTTGACACTTTTTAAGCCAAACTTATTTCTAATAATAAAACTGAAACATCTACAACAAAAAAATTAAGTGCACATTTAAACTATTTTTATTAAATCAATATATAGAAAAAGACATTACACATACAGTAGATTGTTAAAATGTTCATCTTATAAATATATATGTGGCACTTATTCCAACTTTAATATCATAAATGGATTAGTGGCTAACAGGGATCTAATAATTTAAGCGTGAGTTACTATGTAATTTACTATAGAATTTATTGTTGAAAATAATGTCAACACTTAGAAATGTTGTCTATCTGCTTGTGATCATCTGCCAGAGTGGAGTTAAGCAAATTAGAGTGGCGCAATTAAGCTTAAATTAATATGCCACTTCATATAAAGAATGTTGTAAGTGACATTGTCAACACTTTATCCTTTTCATTACTGAATACAACTTTCTTAACTTTTTTCAATATACACAATGGCAAAATATCATATTAACACTACCCAAATATTATTTTTAATAAAGAAATAAAGAACTTTGATACTTTTGTTACTTATTTTCATATTTTTTAATTTTACTATGTGAACAAAAACACACAGAAAACAGTTGATATTTTCTAGCCTGCGTAAATTTAATTAAGCTTACTATGAAAAAACAGAGTAATTTTTAAAAAAAATGTTGATAGTGACAATTTTGTCAAAAATAATGTCTACAATTTTTGTAATTGATAGTGAGAATTCATCTTTTTTACTAATTGTCACTCATAATGTTGATGCTTTTCAGTTCTCACATATAAAACTTTGTGTTTTACATAATAAAAACTTCTCATTCTTTGATATGTTGTATTTTTCACTTTGCTCTTTCATATTTTGTAATTTTAAAATAAAATCTATATCTAAATATGATACTTTTACATATTTCTCTTAACTTTTAACTTGTTATTTAAAACTATATTAAAATAAAAACTATACAAGTATTTTTTACCTTTTAAATGCCAATAAAAACCATATAAGATTTACTTTTTTATATTATGCTTTTTAAGTTGTTTTGTTTGTTTTTTACATACATTGCTTTATTTTAAACCATTTTACTTATTATTTTAGGACAAAAACACTTCCAAACAGTCCAAAGGAACCAAGCGTCCTTCAAAGCCAACTAAACCCACCAAAAAGGTGCCTGTCTCATAAAAGAAGGCCACTTCAAAACCATCCCCAAAGCCCTCACCAAAGCCCTCCCATGAGCCCTCTCCTAAGAAGAGCCCTACTCACTCCACTGAGGGAGAGGAATCTGATGGCTCTCTTACAGAGCACAGTTTTTACAACTTGGCTTCTGACAAGGAGCCAACCAAGAAGAAGCGCTCATCCCAAAAGTCCCCACCCAAGGATAAGTCTCCTGCACACGAGGAGCACCAAGATAAGCCCCCTTCTGCTTCCCCCTACCAAACTTCCCTCCTTCCAGTTCATTAGGAGATGATTAAAAACCCTGGTCTTATTACTTCCCTGGCTTCTTTCATGCTCCTGCTGGCCCCTGGGACCCTCTATTGGCCCACAACATCTGCAACGTTGACGGCAAATTCAAGGTTTCCTCTTCCTTGCTCAAATACTTCCCAATCATGAGCGTGAAGGGTGGGTCGGCCATGGTGGCCAATGGGTATATTTTCTCTTGCACCAATGCCAACTGGAACTTCAAGAGCTGCCATTACACCTGTGAGGACCGCTTCTGCCCAGTGCAGCTCAACATTGAGCGCAGGACTTGGTCCAAACCAAAAGGGCAAGCATACCTACATCATTCCCAACACCACCATAGCCCGCCTCCTCAAGTGGTATCTGGTGCAGGTGATGCCCACCTCCAAAGATCTTTCTGCCACCCAGATGGCCGTGCTTGCTTGCAAGTACCTCTCCCCAACCAACTAGAAGAGGGTTCCAACTCACAATCAGTTGGTCAAGTTTGTAAGTGATAGGCGTCAAGCCTCAAACCCCATGGCCAAGAGTGCCACCAACATCAAGGACTTTATCCTCACAGATGCCCTCAAGAAGACAGAGGATGGTGAGATGTTCCTTCTCCATGACAATGGGCAGGAAGTAGAGGATAGGATTGTAGCCTATGCCACACCTAAAACCTGGAGCAGCTAACCACTGCTACCACCTGGCTTTGTGATAACATTTGCAATCTGTCCCACCCTATTCAAGCAGCTTTTGGTACTGCATGGGCAGTTTGACACGTAGGTCATCCTCTTGTCTTCTTTCTCCTTCTTGGTGCCAAGACTAAAGTCTACACCAGAGCCTTCAAGATTGTCTGGGATGCTTTGAGCTTCCTTCTCACCAACCAGCTCCCTCCTCCCACTCACGCCACAAGGGCAAATCTCTCCTTTGCTGAGAAGGATGAGTCCACCATAGCTGCTGAGCAGCTATCTCATGCGCGCTCACTTGGGCCAAAGGTTATCATAATGGACTTTGAGCAATCTCAGTTCAGAGCCTTCAAGGCCACCTTTGATGGAGAAGTCCATTGCTGCTTCTTCCATTTTAGGCAGGCCCTTTTCAAGAATCTCAAGAGTGAGAAGGACCTTTTCAAGAAGTATCTTAATGAGGGTAAAGGGAAGTACCGCTTTGCCATCACCCAGTTTGCTGCCTTGTCTTTTGTACGACCAGAGCATACTGGGCTTGGCTTTGAGGTCCTCCTGGAAGATGCTTACATGAATAAGCACTCCACCATTTTTAAGGGTTACCTTGAGTACTTTGAAAAGCAATGGATAGGCAATAAGGTGACTTCCTGGAGAGAAAAGAGCAGGGCCACTACCCCTTGGAACTGTCAAGGCGCCTGACTCAAGGGGGAGATGAAGACCACCTACAGCCTTGAGGTTTGGCACAAGCACTTGAAGACCAAGTTTGGGTCCAACCCCAAATACAACAAGTTTTTTGCCAAGCTACAGGAGGATCAGGCCAGAAATGCCCCCAAGTTTTGCAGCCTGGCCAACCAGGTGGCCCCCAAGAAGCAAAAGTCCAAGGAGCAGGACTACCAGGAGGCAGTGCAAAAGGTGGTGAGAAAGTACTATAAGGTGGAGGAAATAAAAAAATACCTTGAAGATGTTGCAACTGCTCTTGCTGGTGGGTTTAATTAGCCAAATAAACTTTGCTTTGCTTTGCCTGGATTATTTTAACTTTAGGATTTTTATACTTTCATATTTTTTTGGACATTACTAATCTTTTTATGCATAAATGGTAAGTTTCAGATAAAGTTTCAATGTGGTTTTATAAGAAATATCTTATATTTTGTTAATTTATCTTTAAGGCATGAGATTTTTCAGTTGTGCTTATATAAAGTATAATGAATTTAAATTATAATTTTCTTATATTTTGTAGGTTTTATGATATATGAAATATCTTTATTTTTGATTCATTGGAATTTAATTTTTATGGGAATAAAAAATAATTTTATAATAAAAAGTGTATTTTACATAGTAAATTGAAAAATAGTTGCTTATATCTCCTTATTCTTATTACTTATGGTATTTTTTATTGCATTTTGAGTTTTCTGGGGTTATTTCAGTATAATAAAGTATTTAAAAATATATTTTTTATATTAAATATGTTCAGGGTAAAGTGTGCCATTACTTAAAAAAAGTGTCAACATCTAGGAGACGACATTATGTAAAACCAGGTTGTCACTTTACTATAGTGTCAACATTAAAAGTGTTGACATGGCCACTATCAACATTTTTAGCGTCAACATGGGCGCTGTTGCCCTTGTCACTTGGCAAGGAAGAAGGTTTGTAGGGAGAGCTTGGCTTGCTTATTGCTCCCACTGTGTTATTTCTTTGTCCTAATTGCCTTGGGTACTGGTGACTCTGAAATAAGTGCAGTTGGATTGGCAGCAACAGCGCCCATGCTGACATTAAAAATGTTGACACTTTTAATGCTGACACTATAGTAAAGTGACAACCCGGTTTTACTTGATGTTGTTTCCTGGATGTTGACACTTTTTTAATTAACAAAACACTTTACCCTGAACATTTTTAATATAAAAAATCTAACAAAAGACTTTAGTATACTAAAATGACCCCAAAAAGTTCAAAACTGCAATATAAAAATTACCATAAGTAATAAAAATAAGGAGATTTAAGCAACTATTTTTCAGTTTACTATGTAAATTACACTCCTTATTATAAAATTATTTTTTATTCCCATAAAAATTAAAATTCCAATGAACCAAAAATAAAGATATTTAATATATAATAATAACTACAAAATATAAGAAAATTCTAGTTTTAGTTTATTATACTTTATATAAGCATAACTGAAAATATCTCATACCTTAAAGATAAATTAACAAAATATAGGATATTTCTTACTAAACCACATTAAAACTGTATCTGAAACTTACCATTTATACCTAAAAAGATTAATACACTATAAAAAATTAAAAAATTAAAAGTTTAAAATTAAAAATATACAGGCAAAGCAAGATTCATTAAGCTAATTAAAGCCACCAGCAAGAGCAGTGGCAACGTCCTCAAGGTACTTCTTAATCTCCGCCACCTTGTAATTTTTCTTCACCACCTTTTGAACGTCCTCCTGGTAGTCCTGCTCCTTGGACTTTTGCTTCTTGGGGGCCACCTGGTTGGCTAGGCTGCAAAACTTGGGGGCATTTCTGGCCTGATCCTCCTGTAGCTTGGCAAAAAACTTGTTGTATTTGGGGTTGGACCCAAACTTGGTCTTCAAGTGCTTGTGCCAAACCTCAAGGCTGTAGGTGGTCTTCATCTCCCCCTTGAGTCAGGCGCCTTGACAGTTCCAAGGGGTAGTGGCCCTGCTCTTTTCTCTCCAGGAAGTCACCTTATTGCCTATCCATTGCTTTTCAAAGTACTCAAGGTAACCCTTAAAAATGGTGGAGTGCTTATTCATGTAAGCATCTTCCAGGAGGACCTCAAAGCCAAGCCCAGTATGCTCTGGTCGTACAAAAGACAAGGCAGCAAACTGGGTGATGGCAAAGCGGTACTTCCCTTTACCCTCATTAAGATACTTCTTGAAAAGGTCCTTCTCACTCTTGAGATTCTTGAAAAGGGCCTGCCTAAAATGGAAGAAGCAGCAATGGACTTCTCCATCAAAGGTGGCCTTGAAGGCTCTGAACTGAGATTGCTCAAAGTCCATTATGATAACCTTTGGCCCAAGTGAGCGCGCATGAGATAGCTGCTCAGCAGCTATGGTGGACTCATCCTTCTCAGCAAAGGAGAGATTTGCCCTTGTGGCGTGAGTGGGAGGAGGGAGCTGGTTGGTGAGAAGGAAGCTCAAAGCATCCCAGACAATCTTGAAGGCTCTGGTGTAGACTTTAGTCTTGGCACCAAGAAGGAGAAAGAAGACAAGAGGATGACCTACGTGTCAAACTGCCCATGCAGTACCAAAAGCTGCTTGAATAGGGTGGGACAGATTGCAAATGTTATCACAAAGCCAGGTGGTAGCAGTGGTTAGCTGCTCCAGGTTTTAGGTGTGGCATAGGCTACAATCCTATCCTCTACTTCCTGCCCATTGTCATGGAGAAGGAACATCTCACCATCCTCTGTCTTCTTGAGGGCATCTGTGAGGATAAAGTCCTTGATGTTGGTGGCACTCTTGGCCATGGGGTTTGAGGCTTGACGCCTATCACTTACAAACTTGACCAACTGATTGTGAGTTGGAACCCTCTTCTAGTTGGTTGGGGAGAGGTACTTGCAAGCAAGCACGGCCATCTGGGTGGCAGAAAGATCTTTGGAGGTGGGCATCACCTGCACCAGATACCACTTGAGGAGGCGGGCTATGGTGGTGTTGGGAATGATGTAGGTATGCTTGCCCTTTTGGTTTGGACCAAGTCCTGCGCTCAATGTTGAGCTGCACTGGGCAGAAGCGGTCCTCACAGGTGTAATGGCAGCTCTTGAAGTTCCAGTTGGCATTGGTGCAAGAGAAAATATACCCATTGGCCACCATGGCCGACCCACCCTTCACGCTCATGATTGGGAAGTATTTGAGCAAGGAAGAGGAAACCTTGAATTTGCCGTCAACGTTGCAGATGTTGTGGGCCAATAGAGGGTCCCAGGGGCCAGCAGGAGCATGAAAGAAGCCAGGGAAGTAATAAGACCAGGGTTTTTAATCATCTCCTAATGAACTGGAAGGAGGGAAGTTTGGTAGGGGGAAGCAGAAGGGGGCTTATCTTGGTGCTCCTCGTGTGCAGGAGACTTATCCTTGGGTGGGGACTTTTGGGATGAGCGCTTCTTCTTGGTTGGCTCCTTGTCAGAAGCCAAGTTGTAAAAACTGTGCTCTGTAAGAGAGCCATCAGATTCCTCTCCCTCAGTGGAGTGAGTAGGGCTCTTCTTAGGAGAGGGCTCATGGGAGGGCTTTGGTGAGGGCTTTGGGGATGGTTTTGAAGTGGCCTTCTTTTATGAGACAGGCACCTTTTTGGTGGGTTTAGTTGGCTTTGAAGGACGCTTGGTTCCTTTGGACTGTTTGGAAGTGTTTTTGTCCTAAAATAATAAGTAAAATGGTTTAAAATAAAGCAATGTATGTAAAAAACAAACAAAACAACTTAAAAAGCATAATATAAAAAAGTAAATCTTATATGGTTTTTATTGGCATTTAAAAGGTAAAAAATACTTGTATAGTTTTTATTTTAATATAGTTTTAAATAACAAGTTAAAAGTTAAGAGAAATATGTAAAAGTATCATATTTAGATATAGATTTTATTTTAAAATTACAAAATATGAAAGAGCAAAGTGAAAAATACAACATATCAAAGAATGAGAAGTTTTTATTATGTAAAACACAAAGTTTTATATGTGAGAACTGAAAAGCATCAACATTATGAGTGACAATTAGTAAAAAAGATGAATTCTCACTATCAATTACAAAAATTGTAGACATTATTTTTGACAAAATTGTCACTATCAACATTTTTTTTAAAAATTACTCTGTTTTTTCATAGTAAGCTTAATTAAATTTACGCAGGCTAGAAAATATCAACTGTTTTCTGTGTGTTTTTGTTCACATAGTAAAATTAAAAAATATGAAAATAAGTAACAAAAGTATCAAAGTTCTTTATTTCTTTATTAAAAATAATATTTGGGTAGTGTTAATATGATATTTTGCCATTGTGTATATTGAAAAAAGTTAAGAAAGTTGTATTCAGTAATGAAAAGGATAAAGTGTTGACAATGTCACTTACAACATTCTTTATATGAAGTGGCATATTAATTTAAGCTTAATTGCGCCACTCTAATTTGCTTAACTCCACTCTGGCAGATGATCACAAGCAGATAGACAACATTTCTAAGTGTTGACATTATTTTCAACAATAAATTCTATAGTAAATTACATAGTAACTCACGCTTAAATTATTAGATCCCTGTTAGCCACTAATCCATTTATGATATTAAAGTTGGAATAAGTGCCACATATATATTTATAAGATGAACATTTTAACAATCTACTGTATGTGTAATGTCTTTTTCTATATATTGATTTAATAAAAATAGTTTAAATGTGCACTTAATTTTTTTGTTGTAGATGTTTCAGTTTTATTATTAGAAATAAGTTTGGCTTAAAAAGTGTCAACATTGACACTTTTACATTGTGAAAACAAATAAAAAATATCCTAACTTTTAGTACAGTAGTTTTAAAAGCTATGGCAACAACCAAAAATAACTCAGATTTAAATAAAATGATTTCAGATTTAAGCAAATTCCAACTATCAGTGTAAAATATACACTCTGTTAACAGGGTTTTTTTGGCGTTAATGGGCAAAATGAGTCAACACAGCAACAAAGGGCTCACGCGCAAAGCAAAACCATTCAAAATACAATTGAAATACATTGATTCACAAAAGAAATGGTGTGAGTTGACTTTTGGTGTACATATGTTTACTATGTGAATTGATGACAAAATACACCCAATCAAGGTGAGTAAAAACTCAAACCAAAAACAAAACACAATAGCAACTCACTACATAAACAAAATCACTCACACAATGTGTGTAATGGATTGTAAGCATGAATGATACCAAGGTATCTGAAATAAGACACAAGATCTGAAACATAAATTTTAAAAATATTGTGTTGGGTGTTTGAATTTGGCAGTAAAATCTAGGAAAATGGTGTATTATGTTTTGAGTATTCTAAAATGGGAGTTGTAAAACCAAAAACAACTAATTAAGAAATAAAACATCTATAATTGGGATATTGGGTGGGTTAAACTCTAATTAAATATCCATATTCACATAAAAGCAAAAAATAAAATAGGGAGTAACTTAATTGAAATTTATTTAGGATTTTATTAAATTTTAAAATGGAAGGAACACAACAACAGAGTACCAATACACCCATTGTGCGCTGCGGTTGCGGGTTCCCCTGCGGGTCAAAGAATAGAGTTAGTGCAACCCAAGTGCCTACTCAGGGAGGAGACAGGAGAGGAGAGTTCCATAGTGACACTGAACTGACACAGCTGGTTCAAGGAGCACAAGCTGCTAGAGTACAGAGCATCACCCTTGGGTCCCAAAGCTGACCCAGAAGCCAACCAAGGTTACCTCTACCAAGAAAGTTAGAAACAAGGAGGTAGAACTTACTTTGTATGTGTTCAACGTTGTGTACCATCGATATTTGGTCCCGTCAGCCATGCTGGAGAAGCCTGTACTTGATACTAGCTACAAGCCCTGTGTCAGTGATGGCAATCAGGAGGATGACAAGGAGCCTGAGTTCTATCAAAACAATGAGGGGCAGTTAGTGTTGAAGAAAGTTGCTGCGTTTTACACCAAGGTGCCCATGTCCTGTATTATGCCCAATGTCAACAAGTCAATCCCCACTGCTAAAAATCCTGCCCAGAAGCGCATCCCTGACATCAAACACATCATCCTGCTTAAGCTAATGCATGAATCAGGCAATTACAAGGCAGCCACGGCCATTGTTGAGGTGGATCCCAAGTACGCCAGCAAGACCTTCCAATAATTCATCAATACTGGTTGTGTCCTTTCCACAAAGAAATCCTTGTGTGTTTCTACCATGCTCACCGAGGAGCACAAATGGGCAATCCGCCAGTGGATCACCCAGGACTGCCATCTTGAACTGGCAGATATACAGGCTAAGGTCAAATCTACTTTTGGGGTTGAGGCATCAATTTCCTTTTACTACCATCTGGTGAAGGGAATGCAATTTTCTTGGAAAAAGCTTGGGGTATCTCCCTATAACAGAAACAGCCCAGCCAATGTCAAGACCCGGAAAAAATATGCAGAGGCGTATACTGCCCGCAAAGCCAAAAGGACAGTCACATTTTACTATATTGACAAATTGACATTTGCCTCATCTATATGCAATGCATATGGCTATGTCTCAAAAGGCTCAAATGACATGGTAGCTTGGTGTGCTGCAGTCTGCGCCACAGCCTATTCAATGGTGGCTCTCCTTGGTCCAAAGGGGGTTTAGCTATACCAAATTATACTGGGCTCACACAACAGCTGTACCTTCCTATCATTTCTCCAATTGGTCCTGAAGCAACTAAGGCGCACAAGCCTGGGCTTCACCAATATTATTGTACTGGACAATGTTGGTCTCCATAAGGTGGCTGATATTCTCAAGGAATTCCTAATGATTGACACTAGCATTGCAGTGGGCCCTCAGCAATTGGCCACAGCAAATTTGCGCTTTCTCTTCCTCCCTGCTTATTTGCCATTCCTAAATCCCATCAAGGAAGTCTTTGGGTGACTCAAGCAAGTTGTCAAGCAAGGAACCTCAACTGGAACTGAGGACCTCTTTAATTTGCTGCAGGCTGGGATCAACACCCTCCCAGCCAAGACTGTGACCAAATTCTATGGCCATGCTGATTTGTTCATCCCTGCGTGCCTAGCCAAACAGCCAATCAATTAAAGGCTTAGTGTTCTAAATTTTTTATATTCTCTTATTTACTATTCAAGATTTATTAATTATCATTTTATATTTAGCTGTTTCCAATCCTGCAATCACATTCAGTAGGACAATCAATGAAGGTTAGTAATTTATTATTTATAATCATTTTTTATTGTGTCATCTAAGGGTATCCCAAATGCTTGTTACTGGATTATGCAAACGCATTAAAATTACTTTTGACTAATAAATAAAATAATCAAATAAAAAATTTAATTGTAATGTGTACAAATAAGAAGTAGATTTTATCAAAATATTATAATGCTTTTATTAAGACCTTCTCTGGGATATATTCTGCAAATCCTGTTTGCTAAAATAAGAATTAGAAAATTTTATTATAATAAAAACAACATGAATTGTTATGAAATTTATTGGAAGAGAGCATTTATTAAGAACACCTGTAGTGAGTTCTTCTGTATGTACCCACCCTGCAATGGAGGTAGCGCACAACCTCCACTGCCACACTGTGGACGGCGGATACTTCCTTATTAAAAAACTCCTGCCTGCTGGTGAAGAAGAGTAGGGTTAGGTGCAAATGAAGGAGCAGCTTTTCTGGTGGGACTGCAAGCCCGTAGATACCAGCCAGGACCAGGGCTTCCTGGATATTGTGATCCACAAATTCATACCTGGGGGGACCTTCTTTCTGTCAAGTGAGAGCTGGGCCTTTTCAATTCCCAGAAGGACCAGTCAAGATCCTCCACGCTGGCGCTCATCCCAAAGAAGAAAAGATAACCAAGGTAAATCACCAAGTGAAGCCTTTGCTCAGCAAAGGCTTCTGTAAACTCACATAATTTATAAAAACCGCACTGATCTTCTTATCACGCCTGGTCTTTGCAAAGGTAAGATCCATTGTCAATTGGAGCCCTGTCTCATCTGCACTCTAGGCTAGCCCAAAGTCTGCCAGGAGGATCTTAGTTTTCCTGACAGCTGTTGCATCTGAAACAGCTAATTTCCCCACTGCGCGCCCAAAGTTGTGCAGAAGGTAAGATAGGGTGTGCTCCAAGTGGTAGCAGAAGCAAGAAGCTGCATGAGCCTGGCCCATCTCTGGTACATTATTGAATGGAAGTGTTGCCAGGACGTCCCAAACAAGCTCAATGGAGTTTACTGTGTAAACTCCATTGAGGTTAACCGGGCCAGGAAGACCAGTTGGCATCCGTGTAGGCAGTAACTGCCCAATTGGATGCCCCCTTGCCATGCGTCAGCTCAGCCAATGCTTCCCGCAACATAGGAAAGGACCTGTGGATGTGGTCCTCCGGTTTCCACAAGACAGGGGGAACAGATACAGCTGCTTGGCCACATGAGTGGTGTAGTTGGCGTAGAATGTGGAAGGCATAAAGGGGACCAGGACTTGGCAGAGTTCACTGTCTATGTTCTCTAAAAAAACAGGTAAGTATTTGCAAGTTTTTTTAATTTTATTTTTTATATTACCTTCACGTGTTTCTTCCTTGCCGGCTGCTTCAGCAGGCTTGGCCATTCTTGGTGCAAGCAGTTGTGCAGGAAGTTCTTTATCCTCTATTCTGGCACGCTTGGAAGGTTTGAGATGTTCATACATCTCTGGGTTGTCAACCCAGACAGATGGCACAGAAAAATAGTATGCCTTAAATTGCAGGCCCTTGACCACTGTCTTCTGGATGTTGAGAAGACGCTTGATGGTCTTCTCAGGGGTGTCTGGCATTTTTGTCATTAGGGCCTTTGCAGACACCTTGTCTATTTTGTCTCTGTCAAGGACAGCAGACTTAACTTTGGCTTTGACCTTGCGGTTGATGTCTTTGATTTTGGCAATTGCCAAGTTGAGATCCTTCAGAAGCTTCTCCAATTCTCTCATTGGTTTTTAATAACTTTTTTGTATGTTTTTATAGCTTTTGCCCCAATAAATTCTGTATTTTTTTGATACTGTTGCCTTGTGATGATCCACATGTTTGGTGGTTTTGCAGGCAGGGCTAATGTTGGCCAAGCAAAATTTTGGTTGTTTGTTGGAGGTGAGCCTAGTAGGTAACATGGTCTACTAGGGTAAGTAAGGTGAGCCTAGTAGGTAACATGGTCTACTAGGGTAAGTAAGGAGAGCCTAGTAGGTAACATAGTCTACTAGGGTAATTAAGGTGAGCCTAGTAGGTAACATATGACTACTAGGGTAAGTAAGGCCTAGCTGGTAGATAACAAAGGACTACCAGAGGCAGATGTTGCCTCCACCCAGAAGAAGATATTGGCTGCTTTGGGCTATAGTGCCACCCTGCAGGAAACTGTGGCTGCAAAAGGGTGAAGACTGAAATAGCAAGCAGGGAACTTTGTCTGTTGGGGGGGAGTAGGTTTTGGATCCCTGGTAGATAACGCAGGCTGCCAGGGAGGGGAAGAGCTCTGAGGGCTCTATGTACCCTAATACACTTACAGGAGGTCTGTGAGCAAGCACCCTACCTAACGGACTGGTAGAGTGTCCTCATTTATGCCCCTATGGGAGCTTTGGGGAAACCCAAGGTGAGCGTTGGAGGGTATAGACTTGCTCAGAAGTGTCACCAAGGCGGCTTGCTTGGGGAAGCAAGCTGCAGAGCTTGGTGTGATCAGGCCTCTGGGAAGTAGATCTGATTACTCTGCTACTGAAAGCCCATACTTAATCACCTGGGTGAGTAAAGACAAAGTATGGGTCATTATTTGTTAGATTAATCTGTTTCCTATTAACTGTGCTACTTAAAACTTTAAAATTTTGTTTTAATTTTCTTATCAATAAATTTAAATAATTACAGCAATTTTATCAAAATAAATCTTATTTAATCCTTATAATATAAAAATCTATATTAAATCAATCATTTTCTACTTACAGCTAAACTAAACTGTATTAAAAGCTAGTAACAATCTTATTTCATATACCATTATTTCTTGAAAGCTGATTAGTACAAAATGACATCATTCTAAAAAGATCAACCTAAAAATACAATAAAAACTGATATGATGCTTTTTGTTGGAAATCAAATTGTTGCCTAAAATCTTAGCTTTTTTAAAATATTTAATTTAAAAATATAATAATTTTTGAATCCCTCTTTTTAAAAAGAGGGCAGATAGCTTTTTGCATATTTAATAAATATTAAATAATTTTGGATTTTTTAAAAAAAAATCTAGTAAAAAGTCAAAAAAAACTAAAACTAAAATTAAAACTGAACTTTTATTGAAATTTCAGTGATCTCATTTAGCATAAGTAATTTATTCTTAAGTTAGATTTTATAGAAAATATATAATAAGAACTTATAAGAGAGTAAAAGTTTTTCTTTTCAAAATTTTAAGTATTTAATATTAATAAAATAGCTTTATACAACTATTTAATAAAATATATTTTTATACTGTATGCTAGAGATAATATGTATAAAAAATTCAAACATAAAAAAGAATGTATCAAAATCTTGCTTTATTTAATTAAATTTTATAAAGGTTAAAATTTATTTGAACTAAACAGAAAATGATCTTGGTCATTGTATCTATAAAAATAAGATACAAATTTAATTATACAAGCAAATATTTATATATGATTAGAAAAACATTTTTGTTTTGATAGATTTAAAATATATAAAGTTCATTTTTAAGAACTGTTAAAGGTTATAATAAACTTAAGTTTATTTAAAAAAGGTTTTTGAGTTGGTTACTAAAAGTAAGCTAAATAATGATTTATACTTTAAATTTAGTTTAATGATTAAAATATCATACTTTAAGAGTTAATTAGCATATTTTATTTCAAATAATAATTTTATAAGCTTACATTCAAAGCCACTACAAGATACTAAATTGGTATTAAAATATAAAGTTGCAGCACAATTCTGAAAGCTGAGATTAAGGGCTTTCTAATGATACTAGTTTGAGCGAGATTGAAGTACTATTCGCGGAAATATCAACAGTTAACCAGAATATTAAAAGGGGTAAATAAACAATGATATCAGACTTCAGGGGTGATATTGATAAATTAAGGAGATCAGTTGGGGGTCAGTTGGAGATTTATGCCTGTAGTGCAAAAGCTCAGCTAACATGGTATTTAAACAGCTCAACTTTACAGAAATTTACTTTACAATCTACACCTTTACTCCTCTCTGATAACTGCTCATCTATTTCCAAGCAAGAACTGCCTAAACCAAGCCAAGGAACCCAACCACTATCATTATGGAACCTATCAAGTTTGCACCTCAGATGACACCCTTCTTCTCACTGGGGGCTTCTACTAAGCAAGAAAGAATCTCTATGCTTAAACAAGCATTCCTTTTTACTGCTGGCAGTGATCTTAACAGCTTTGTTGAGCATTTCTTATTAAAAACAGAGTTTGGAAAAAGTACCTTCTTACCTGTCATACAAAATTCTAAGACAGATGATTTCCTTAACAACCTAAAGGAATTGATGTCAGAGTCCCCTGCCAAGCACCTTCCTTCCCTAAGAGCATTGGTTACATCAAGCTACAGTCTGAAAGAGCTTTTGGATTGTGGATTTAAAATGACAAAAAATGAGTATTCATATTCTAAAAAAATAAAAAATGCTAAAAAAGCATCATTAAATTCAAAAAATAAAAAAGGAAAAAATGATTCAGTAAAAAAAGAAAACATAAAAAATATTTTAAAAAATGTATTAAAAAATTCATTTCCAACTAGCCAATTCACTAAAAAATCCCCTGGATTGATTTATGAAGAATTACAAAAAGAGTTGAGTGAATACTCAACTAAAATAAAATACTCATTATTGAAAACAAAAAAAGAAATTTACGAAGATATGAAAATAAAAAACAATATTTCTATTTCACTTTCCACTTTTTATAAGCTTATTCCTAATAATATAATTAAAAGCAAAAAGCAAACTGATATGTGTAACATTTGCAACTTAAAAAAGTCATTAGAAATAAAGAAAAAGGATTTGAGTATAAAGAAGTTGCCATTGCCTAAATCTATTAAAGAAAATTTGGAATCCATTGACCTACATGAAAAGTTTTATAAGCATCAAAATAAAGAATATATTAGTGATATAAATAATCTTAATAATAATTCATGTGTTATAGTAATAGACTATAAAGAAAACTTTAAAATAGGTGGGGGTCCTATAGAGACAAATAATTGTTTTTATGAGAAAATACCTATTTCTTTATTAGGATTTGCAATTGCTTTTAAAGAAAATGAGAAAATTAAATATGAGTATCATGACTTTTTATCTGAAATTCTATCTCATGACTCTTTGTTTTCAGGTCAGTGTTTGATAAGTCTGCTTAAAAATAATAAATTTAAGAATATTGAAAATATTAAAGTTTGGACTGATAATGGTAATCATTTCAGATCTTATGAATTCTTATATTATCTTTTTAAAGAGGTACCTAAAATTATAAAAGGAACAATTAAGTTTAATAGATTTGTTGAGTGTCATGGCAAAAGTATTGTTGATGGTCATTTTGGTGTATTATCTAAAATATTTAAACAAAAGGAAAATGAGATGTATATAAAAAATATAAATGATCTCAAAATGGTTTTTGAGAGAGAGGAAGAAAGAAAGGGTCTATATGAGACACTTGTAAATAATTCAGATGCTTCCCAAAAATTTTTTTTTTACATCTATGATAGAAAATCTAGGCCTAAAAAAGCTGGCTTGAAGTCAAAGCATTTTATGTTAATCTTTCATATTTAATGAAAGATGGTGAGCTGTATGTTTCACCTTTGACATTTGAGGATGTTAAGGAGTACTCCAAAATAAATTATTGTGCAAAGTTCTGCACAGATGACAGAGAAACAAAGAGAGCTGATACTACTAAAGGATTAGTAGGACATGCTCATGAAGTTGGACACATAACAAAAACTTATATTTCACATAGGGTAAATAGTCTTTTAAATACAACAACTTTTTTTTCTAAAAATAACTAAGAAATTAATTATATGAGCCAAAGATAGGGTAATAGCATTTATAGCTTTGGGGCTGCTATTACTCTCCCATGCAACTCATATATTTAATTCTTGGCTTATTAAAATAGAAAAAAGGGTTTTAGCAAAAAATACAGCTAATAGAAATAAGATTTATTTCTATTATTTGTATATTTTACACTATTAAACTTTTCTTCAGTAAACTAAGCATTATAATAATGTTCAAAAAACATAAGTTTATGACTTAAATGATACCAAAGAAGTTAAAAAGCTTTGAAATGCTTAAGCTGGCGCCTTGGCAGAATCTAACTAATAATGACCCATATAGACATTGATCTATGGTTGAATGGCCTAAGTGGACTTCCACTTGTGAGGGCCCAGTCAAACAACAGTTCAATGTAGACTCATGCCTGGGTCTACAAGTTCTGGTAATGGGGGCTGAGATAAAGAACCAAGGTGGTTCACGGAATTAACAGAGAAAACTAGCAAGAGGGACTGTTTGGTCACGGTGAAGGCTAGTTGATGGACTGTTAATTCATATTGAATTGAATGAACCAATATGGTTCAGTGTGTAGAAGGAGCAAAGAAGGTTCCTAGTGAGGATTTGTTGAGGGACTGATTGAGGATAAGTTGAAGGACAAGAAGATTATGATGCAGGACTAGCTGATCAAAGAGCAGGATGGCCAAAGGACCAGAAGATTGTGTTGCAGGACTGAAGAACTGGAATATGAGCTGGCTGAAAGATCCAAAGATGATAGGGAAGCACTGGTGGTCCGGAGAAATGAGCCAAGATTTTGCCAAATTGATTTGCTGAAGTGGAAAGATGTGGAATATTTTGCCTTGGTTTAGTATTAAAATCAAGAAGGAATGTGGATAGAAGTGTGGGTAAGATATTTATTTATTAAGTTCCTAGGATAGACAAAGGTATGTTGCTATGAGAGCTGGATACAAAGTTGTTTTGGTGGTACCTTTTCCTTGGATTTTACAATATTTGTAAATATATGAGGAAAACGTTGAAGAGGTCCAGAAAGAACAATTAAATAGTATTCTACTATTTAAATGGGTTTAGGCTGAATGCAGGAAGAAATGGTGCCGGAATAATGGACCGGTTAACGCTTTGGTGCACGAAGAGTTGTTGATTTGAGCGGTTTGAGATGTGGAAGTTATTTTCATAGTTGAATCCCAGTGGAACTTCAGGAAAGGTCTATTTATGCGCTCTGCATTCATTGGTTGAGTTCTGGCAGGTTTCCTGATGAAAATGATTGTTTGGTAGCAAAAGCTTAAAGTATAAGCAAGGAAATAGTGAATTAATACTTTAAGCTTTTGAGAAAGTAAGTATGTAATCTTAAGTTATTATAGGAAAAAGTGAGCAGCAATGGTTTAAGCTTATAAAGAAAGCCATTTTGAAGGCAGAATCGTTGGGAAAAGGACACTATAAGAAGGGGGCTGGCTGGAAAGTTACTGGATCTTTTCAAGATCTTTGGAGGGTCTTTTGGAAGGCTTTTGGAAGTCTTTCCCAGGTCTTCTGAGTTTCTGCCAAGATGTTTTGGAAGCCTTTTGATCCTCAGCAGGAGCTTGATTGGACTGATACAACCTAAGATAATGGAGCAGGAGACCAAGAATAAGAAGCTGGATCCTAAGCATGGTGCCAGAGGCCAAGTTTAAGGTGCTGGAGTCCAAGTTTAAGGAGCAGGAGTCCAAGTCTAAGGAGCAGAAGTCCAATATATTGTTGGAGGACTCCAAGTATTGGCAAATCTATATTGTTTCCTTAACCCCTGGGCCATATACCAGAAGGTTTCTAAGGGTATCTTCCTTCTGGGAGTGAATAAAAGCCCATTTGACCCCTATACATATTTCTGAGATACATTTCCCCTTACTAGAGAATGACAACCCCTTCCAGCTGGCCCCTGGCTACAATCCAGGACACACTTGGGGACTGGTGGACAGGAACCCCACATTCCTCCTTATTTATTCCTTTTTGTTTTCCCATTTACTACATTATTCTATCTTTTTACCCATTTTGTATATGTTTTACGCTCATCTCAATATGTGTTGTTTGCTTTGTGTTGGCATTGTTTCCTTGATTACCATATTATTTTTGGCGCTTGACATAGCCCCTTGTGAAAATATTAACAACAATTTGGTGATCAGCTAAATTTGAATTAGAAAATTATAGTGTTAACTGTTTTTAGATAAAGTTGTTACTGATTCAAATTCAAAACCTTAATGATAAACTTTAAGACAATCAGGAGCCAAGTGATAAAGTGATTGTTGTGACATAAAGGGTCATTCAATAATTTTTTGGTGTATGTGCGCCAATTAATATGATTGGCTGGATGTTTTGCCATTGTATGCCATTGCTGCTGTGGCAAGTTGTTGATGGACTAGTGCTAACCCAGCAGCTGATTAGGCACGAGTCCATCAACAACTTGCCACAGCGGCAATGGTGCACAATGGCAAAACAACCTGCCAATCATATCAATTAGCACACATGCACCAAAGAATTATTGAATGACCCTTTATATCACAACAATCACTTTATCACTTGGCTCCTGATTGTCTTAAAGTTTATCATTAAGGTTTTGAATTTGAATCAGTAACAACTTTATCTAAAAACAGTTAACACTATAATTTTCTAATTCAAATTTAGCTGATCACCAAATTGTTGTTAATATTTTCACAAGGGGCTATGTCAAGCGCCAAAAATAACTGTGTTCTGGATCTAGATACATGGCATAGTAAATATATGATTCTATATAAATAAGCTGAACATAAAGAATAAAATCAACTATAAACAAAGAGAACAAAACAATTGTAATTCAAAAAAGATAATATAAATAGAAAATGTTTGGTGACAGGGGGTTTATTGGGGAGGGGGGTAGTGATGCCTAGGAAGCAGAATAGCGCAGGAAGGAAGACATAGAGGCAGTGCTGGACTGGGGGTCTTGGATTGGGTGGGTTGGGCTTGCGGGTGAGGGGTGTTGGTGGCGGGGGTGAAGGCAGGAGGATTTTGCGTTATGGCTGCCATATAACGCTTGTTGTATTCCTCATTAGTCATTGGCTGGATGGGCTGGTAGGTGACAGTGACTTGAGGTGGAAGGCGCTTATCCTTACGTGATTGGTTGCCCATGTTCACATGGAAAACCATTTACACAAACAAGTCAGCCACCATCTGGCAGCCAAAGAGAAAATTGTGGTCAAGGACCCCAAGATAGAGGTCATTGAAAGCCTGAGGGCGCCGCTCCTGTAATGTGGATCTCATGTTAAAGAAGACAACATCAGCCAGATGGACCTCTGCATGGCCAGCAGGGTAGACTGAGGCCTGGTGCCCGTGTCCCTGGATGGCCTTGAGGGCGGTAGAGCTACCCTCCATCTGGTGGCTCAAGAAAACCTGGTACTTGGAATTTGGACCATCCCAGGAGTCAAGTAATCCACCAAGGATGTGGCTGTATGAGTAGCCATTGATGAAATCTGGGTTTGTCCAATAGTAGACAAAACCCTTGGCTGAAAAAGCCAGAAATTCACCAATAAACATCCCCTTCTTGACCTTCTTCCTTCTATTCTTGGCAGCGGCTTTTCCTTGCTCACCAAAATTGTCAAAAGCTATTGATAGCTTGTAATAAGAGATGAACATGACATCATCAGTTATACTACTCAGGCATTGGACCAGGGTTGATTTGATGGCAGTGTCATACAGGAAATCCTCAGCGCCATCTCATTGGTTGCCGGCAAAATAGGTAAGAACCCATATGAAAGCCACCTTCTCATAAATCCAGAGCTGCACCATGCGCTCAGACACCCAAATGCCATGGTGCGCAAGTTGTTTCCAGACCTGGGTCAATGGAAACTTGAGATCCCACTGCAATAGATCAAGCATGATTGGGTATGCTTCATTGATTTGGGACTTGGGGGCCTTCTTGGGCTTCTTGGCTGTCCCAATCAGATTCCCCCTGTTCATCAGGTTGTTGAATTCCCGCATGACAGTAGCTTGGATAAATTGCAACTGGGCAGCAATTTGTTCCCAGGACAGACCCTGTAGATTCAGTACCACAATTTCCTGAAGAATTTGGGTGGTGATGATTTGTTGCTTGGGGCGCTGGGCCGGGGGAGCTGAAGCCTGATTGGCTGTAGGGGGGCAGGTCAGCTGGTGACAGGAAGTTGTTCCAAATCAAGGTTACCATCCTGATTGATTGGTTGGTGGTCAGCTTGTGTGGGGGTGGGTACAGGAGCAGGGGCAGAGCTAGACACTAAGTGACTCTCAAACAAGTCAAAGTCATAGGGGTCGGTGGTCAGGTACAGGTCAGCTTCCTTGTTACCTGCCTCAAAGGCTTGGGTGTAAACAGGTGCCTCCATGTTCTGAGCCTTGCCTCCATTGAAGATGGCTTGGCTGCTGCTGGCTTGGCTGCTTGTGCCATTGAAGATTTTGCTGTTGAAAACCATATTGAAAAAAACCTAGGATAAAATCATTAAAAGTAGAAATTTTAAAATTTAATGATTTATTTTTATTGTAATCTTGAGTCCATATTTGGAAGGTTCTCAAAACCTTTTCATACAAATCTGGAGCCATGAAAATGGATATAATGCCTTTGTTCCTAAATTGGATAGCTGTTAATTGGCTGTTAAACTGTTATATTTCTATTTTAGGCTGCTCATACTACACATCTTGTGTGAGTTCATTTTATTTTGTGCTTGTGAAATCTCACTTCTAGATTGCTCAATTTTTGTTTCATTTTAGTCCTTCTGTTGGTGCCTCATATGAATCCTGATTGGATTATAATATACTCCAGAACAGCATCCATCCATTTCACTTGTTGTGTCAGTTCATTTTTTTGTGGTTTGAACTGCACTGCTTGATGTTTGATATAATTTTGTATTTTGGGCTAGTGAAATTTTGTTTTTTTGTTTGAAAGTTCATTTATTAACTGAAATTTTATAAATTAATTGAATCCTGAATCTTGCGCAACTTGGATTTCATTCAAATCTGAAATCATTTTGTTTAAATCTGAGGTGTTTTTGGTTGTTGCCATAGCTTTTAAAACTACTGTATGAGGTGACATATTAATCTAGGCCTAATTGCACCACTCTAATTTGCTTAACTCTACCCCAGGGGATGATCACAAGCAAATAAACAACATTTATGAGTGTTGACATTATTTTCAATAATAAATTATATAGTAACTTACATAGTAACTCACACTTAAATGATTGGATTCCTGTTAGCCACCAATCCACTTAATATATTAAAGCCGTAACAAGTGTCACATAAATATTTATAACATGAACTTTTCAACAATCAAATGTATGTGCACTGTCTTTTTCAATATAATAATTCAATAAAAAAATATTTTTAAATGTGCACTTAATTTCTTTGTTGTAGATACTTCAGTTTTGTTATTAAAAATAAGTTATGCTTGAAAAGTTTTGACATTGACACTTTTACGTTGTGAAAACAAATAAAAAATAAACCAATTTTTATTAGTAAACATCAAGGAATAATCTGGTTAAATTGAGTTTTTTTATTAAGCTTAATATTAAATTGTGTCAAGATGGCCACAATTTTATCGTGTTTTGGGTTCACACCCCTGAATGCTTTAAAAAAGAATTAAGCTAGCGCAACTAGCAAAAAATAGGAGATTTAGAGTTTCAAGTCAACAGTGGCCATGTCAACACTTTGTTGACATGGCCACTGTTGACATTATTATTGTTGACATGGGTGCTGTTGCCGGATTGGCCATTGGTCCCATTACTGTGATCATTGGAGTTTGAGGTTTGTTGCTTGCACTATTACTGCCATTGAGTGGAGGGCAGTTGGAACATCCTGGGAGGTGATAGTTCTTAGGTCTTCCTCTCTTCCCAATTTTTGCCTTGTGCAGTGCATTGGACGTCTGTTATGCCTTCTCCACTTCACAGTACAGGCTCTAGAGGTTGATGACTTGGTCCAGGTTGACATGTATTATCTTTTGGGGGTTGAGGGCATCATAGTATATGATATGTGTAGCTGGATTATCAAACACCATATCTGCAGGTGCATGTAATTACAATTCTTCATAGGATCTTGTAAGTTCCTTAACTTGGTATATGATCATGAGAGCTGTGCTCTTCATTAAAAACCATGCCAAGAAGTTTTGCTTGAAGGTGTCCCAGTCCTTCTTGGTGTGTTCATCATGCCACTTGTTGCACCAGGTTTCTGCATTGTGGGTCAGAGGTATGGATATCTCCGCAATCCAAAAGCACGTGGGGCACTCCATCTGTGTCAACTTGTTTTAGGCGGGACCAACATCACCATATTTTGATACAATACATATCCTTCTGGAATCTCGGCCCCTGGCATGTAGGGCATCCAGTCCACAGGGAGCTCAGAAATAATTCTTTTATATATTTGTTGACTGCAGCAGGTACAGGCAACAGATGAAATTTTGAAAAGGGAGGTAGGAAGGAGAACCTACCTGTGCTAAAAATGTTGTAACTGTGCTATTTTAGCAGAGTTACAAGGGGAAAAATAATTAAAAACTGGATAATATTCTTTATTGGGATATAGAGGCTATATAGTTGTTGTGAATTGAGATAGTAGGGACCTGATTATGAAGATCACTCAGTTGGATAGTTAGGGAGGTGGCTTGATCCTTGTAATGAGTCAAGCGCTGAATTGAGCTCTCTACTGTACAAGGATAATCATTTGGTCATGTTGCTGGATTTGGAAATTAGGGTTGACTTCTGCATTTGGCTTTGGGTCACTGGGAAGTTGGGTTGCGGGTCACAAACCTGTTTAGTCAGAACCTTACTGAGGGATTGACCCTGTTGTTTTGAAAGTATCTAGATTGGGGTTTAGGGCCACCTTCTACTCAATAGTTAAGCCTTTTCTTGGGAAAATGGTTTCCTGAGAGGGTGGAATCAAAGATGTGATAACATTATAAGCAGTTTCCCAATTAAATATTAACCCTCTTTAATAAGGTCCTGTATAATGTATTACAATCCTGCCTTTTATTCCTTTAGTAAAAATGTATGCACCTTGCTTTTTTTAGATTCAGTAAATCTACATCCCAATATTCAGGTCTGGATCATTTATGTGCCCCGAGCTTTAACTTTTAGCCACACATGCCCTGTCAGAACTTTCAGTTCTTCTATTGGATCTGGCAGTCTGAGAATCAATTCCTTTATTAAGTATATGGGATATTTTGGTCATTCTATAGAAAGGTTTGCTTGTATGAAGACAAGCGTTATTTGTGACGTCTGTGGATTCCTTGGCAGGGCAACAGCTGGTGATGTCCAAGGGAGGCAACTACCAAGCGGCTCTAAAGCTAGCAGCTTGCTAAGGTCTTTGAACTTGGATTTCTTCTTCTACTCCAAAAACGTTCTGCAGTAGGATATTCTTAAATTTTTCTGTCTTCCATTAATCCAATGGAAGGGCTTTTATAGAGCTTGCACTCTCTTGCCAGGATAATTTCATCTGGCGCTTCTAACTTTTTCTCGGCCAGTCTTTCTATCCCCAGACCGCCGTCACCAACCCCCAGGGTCAGGCATCCATGCAATGGCATGGGATTTGATATCATAGTACCCTATGCTGGGTACTATTTACTTCATAGCTATGCATAATTCATTGGCGCGCAGGTGGTTGCGGTGCCAATTAACGGCTCTATTTTTAGCGCATTATTAATCAGGTCACCTTTTGACCTTTTACAGTAGGAATTTGCAGTGGCACTGGCAGGTTGTTAGTGCAAGTTGATCCTAATCCTCGCTATTCTTGAGGAATCTTATCATCTTCCTTGTGCCTTGTTATTGATCCTATTTTGCTGCCAACCCGGCATTTTTCTAGATTATTCTGGAATAACTCTGGCCAATCAGGATTTGATCACAATTGAAGGCCAAGGACGCTCCTAATTGGCCTTGCACCAATTGGCTCAAACCTACGTCTTGAAAGCTTCTTAGATCAATTAAGCTTGACAGTAATATATCAGAAGCTTCTATAATTAATGACTTGGCAGGCCACTAAGATTTTCCAAGGTAGAGTGAAGTCAATATAAATTCCTGACATGCCCTGCTCTTATTATTATGTTTGGACTTGCAGAAACCTTTTTGCTGAGGATCATATCCTTGAACATTGGATTGTGGTTATTAACGACAAGTTTGAAAACAATTTAAAATAAATTTCTCCCATCTAACTGATTTCTTTAATACCCCCATGTACTTATACTTGGTCAATATTTCTTATAACATTTGATAAAAAGTTAATAATTAATTTTTTATATCTAAATTTAGATTCAGTAAATGTGCAGCCCAATATTTTGTTTTTGCTTTTCAGTCATTTTGCAGCAAATTTCGGCCTCGGGGTTCGCTTCCATTATATTTTTAAATCCACAGATAGTTTCTGGCCCTATTGTATATCTTACAATGGCTTCAGTAGGAGCCTATGAGGGAACATATCTAGTTCATCTGAAAGTACTAGCTTTGATGGTCCCATTTCTTGCTATCCAATCATATATCATGTACACTCAATCGATCAACGCAAGCGGCCATTTTCTAGGGCTTGTTTATATCCCAATGAACGGCTCTAACCTAAGGATTTTATACGCCTGTGGCTTTGCAAAAATCAAAGCGGGCGAATCCGTTAGCTTGGAATTGTGTATAAAAATGGCACCGATATTTTTAGCCAAATCATATATAAACTCTAAACTAAACATCGGCTTATCGAAATGGTGGGATTAAAATCATGGAGCTCTAGCGTAAATCCAGATTTCCCAAAGCTTAGCTCTATACTTCCTATTTGCCAGTGGGATGTTTTAAGAAGATCTAATTAGTTTAGTCTGATGAACGCCGATCAAGGCTGAAATATTGACTCTGACGAAATGTAGGTGTGAGAGGTTTCAAGTGCTCAACTTCATGGTTTAGGGGCACGTGGCTAAGTCGTCAACTTGAATGTTTCAAAATGAGTTACACTCACAATTTTTTGGTACTGGTGGAATAGAAGGAGCGTCAATTCAAACAGGCAGGAAAGTAGACGCTAAAGTGACATAGCTGGAACTAGAATCAAGGCGGTTCAATTATCCTCTTTGATTATTGCCCAATGTCGGGTGATCAAACCTTGTAGCCTATGGCTCAATAGCAGGATTTACTTGCAATTAGCTGCTAGAAGCCAGGCGATGACATCACATTCAACACGAGCAATTTTTAAAGAATCCATAGATTGTTTCACTAGAGGCGAGCTATTTAAAAATCTAAACTAAACCCTGTACGATGATTTGGTACCAAAGCGGAGCTATGAAGTCAAAAGGCGACTCAAAGGAGTAATATCCAGCTTTGACGACAAACAATTCCTCATCTTGTCCTCTTATGTCCAGCAGTCCTGATAATTGGCTACAGGTGCCACGCTGATTAAATACATCCATCCTCAACCTAATGAAGGTTCAATCATTCATAAGATAATCTACGCAAAGCAGAAGGGATTACTAAGGGGTAAATCATATAAGGGAGTAACTGACAGCAAGTTTGATGGTTCCTCCCCTGGGGGCTACCCACTCCCCCCTGGCCCAATTGCTAATGTAGCTAACCTAATCAATCACTTAAAAATTCGGTTACCTTATTTTCTCCAGAGGATTGTATTGGCCAATTATTTCTGCAATATCTAGACACTTAATATATCCCAAATGGTCTACCACCAACTTGACATAGCTTGCTGCTATTTTTATCAACCTAATTTAACATTCTGCAACAAATGGTGTTATTAATCCATTAATGGAAGTACAGTAGTTTTCAAGGCTATGGCGCTAAGCGAAATCAACTCAGATGCAAATAGAATAAAAACCAATGAATTTATATTGATTAACAATAGATTTGGGTCCACTTCTATTTTGTTTAAATCCGAGTTGATTTTGCTTAGCGCCATAGCTTTGAAAATCACTGTACCTTAAGCTTTACTTCCTTAAATAATTAACCAAGCTAACAACGGGTCATTACCAAAAAAACAATCAATCAAAAAAGTTAAACCTGATTATTTTTAGAGTTCAAGATTACAATCTCAAAAATAGAAGTATGCTAAAAAGTATTTAAATCAATCTAAACCCATTTAATAATACAATATAAACCCCTTTTTAAACTAAAACATCAACAAAAATTACTAGCCCAAATCATCTTTTCTTCAAGTGATTATACTATCAAATCAGGTTTGATACAAGCATGCTTGTTCCTTTTCAAACTTGACTAGCAGTCTAAAAATGACTCTAGGTCAAATCAGTCATTTCTACACTTAATAGTTATTATTTTTATCTAAAGTTTTAAGCTATAGTTAATCTCTAGGTTACTATCCTATTTTTTAAAAAGTTTTTTTTATAATTTCTCATCTTAAAATCTACAAGGAGAGCTATAGCCAAGTTCATTAAAAACTATTAGGCTTTCGTATATTGATCAACTAGCTGATAAAAATAATACATATTAACTCCAATTTAATAGCATCAATAAATAATTGTTAAAAAGTCTTAATTTTATTTTTAAGCTATATCAATATTGCTACGGTTACAATTTATTTCTATTTTGAAATAGTTTTTTAAACAGTTGATATTGAATCCACAAATAATAGTTCCTATAAGAATTTTATATCAAATCCTTAAAAAGATCTAGTCTAAGATTGAATTAGCCATATTTAAATTTCTCCTGCCCATGCTGTATTAGCAGAGTTACAAGGGGAAGTTATTGGAAACTAGATAATGTCTTTACTGTAATAAGTGAGATTATATATATTGGATGAATCCTTTAGGAGGAGCAAGATACCTGCTGATCAATCACTTGGATAGGTAGGGATGGCTCAATCCTACTAACAAGTTGGGCACTAAATCAAGTCTGCTCCAGATTTGGATTACTGGCAGTTAATATTCCCTTGTTTGGCAAATCAAGTTGACTTCCAATCTTGTCTATGGGTACCAGGATAGTCAGCTCAAGGGCCAGGGGGTCTTTTGTGTAAAGCCTTGTTGGGGGAGAGGGCAAACCCCACAGGTTTGACATAAATAAAAATAAAAATAGAATAAAAATTATACATAGCAAAAAAACTTACAAAAAATTATTTAATGTCACTTATAAGATCCATGTTTACACATTCAAGCTACTTCATGACCTCACACATATTATATATATTATTAACAGCTTCTGGGAGTCATTCTTGTATTTATTCTTCTTTGAATTATTCTCAGTAGAAAAGCTGGTGGCAATTTTCCAGAACTTAGAGATAGTTCTTCCCTGCTCCTTCTGGAACTTCTAATAGAACTTGTTGCACTTTGGGTTTGAACTAAACTTAATCTTGATGTGTTTGTACCATGGCTCAAGATTAGAGGTTACCTTTATCCTGGTGTTAAAACAGACACAAAAAAGTTACAGTGGCCTTACTATTTCCACTCCTGGAAGTCATCTTCTTACCAACTTATTGCTTCTCAAAGCATTCAAGGTAAAACTTAAATATGACAAGGTTCTTTTTAAAATAAGTGTCCTCCTGGATAGCCTCAAAGCTAACACAAGTGCTCTCACACTTTAAAAAAATCAAGGCAGCAAGATGAGTGAGAAAAAATTAGAGCTTATATCAAAATTATTTAGACACTTATCATAGAGCTTCTTCTCTCTCTTAAGGTTATATATAATGGCTTGAATGAAATTGAAGAACCAGCCCTGAACTTTCCTGTTGAATTTGGCATCAAGGCTTTGAACTGAACTTGCCCAAACTTCATTTTTATTATTATTGGATCAAGAGATCAGCAATACATTATATTTAGCAGCAATAATAGCCTTATGCTCAATGAAGGAAAAAGTATTATATCTTAAATCATGAGAAGGTATGCCAAGAATTTTAAAGGGGATAGTGCTGAGAGCACCTAAAAACTATAGAAGCTTTGGTATATAATCCACCCTTAGCATTATGAAGGATAAAATAGACCAGATGGTGAACTTGATCATCAAACTTATCACTGATGACTTTTTGCTTCTTATATCAAAGCAAGGAAGAAGTCAAGAATCAAACCTGGGACCCCACACATTGTGGCCTACCAGCCCAAAGGGTCAAGGGCCCAGCTGCCTGAGTTTTTTAGGCTAAAGTCAGTAGGTTGTTCAATAAGCAGCCCATAAAGCTAAGATAATTTGCTGAGATTGGGAAGGTGTCTAAGTGAAGACACACCACCAAGGGCCCAGACCTACACAGAAGCACCTGCCTGCCAACTTATTACAAGTGACAATTACCTACTATTGATCCGCAAGATAGAATCCCATTCCTGGGATTTGAACCCCAAACCTCTGCAGGCTGCCAACCTACAGGGCCTGCTGCCTGGCCACCCGCATTTTTTGAGCTCAAGTCAAGAATAGATTTGACCTCAGAAAAATCTCCAAGACCAGCCTATGAGGCACAATCTACAATCAAACCTTGACCACTGAGGAATTCTCCTAGCCTAGTCAATAGGAGCACCAACCCAAGTAATACCCCCATGATAACCCGGGCCGCCACCAATAGAGTGCTGCATGGATTTCCCCAAAAGCAAGGTCTGCTAGATGATAAAAAATCCTACGTCTCAAAGAAGGAAATCAAGATTCCCCATTCCAACCCAGCAAATGATGAACCAACAACTTTGGATGCCACCAAAGATTTCCAAACCCTGGTAAATGCTACCACCCAGCCCAAAATTGATTTTTCAAAAGGTTTCCCATGGCATGTGTGCATACTTATACTCTGGGGGCACCAGAAATTTGCTTGTTGCCATTTTTGCAATAAAGTGTTATTAACCTCTGGTTCTCTCAGGCCATTCTTTATCTAATTTTAGTGCTTTTTCATTTACAGATTGACTTCTCTGGCCTTGCTTCTTTCACCAATCAACCCCAAGAAACTGCAGACAGGCTGCCCAAGTTATACTATCTCCCAGGAGCACCTTACGCCCTGGTAAATTTCTTAGAATATCCCCCAACCCTGCTCATTAAGAGTTCAGATTAGAAGAAATTCTAATCTATAATCCTGAAGCCAGAACCAGAGAGCCTGAACTCATTGGACGTGAGGGCACCTGGCATATAATGAAACAATTACGGTTCTGGGAAAAATATAACTACCTTCCCGCCTACCTAGTCCCTATGACTCCTAACTCCCTCACCCTGCGGCCCAACTGACCACAAGAACCTATTGTTGCCACTGACGCCACTTTGTTGTGTTCTGAGGGGCAGCACAGACACACAACAGGAAATCCTAACCTTATGATTGTATTTGTACTAAGTCTTGGTTAGTTGGCAGGTAAAGTGATGCAATTGCCTTGTGGCCCTGAATAATAAATCACTACTAGTTGTGGCTAGAGAGAGGCGCCAAAGTACTTGAAAACACAAAGACAGAAATGTGAATAGAACTTAATTTTATTATTGGTGTAAAAAGGGATTATATACTGTGTGTGGTTACCACAAAGCAATAAAATGATGGTATGATCACTTGCCACAAGCATGAGTGGGGAAAGTGCTTTGCACAGAACTAGGAAGACAAACAGCATAATTTCCATCTTTGGAAATAGACCCATTTTGAGGGGGGAAAGCAAAAGCAAGGGATTTGTCCTTGAAATAACCCAACAAAGGCAAAATTGAAAGAGCATGAATAGTGACATTCACAACATTGCCCCCTTCTAGATTGGCCTTAGGGGGGTGGTACTTGCAGAGAAACTTAGTGTGTACTTGGGCAAACAGGCAATCACTAGAGAGGAGTTTCACAGTGTACTCTGAACCATGTTTGAAAGTAAATTTTAACAGCCCAACCCATAAGGTATCCAATTTATGAGCACTTTCTCCCACTCTGTGTTGATAGTACAGGATGTGGCCTCCAACTTTGAACTCTGGTAACGGAGAACACCCAGTATTACCAGGAGAGAGATCTAGCATCTTGGTATTGTACACAGAGGTATAGGAAGTGGCTTGGATGTCAATTATGCGGCTGACCAAGCTCTTAATATGGGCATCAGAATCCATGGCTTTGTCAGAAGAGAGTAGGGGCCCCCCAAAAGCGACAAAGTTATGGCCTTGCGCCAATACAACATAGCAAAGAGAGTACCAAGTGACACAATGCTTACTGAGACAGTAGACAAAGAGGGCAGCAGGCAAGTATAGATCCCAATTTGCAGCATCAGAGTAGGTTAGTTTCCGCATGATGGAAGCTAAGATTGAGTTAGAACCTTTCACAGCCCCATTAGTGGAGGGGTTGTAGGGTGCTGAGAAGGATTAATGAGATCCCCAAGCTTCTATGACAGAAGTTAATAACTTTGCATTGAAGTTAGATTCATTATCTGATAATAGCACTTGGGGGTAACCATGATGATAAAACACATCATGCAGTAAGAAGGAGGTAGTGGCTTTAGCCGTGATGTTGTTGCTAGGGCAAGCTTCTACCCATTTACTGAAATGGTCAACAGCAATCAAGATGAAGCAACAGCCTTAGCGTGAACAAAGAAGAGGCTCTATAGTGTTAACACTGACTGTATGAAAGGTGTGCTATGGAGGGACTAATTTAAAATCATGGGATGCAACTTGGGGACTATGTAGCTGACAGTTGGGATAACTAGCAATGACATCCAGAATCAACAGGAAAATGTTTTCTCAGAAATAGTTTTTCTGGAGCCAGTCATAGGTCTTGGCAATGACTCCATGTCCTGTCTCCTTAGGAGCTTGAAGCACCAACAAAAGGCAAAGACTAGGCTGTACATAAGGCAGGTATTGGTCTCGAAATTTTTTGAAGAGCTGGTTGTCACAAATGAGCGTGTCCTCAGATAGTTTGGACAGGGCAATTTGAACTTCTTCTGTCTTGCTCTCCCAAGAGGAAGGATATCCAATTAGTTCATACAGTTGATCAGTCTCAGCAGGGTGTAGCACAAGGATGGGCATTCTGGACAATCCATCAGCATTTTTGGTGCTTGATTCTGGGACAATGTAGCACAGTGAAATCATAGCCCTGTAGGCAAAGAGCCCATCTAGATAATTGTCCTTCTGGTTCTTAGAGCTGTTGTAACCACTTAAGCAAAGCGTGATCAGTGACCACAGTGAAATGAGTGTCATAAACATAATGGCAAAATTGTTTAACAGCATGTAGTACGGCAAGGCACTCTTGTTCAGTGACACTATAGTTCTTATCATGCTTATTGAGGACACAAGATGTATGTGCTACAGGTTGATCTACTACTTCATTGTCTAGTTGGACAAGGATGGCCCCAATAGCTAAATGGTTAGCCTCTGTGTAGAGGATGAACTCCTTATTATAGTCGGGATAAACCAGGATGAGAGCCTCTTTGAGCTTTTTTTTAAGAGTCTCAAAGGCTTGCTGTTAACTGGCGGTCCATTAAAAGGAGACATTGCGTAACAGTTGCACCAGAGGTTTGCTAGTATTGGCAAAGTTGGGAAAACTGTCTATAATACCCCATCATGCCCAAAAAGACATG
The DNA here is from genome assembly GCA_014839935.2 of Entomophthora muscae. Classification (NCBI taxonomy): domain Eukaryota; kingdom Fungi; phylum Entomophthoromycota; class Entomophthoromycetes; order Entomophthorales; family Entomophthoraceae; genus Entomophthora; species Entomophthora muscae. The sequence goes on along the minus strand of QTSX02005023.1, from coordinate 172,772 downwards.
TAATTCACAGAGGTTTGTAGGTGGAAGCATTTTGTCAATGGCCTCAACTTTCTTGGTCATAGGTCAGATCTGCATTTAGGTTACTTCATGACCCAAGAATTCAAGACGTTCCTTGAAGAAAGCACACTTAGATGGTTTCAATTTGAGGCCAGCCTCTCAAATCTTAAGGAACACTTCCTTTAGGTGGGCCAGATGATCATTAAAGGTTGCACTGAAGACATTTATATCATCCAAGTACACCAGGACACATGAAAACTTCAGATCACAAAGAATGGAGTACATGGCTTGCTGAAAGATAGCAGGGGCATTTCATAGTCCCTGTGATATACAGGTAGGCTCAAATAGCCCTCCAGAAGTAATAAGTGTAGCTTTTTTACTATCTTCAGGGGAGAGGTCAACTTGCTAGTATCCAGATGCCAAGTTCATATCCAAAAAGAGCTTAGAACCTCCAAGACGGCAGAGGGCATCATCTATGTGTGGCAAGGGGTAAGAATCCTTTTTGGTTAAGAAATTCAATTGTTGATAATCCATCACAATGCAGTGACCTCCATCCTTCTTCTTCAATACAAGCAAGGTGGAACTAAAGGACTCTGTGAAGGGGCAAGCAGCACAGCATCTATTAGCTGTTTGAGTTCCTTAGATACTTGTGTGTCTTCCACCTAACTACGGTGGTAGGGTTTAGCTTGAAAGGGAGAAGCGTCACCAGTATCAATCTGGTGAATGACTCCTTTAGCTAGACCATAAGCAGTGCTATCCTTAACAAAGATATCTGCAAAATGATCCAACAAGCTGAGCACTTTTTCCTGCTAAAGTAAAGACAGCTGCAGGAAGTATTGGGTGGTAAACAGGGATAGGACCTGTGATTCATCTTCATGTAAGTTGAAGTCTTGGAAGATGCCAAAGGGGTGTAAAGAAAGAGCATCAGGAGCATTAAGTAACTTGTCATAACCAATAACTTTGCCTCTCAACACAGATATGGGAGAGACTTTTAAATTGGCTACCAAAAACTTGATGGGATCTTTGTGAGAGACATCTAGGATCCCAGGGCAGAGATAGGGTTTGTTGCGACCTAAAAAGGGAGGCAAGTACAGCTCCAGAAATGTACATTTAGGCAGCTTGTAAGATATCCAAGAGTCCAGGATGGCTTGAGAGCCAGGGGGATAGTTACAGCAGAAGTGGACAGAAGTAGAATCCCTTCAGATGCAGGAAAAGCCATGTGAGGACACTTCATGTTAGATGAATGGGTATGGTACTTCAAGGTGAAGACCCCAGTTGGGTACTCTAAGGCACACATCTTGAGGTGTTTCCCAGAGACTTTGATAGGTTCCTCAAAAATTAGGGGAACTTTTTACCCTAGAATGGAGAGGTAGCCATCTTTTAAATTGATAATCCCATTTGACTTTCTAAGGAATTGGGTACCAACCAGAAGATCATAACTCTCATTATTAAAAACTACAGCAGTCACATCCAATAGTAGTTTACCAAACCACATAGGGGGAGCAGAATAAGCCTCTATAGCGCAAGTCATAGATAGGCCAGAAGTACCATAAAATGATAGTATTTAAGGTCAGGGGCGAGTTTAAGCTTCTTTACAAGCTTGGAGGATATGACATTAACTAGAGACCCAGTGTTTAAAATGGGCTTGATCTTCACCTTTTGAATGTACATCTCTACACAAGTGGGGGTACAACCAAAGTGCAGGAGGACAACCAGGATATTTTGGGCTTTGGCTAGTTCTTTGTACCATTTCTTTATCATACATCTTAAACCTGAGAACTCCTTATAAACAGTCTGAAGAGGAAGTGGGACTGATACATTTTTGAAAACAGCATCAGCTACTTCAGCCGCTTCTTCAGAAGAATCTACTAACACAGATAACTTCCTAGTTTGTGTGAGATATGGGCAAGAAACAACCTCTTTGGCTGCAGTCAGAGGCTTGGTAAAAGTTGTAGTCTTCCAAGAGCATATTTTTTAAGGGACAGCAATGGTCTTAGTGACTGCTAGAACTGAATATCCAAAGCATTGAAACCATCAATATCCAAATTGTCCATGTCTGATTCATTGGAGATGTCATGAAATAATAGCATAATGTGAGGAGATTTGGAGTTGGCTTGCTCAGAGTCTGCTATGGACAGGGGAGTTGGAGGAGACTGGGAATAATTGTCAACCAAGAATGTCTCCATCTCTAGGTTGACTGTTCTTTTCCCGCCTGCTCCTTGGGATCAGCTCCTTCAACCCAAGGATTGGTGCAGACTCTTGAGTGATGACCTATCTGACCACAGTTATGGTAGCCTTGGCGTCTAGGAGGATTTTGTGAATTCATGGTGAGGATGTGAGGGCTGAGGGAAGACAAACCAGAGTTAGAGGCAGTATGATTCTCCCGCACAACTGTCCCAGAATGGGTAAGGTGCATATCCTGCAACAGTGTCTTTATGCTCTTAATGGAAGAAAGCATGGCTTTGTTGAGGGTCTGGTTTTACAAGCATTATGGCTACCGCTAACCTACTTAACATCCAGTCATTGCCCGATTTAGTCCCCTTCCAATATACCATTTGACATACCAAGAATGGTAACCAAGCAATATCACCTGACTGTCCAAGTATCCAGTGGCTTGAACCCATCTAGCACATGACCAACCCCTAGGTTCAATCTAACTAAATCCCCGCCACAGCCAAGTCTATATAAGTCTAAAGTATTATCCAATAAAATATACTTCTCTTCTTTCTTAATTCCATATTTGAAGCTTCCCCAAAAGGCGCTCCTTATCAGCTTTATGGGCCTTGAAGTGAAGACACAAGAGCTGGTTAACCTTGAGGGCTTGAGAGCAACCCATGTATGCTTCATGTGCAGTCAACTGGCGGCTTGTGATCAGTTGCTGTCCTTCCATGTAGAATCTATCTGCAAATTCAGCTAAAGTCTCCTTAGGTTTGAAGACAATGTGCATGTAGGCGTCCTTCTTCACTTCCAAGCTAAGGTCACCACCAAAATTGTCAATCAGAAGCTACACTATTTCTTCTCAAGTGTTGATGGAAGGCAGTTCAGGTACCATCACCTACTGACAGGTTGGGTGCAAACAGGTTAAAATGTGTTTCTTTTTAACCTCATCAGAAGCTCTTCACATAGCTGTCTTATAGATAGTCAAGAAGGCCGCAATAGTAGATGTTTTAGGATCAAAAACTTGTTTTAAAGAAGGGTTGAAGTGTTTCTTGTGATTAGGGCCACCATTTTTACTATCTAGCACATTGATATGCAGAGGGAATTCAGCTTTGGATTCAGAGGGGGGTTGTTGTGCCCACAGCTGACAGACACTTTCCTAGAGAGTAGTCAGTGTATCAGTGGTGCAGGTATTCACATTGTTGGCTTGATCAACATGCTACTCAATAACATCCAGTTGACGTCCATCTGTGATCACCACAGTAGAGAGCTCAGTCAAGCAGGAGGTTAAGGAAGGTCCCACTGAAAGACAAGGGAAGAGCCTGTCATTTACAGAATCAATCAACTAACTCATCTCTTGGACATCCTTGTCTAGGATGAGGTGGTCTTTCTTCAGGTGGTCAACTTCATTGGCTAGGGCAATCAACTCCCTAGCACATTGAATGTGAGGGTTCCCAGGCAGCCTAGGGCAGTAGCCATTATCATCAGCTGACTCAACTGAACCAGAAACAGCAGCCATAGCAGCACAAAGAATGGCAACTTCTTGCTGAAGAGTAGTCACCTGTGCAGTCAAGACAGTTACTTGTAGGTCTGTTTGGGGAGGGTCTGCAGGACTTCTTTGGCTACAAGTAGACGCACATGATTCCCTGATAGCATCCCATAACTTCTGTTCTCTATCCACCATCTTATCAGACAGAGGGGAAGGGTTAATATCCAATTTAGGTGCAGGTAACTTGTTTACTTGTGTTTGAAGATTGGTAATGGAAGCAGCTGTAGGGGCTCTCTCTTGGGAAAATTTCTCTTGTAGTTAACAGAGACCTCAAGCAGTGTGCTCTGCTGCCAGCTGTAATTGGTCAAAGGAGTAGGCGCTAAACGCGTTAAGTTGTTCCACAAGTTGTTCAAAGTCAGAGAGGTAAGAGTTCAGGGTGGAGTCTACTTGAGTTCTCCAGGGTTTTTGTAGCTGGTGAAATTTATGCAGACGTTCCCTGACATATTTGGGGATGGACTAGTGTATCTGCTCTATAGAAGTACTCAGACAAGACTGAGAAGCAATGAAATTGTGTTGGTTATCAGATACCAAAGAGAAAAAGGAGTGAATCCACTGCTGGTAAGCAGAAAACTGGTCACAATGCTTAGTTATGGCAGCTTGAAGAGACAAAATATCTTGAATGTGAAGCCCCAACACCATTTAGTGATGGGCTAAGGCGGTCTGCACAAAGGATGACAGTAAATGTTCAGCAGAGCCAGCCGCTGAGAGGAGATGTTGCAGGAATTGCAGAGCAACAATAAAATTGTAGTATTATTCTCAATCAAACTGTAGTTGAAGGCAAGGAATGACTCTATCACAGGCTATCCCAAGGGCTACTACCATGACTTGCTCCAAGTTGGGGTACCCATAGGGTAAGCTACTAGGTGCAGGCCATTTCCTAAGTTCAAGACAGTGGGGACAATAGGCAGGTCCAAGATGTCCTCTTCAATAGGAGGACTGGTAATTTCAGACAAAGTCAACTCCTGTAGCGGGGGAGGAGACAGGCCTGAAAATGTAGTGGCAAAAGGGGTAACCAAGGGGCTTGCAACTCCTGTAGTGAGCACCATTTTTATCCTGTTATGGGGCGCGGCATAGATATACAACAGGAAATCCTAACCTTAGGATTGGGTCCGTACTAAGCCTCAGGTTAGTTGGTAGGGAAGGTGAAACGCTTAACTTGTGGCCCTGAATAATAAATCTCTACTAGTTGTGGCTAGAGAGAGGCGCCAAAGTACTTGAAAAACACAAAGACAGAAATGTGAATATAACTCAATTTTATTGTTGGTATAAAAAGGGATTATATATTGTTTGTGGTTACCACAAAACAATACAAGGACATTAGGATCACTTGCCACAAGCATGAGTGGGGAAAGTGTGTTGCGCAGAACTAGGAAGACAAACAGCATAATTTCCATCTTTGGAAATAGACCCATTTTGAGGGGGAAAAGCAAAAGCAAGGGATTTGTCCTTGAAATAACCCAACAAAGGCAAAATCAACAGAGAGTGAATATTAGAACTCACAGCACAGACTGCAGCACACCAAGCTACCCTGTCATTGGAGCCTTTGGGGACATGGCTATAGGCTTTTCACATAGACAAGACAAATGCTGATTTGTCATTATAATAGAATTTGATGGTCACCTTGTTTTTAAGGGTAGTGTACGCCTCTGCGTATTTTTTCTGGGTCTCAATAATATCAGGGCTGTTTCAGTTATAGGGAGATACCCTGAGTTTTTTCATAAAAACTGCAGACCCTTGGTCACATGGTAGTAAAAAATTGAAGCTTCAACCCCAAAAGTAGATTGACAATTGCCTGTATGTTTTCTAAGTGGATATGGCAGTCTCAGTTTATCCACTGGTGGATTGCCCATTTGTGCTCCTTGGTGAGCATAGTAGAAATGCGCAAGGATTTCTCCGCGGCAGGAACTCAGCCAGTATCAATGTACTTAATGAATACCTTGCTAGAATACTTGGGATCCACCCTGACAAGGGCCACAGCTGTCTTTTAATTACCCAATTCCCACATAAGCTTGATAAGAATGATGTGCTTTATGTCAGAAATGAGCTTCCAGGTGGCCTTAGCAAGGGTAGTTGAATATGGATCCTAGCCAGGGACAGGTACACAAGGCATGGGCACCTTGTTGTAGAAGGGCACAACTTTTTTGAGCACTAGCTGCCCCTCCATAGCCCTATAGAACTGAGGCTTGTTGTTGTCTTCCTGGTTGCCATCACTGATTTAGGGCTTGTAGCTAGTGCCAAGCACAGGGTTAACCTTCTCCAGCATGGCTGGCAGGACCAAATCCTGGCGGTAGACAGGGTCAAACACATATGAAGTAAGTTCTACCTCCTTGTTTCTAACTGTTTTGATAGTGGTGACCTTGATGGGCTTCTGGGACATCTTGGGGACCCAAGAGTTGATGTTCTGCACCCTTGCAAGTTGTGCTCCTTGCACTGGTTGTGTCAGTGCAACCTCACTATTGAACTCTCCTCTCCTATCTCCTTCCTGATTAGGCACTTGCATTGCACTGACTCAATTTTTTGACCTGTGGGGGCAACTGTAACTGTGGCGCACAACAGGTACATTGTCAGTCTGTTGTCGTGTACCTTCCATTTTACAATTTAATAAAATACTAAATAAAACTTAATTAAGTCACTCCTTAATTTTAATTTTTGCTTTTATCTGAATATGGTTATTTTTGGAGTTTTTCCCACCCAATATCCCAATTATAGATTTTTTATTTCTTAATTAGTTGTTTTTGGAATCAAAAAGTCCATTTTAGAATACCCAAAATAATTTTCACCCTTTTCCCCCTAGATTTTACGCCAAATTCAAACACCCAACACAATATTTTTAAAATTTATGTTTTAGATCTTGTGTCTTATTTTAGATACCTTGCTATCATTCTTGATTACAATCTATTGCACACAACAATCAAATGGGTTTGTTTACATGTTAAGTTGCTAGTGTGTTTTGTTTTTGGTTTGAGTTTTGACTCACCGCGCTTGAGTGTATTTTGTCACCAATTTACATAGTAAACATATGTGCTGGGAATTTTGACCAAGCAATGATGCCAATTATGACAGAGCTCACGGATTGGGATTGCTACAACCAAATCCATAAATTAGTAGTGCAAAATACAATGATGCTAATTATGTCAGAGCCTGCAGATACAAATTGCAGCTACCAAATAGCATAAATTGGTAGTATAAATCATATGCATATTAGATCAGCAGTAGCCTGCTGATCTGGACCTTAAATTAGCCAATGATAAGCGCCGCTGCGGCAATTAAATGATACATAATTTGCCACCACACCACCTTAAAAATACACAAGCACCACCTGGTTTTGGGTTAGGCGCCAAAGCGCCAAACTACTTTTACATTGAGCGCCAAGGCGCTGAGTTTGATTTCTCATTATCTCAAATTTCCATATATATCATATTAATAAGCACTATGCCTGGAGTATGCCAGAGAAGTAGAAAGTGATCCTGGAGTACTAAATTATTTCATGCCAGCAAGGATCACCTGTGCTGGGTGAAGAGGAAGATATTCTATTGGTTGAATTGCAATAAGCACCAAACTTAGATAAATAATTACCCAAATTAGGGGCGTGTTATAATGTCCTAGAAGACATTGCTAGAAGCCCAGGGAGTAACCTCTGCAGAAGGTATAAGAAGAATGAATCACTCACAATAAAAATAAGCTTTTAATATTGACTTGTCTGAAATATATCTTTAATCTGGTTGACCTTTATCCTAATCCTTAAGTGCTTCTTCAAAATCAGAAGCCATTGCTGGGCAGTAATCATGGTTCCATTCAATCCTGGATCTTCTGATACAATACTACTCATATCCTCACATATGACTTTATTAAAGAAAATGTCCTGTGCCCTATAATCTCAAATAATTGTAGTGCTGCAATGCAAAAAGCGCAACAATATGCACACCAAAGACCAACTCACACCAATTTTTTTGTGAATCCATGTATTTTGGTTTATATTTTAAATAGTTTTGTTTGGCGTGTGTCAAAATTTTGGGTCTTAAGGGAAATATCTTTATTATTTATCATTATATAGGGTTGCTGATAGGAGATTGTATGGCAACAATTTTTAGCTACCAATCAGGTCTAGGATACAGCTACAGCCCAGCAGTGTCCTGTTAGTCCATAGGAGAAAATACACTAGGTCTGCAAGTAGACAGTGGCACATCCTACTTGGATACTTCTGACTACTGGGCGGCAGCTAGTAGTGATACACTGATAGATAAGTAGCTTATCTATCTATAAGAATGAATATTATGCTCAATCTCTAATTAGAAGAGCACCTTTTATAGGATGGATATGCCCTCTTGCCAGATTATTATCTGACACTTCTAACTCTTACTAGTCAGCCTATCTGTTCCCCAAACTGCTAGTTTCAGCCCCCAGAGTTAGGCAGCCATGCCAGTCTGGCATGGGACTTTAATTGATTACTGGTCCCCATCATATCATAACAGGGTCTTGGCGGCATCACAATTACAATTTATGCATGTGCAAGATTTAGTTACCATGCCAATGGGTTTTTGCATTTTACATCTTTTTTCTAAACATCCTTTCATATTGGTTGTATGTTCTGATTTGAGTCTAGGCGCAAATGTTTGGCAGAGGCGCGTTCTGCAATCTCATTTGAGAAACATCAAGCTTATTGGCGTAAGTGCAAACCAATGAGAAGTCCAGCAGTGAATCATGGTCAAGCTTTGGGGTAACTATCAATATTCTGGTTACCTGAAGCTATGGATGGGATCAACTAGTACTTCTTTAAGCTTGACGGCTCTATGGCAGTTGGCCGTCTGGAGCCAATCAGTCAGGGGAATGATGGTCAAGTCTACCATATTATTCCAAAGTCCTGACAGTGTGTGAGCACTTTGTTGCTGTGCTGACCCATTTTGTCCATTAACGCCAAAAATCCCTGTTAACAGAGTGTATATTTTACACTGATAGTTGGATTTTGTTTAAATCTGAGGTATTTTTGGTTGTTGTCATAGCTTTTAAAACTACTATAGTTTATAAAAAATCAGATGATAAAATTTAAACTGTATGTAAAAAATTCAAAGTAGGCTGGCGTACTATAAATTTGCTGCAGTTAACAGTGTGCAGATTCTTATGGATGCTTTTGTTAATTTATAAAAGTTAAGCTTGGTACTTTAATATTTTCTATTTGAATTTAAATATTGTATATATATATTGATCAAGATTTAAAAAATAGAATCTTGACCTTGATGAGATCAAATTCACCAGTTGTATAAATAACGTCATTGAGCTAAACATACGGGTCATTATTTTAGGGATTGTGACATTTTCTAATGCACATGCTGCTCAAGTCGCAGCATAACACAGTTCAATTTTGAAAAAGTAACTAATTACACATTTTATATTTAAAACATTAATAACTCAATGAAAAATTAATATTTTTTTACATTGTATACTATCAAAATGAAGCTAAGGATCCCATCTTTCTATTGGTGTAAAATTTTTAATATGTATACTATACTCAATATTAAAGCAAAAGTAATTTAAAAGATTATAATCCAGATTTTATTACATGATTCTATCTAATGATATAAAGTAGATCACTTAAAAGCTAATAAAAACACTTTTTTAATGTAAAAAGCATCTTTTTTATTTAAAAAAATTAAAGATAAGATTGAGAGCTTTATTTTTGCATTTTATTTTATTTAAAAAGCTCAATTATTTAGGATTTTATGGCAGTTTGAAGTTAGGATGTTTTTATCACTGTTTAGATTAATTTTAAGGTTCAAGTGAGCTTAAAACCTCAAATTAAGCATTCTTTAAATAGAAATTTTTAATATTTTGTTAGTTTAAAAATATGCAGAAGAGTTACAGTTAACTGAATACATCATTATAATTGATTTGCATTGATTACAAAGAGGATATGATGTAATAATGATGCTTAGCTGCTTCACATATATCACTTGTGCATGAAAACTGGGTATTTAATTAATTCTGCAAATATAAATTCAAGCTCAAACTATAGTAAAAGCTATCACACCATTTCTTTCAGAATGGTGTCATTTAGCTTGGTATATAAGAGCTAAAGCACCACAAAGCTTCTAATCCAAAAGACCCCATTCAAAGGCCACATTCTTATCAGAACTACTCCATCATTAAGGCACATTTCAGAGATCTGACCTAATTACAGATTCAAAATACTACCATGTCCTCAGTTAAATTTACTTCTGCCATGCTACCCTTTTTTTCCTTGGGAGCTTCAACAAAAAGAGAAAGAATTGCAATGTTAAAAAAGGCATTTCTCTTTATTGCTGGTGATAATCTTGATAATTTTATCAAGTACTTCCTTACTCAAACTGAATTTGGGAGATCTGAGTTCCTGCCAACTATTCAAAATCAAAAAAGTTGAGTTTATCAAAAACTTAAAGGATCTCATGAAATCTTCTCCCCAAAAGCATCTTCCAGCCTTGCAATCTCTGGTTACTTCCAGTTACTCTTTAAAAGAGCTTAATGATATGGGATTTGATATAACCAAAAGTGAGTTTAGATACTCAAGAAAAATATATAAAAATAAAAATGTAAGCTTAAACAAAAAATAATAACTATTCATTAAAAAAGAAATAACTAAAAAAATAATTAAAAATTGCTGGGAAATTCTTTTGAAACAAGCCAGTTTACAAAAAAAGCGCCTGAAAATTTTTATAAAGATATAGAAAAAGAGATGAGTAATTACTCAACTGAAATTAAATACTCTCTACTTAAAACAAAAAAAGAAATATATGAAAATATGAAAATAAAAATGAAATTTCAGTTTCAATTTCTACTTACTATAAATTAATTCCTAAAAATATAATAAAAAGTAAAAAACAAACTGATATGTGCAATATTTGTAATTTAAAAAATTCACTGGAAAAAAGAAGGAAGAATGTGAAAGTAAAAACTTACCATTACCAGAATTTATAGGCAATGACCTAAAGACTATTAATCAGCACCAAGACTTTTATGTTCATCAAAATAGGGAATATAAAAAAGATATTTATGAATTAGATGATGAGTCTTGTGTTGTAGTTATAGATTATAAGGACAACTTAAAGGTTGGAAGTGGTCCAATTGAGACCAATAATTGTTTTTATTCAAAAAAACCTATCTCATTATTAGGGTTTTTATTAGTTTTTAGAGAAAACAATAAAACCAAATATGAATATCATGATTTTTTGTCTCAAATATTATCACATGATTCTTTATTTTCAGATAAATGTCTAATTAGTCTTCTTAAATTAGATATGTTTAAAAAAATAAAAAATATAAAAGTGTGGACTGATAATGGAAATCATTTTAGATCATATGAATTTTTATATTACTTATTTAAAGAGGCACCTAAATATATTAAGGGTTCCATAAAATATAATCATTTTGTTGAATTTCATGGAAAAAGTATTGTTGATGGTCACTTTGGTGCAATATCAAAAATATTAAAGAAAAAAGAAAATGAGCTTTATATTAAAAATATTAATAATCTTAAAAACATTTTTGAGCAAGAAGAAAAAAGAAAAAAATTATATAAATCAGTACTATCAGGCTCAAATATTTCTCAAAAGTCATTCTTTTATATTTATGAAAGAAAAGTTAGGCCTATAAAAAGAGAGCTTGAAGTTAAAAATCTGCACATCAATCTTTCATATTTGATGAAAGATGAGAAGTTATACACTTCACCTCTAACATTTGAAAGTTTATCAGAATATTCTGAGATAACTTATCATTTGAAATCACATGATGATACCAGAGAAACAAAAATATCAGAAGATGCTAGTGATGTATTGGGGCAAGTTCATGAAGTAGGGCAACTTACTAGAGGGTGTATTTTAAATAGAGTGATCAGTCTTTCAAAAACAACAACCTTTTTTTTCTGAAACAAACTAAGAATATTTATGATGAGCCAAAGATAGGGTAATAGCACTTATAGCTTTGGGGCTGCTATTACTCTCCCATGCAACTCATAAATATTTTTGGTTTGTAGTTTGTAGTAGCACTTAAGATATTTTCAATAATACTATAAGTTGCACTTTTTGATTCTAAAATTGATAACTTATTTTAAAAAAATCATCTAAGCCCAAGATCAATTAAATTTTTGGGATTGGTTGTATTTTAAGCTTTCTGAATAATTAGAATATGAATAATGTGATTAAGTTATAAAATAATCAATCTGGCGCCTAGGCATAACAAGAAAAATAATGACCCATATCTTTTATAAAACCAAATATATCGTCTTTTAGGGATATTGCTTATTCACAAAACATCCCTCTGAGAAATAAACAGTCTGCTCTGATGCTTATAAATCAATAACGTGAACAGAGCCTGAAATGATCAGGTACAGAGTTATTAAAAAAACGAGTTCCAGTAGTTGACAGCATGAAGTTCTTTTTTAGCTTTAGGAATAGATAAGTTAACTGATGTATTTGGCATCAACTTAATATATACACCAGTTATTTTTAGGCTGATTGCATTGAAATTAAGGGTTTGAGATCTGGTTGGCTGAAGCCAGGATTTCGAGAGCCCGTTCAAAAGTCAGACCTGCAGCTGGAGCCTTGCGTACAAGCAGGGATTCCGCCGAAATTTAAAACTAACCAGATTAGGAATTCCCGTCGATTTTATCCAACAAAATGGTAGGCTGGTATTCGAATCTGGTGTCCATCGCTGCTAACCAAACATGTCATACCACGCGATCCAGGTCTGCCACCAAAGCAGGAGTTGGAATGTTTATGGCTTTGTGAATTTCTAGCGGATAAAAGGTAAAAAGCCTTGATTTTGGTTTGTTGAATCTAGAAATAGTTGCTGACAGGATATGAAATAAATAATGCATTTGCAGGTGTAAAAATAAGTACATTGTAAAGTTTTGCTAGAAATATATACTAGACATATTCTAAAGTAGTTTAAAAAGAATGAGGTGATAGATTGTTGAGGGTTAATAGGTTAAATAAACAGAGGGCAGTAAGGAATTGTTGAGTAAACATTACAATCGAAAATATTGGCGACTGGGCAACAGCAGGTAAACGTGGAGGTTTGATGCACTTGGATTTCCTAATTTGGGTGAATATTTCAGTTTTTAGGGCGAACTGTCGGTTGGTCGGGTAAATATTCGCCACCAACCTTGCCAGGCTGGATTGAATTTGATGGTGGATTCATCCCGTCTGTGAGTTGCAGATCGTTTCATATACAGTGAGTTCCGATTGACATCACAATTGAGTTGAGCTCCAGGATGTACTGAAATTGAAATCCACGATGAAATAAACTGTCACTTCCCACTACTTTAAGAGGTGCAGTAGAGATTCTCGCAAAACTCAACAACTTTATACAACAGCATCGCCTATCTGACTGGTCCCTTTTGCGGTTCTTGTAATCGCCACGAAAAGCCTCTTTGCTTACTTTCGCTGGATTTGCCAAGCTTAACCCACAGCCAGTTCAATACCAAGCTTTTTTTTGCAACATAAACATACGGCCAAGTCTTTCGTTTGGATAACACAATTTGGCACTTTCTCACAAATCCTAGCCTTGAGTTCAAGCTTAGTTTGGAATACACTTTTGCGAAGAATTTTTAAATAATGTCCAGCCTCCACCAATGCCGTTCGCAAGCACCTCCCCGCTCTGGGACTCTTTTATCACCTCCCCCTCCTCCACTACCCTCCAACCTTTCCCAAGAGCAACCTGTCAATTCTCTCAGCTCTTCCTATAAAATTCAGTGCCGTTTTGAACCCGAAGACCCCAGACTTTTGAAGCCTTCAGACGATTCCGCAGATGAATATTCCAGTAAGCCTTTCATATTCTTACATATGGTATCTCTCTAGAATCATCTCACACAAAACATTGTGAAACACTACTGGTTTATTTAAATATCAGAAGGAAGCTCCATTTAGTTAGACTCTATAAAAATTCATATGCTTTTGACTTACTGACATTTTGCTTAAGCCTCTGCCAAAACTAGACTCAGAAAGCGGAAATCACTGATTGAGCGGCAAAAAGCTCGCTTCGGTCGTCTTTTTAGTAAGTCTACTTTTTATGACCTTTTGTTTTCCCGCTTATCACTCAGACTTTTAATGATCTTCGTGTAGATGACTCAGCTCTGCAAACCCACCAATCTTCTTTCCAATTTCGTTCCGATGACGAAGAGCTAGTGTCGGATGATTTTGGGTTGAATAGCCCTTCTGAAGTTCGAAACTTACTGCAAGGCTGCTACGCTACAATCGCTGGCTTACGAGTTGAAGTAAGGCATCTAAAATATCGGCTGTTAATTTTTCGTCTGCCTAAAGATTACGTCCTAACCTTGCTCATCATAGGTCGATAGCTGGCAGGCGCGGTCCCGCGACGCCCAATCTCGAGTATTTTCTCTCGAGGAAGATAAACGGCTCTTAATGGCTGAACGTAACGTCCTCCAGCAGAGGCTTCTTGAAGCGGAGCAGGATTCTAGTACCCAGAGGAGCCGCGCTCAGACCTTGTCAGCCGAGGTCGATACTCTAGATTTAGAGATTGACAAACTTAGCCGAGATAACCATCGGCTGAGGAAGCTGGCCTACCGCCAAGATGAAAGTGACGGCAGAGTAGGTTGTCGGGTTGATAGTTTCTAAACTCCTAGATTGCTGAGTTGGAGGAAATGTTGAGCGAGTCGCAGCGGATCACCACAGCTACTGAGGTTCGCTACCAAAAGCTTTTGATCCAAAATGGTAAGAGATCACCTAAGCCTCACTAACCGATATAGAAAAACTTAAGAAGGCTCACCGCAAGCTGCAGCAATCTGCCCAGCGCGGCGGCGCTGATGCGGAAGTATACGAGAAAGTTGCCTGGCTTCGAGAGTCCAACGAGAAATTGCAGTTCGCACTCAGCAATCTTTCAATTTTAAACTTCTCTTCTGAGGCCCCTCCTAGCCAGACCAGCATACTTGTGGGCATCATCCATCAGCTTATCATCGACAATGGCCGCCTCAAAGCCGATACAATGGGCTACTGTGACCTTATTGCTGATATCCAGGCTGAGAACTATCAAATGCGAGGTCAAGTGCAGTCATTTGGATCATTGCCACTCCCCAAAGCCAGCACCAAAGTGCCAGCTAGACTGAAGCTTCGTCGCCGCAGCTCACTGACACCCGAGAACAAGCGAAGACCTACCCTTTTAGACGAACTAAAGAAATGTGAAACACCCTCTAACAATCTATCAAAATCACTTACCCTTCACAAATATCACTCGATGGAATTCAACCCATCTGATTCCAGAAAAAGGATCAGCGGTATCTTCACAACTGACGTACCAATGAAGCACCTGTACCAAGACGGATGGATGTCCGTCTCAGAATCCGAATCTGAAGATATCTCTTACTCTAGAATCCAAACCCCCATCCCTACTAGCATTGAACCCATTTCCAGGATGCTCGACAAAAAACCAAAACCAGCATCAAACTCCCCTCCCCTCGAACTCCTTGTAATGCAAACCCAAAGCCTCTTCAATCGGCTTCAAGCATCAGAACCCAAAATCCTTAATCGCAAGCTACAGCGTTCATTTAATCTTCCCGAGCTGGCCCCCATCAGCAATACTCTCATCACCAACATCCAACAAAACATTGAACTCCTGTCGACAAGGTTCCAACCCTCTAATCAAAGGCATAAACCAACATGCCACCACAGCCGCTCCCTCAGCCTGGGCAACCCTCCATTTGACCCTGGCTATCACCAAGCAGACGGATTCTTGGAACTAGTTAGTTTAGTCCAGAATCTCCTCAGCGAAATAGCCAATTTAAGACTAAGCGTCAATTACCTGTCGCTGGCTTTTGTAGATAAAATGAATGACATATCACAACTCCCTTCTCACTGCTACTCCCATCACTGGCCAAGTCACTCCTCCTCAAAACCGCCATCTATCATCCGCTGTATCCCCCCTCGCCCGAATGAATCCCCATGCTCGCACCTAAACACCCGTCGCCACTCAAGATCCACCCCAGAGTCTTCGCTCCAGCGATCACCTATGCAAACAAGGAACGGCATAGTAGACTATTCCCCTCGATCTTCGCTTTCTTTAGATCCTGCACTGGTCACACCGACTTCACCCCTCATCCCACACAATAGCTGCATCCCCCTCCACTTTGCCTCGAGCAACTCTAAAGATGTCTTACGCAAGCTAGTGCGTGGATTTCGGCTTAAGCCATCCTCCAGCGTACGGACCCTCCCCAGTTCACCGCTAGTCTCCGTGTCTTGCAACCATATTGAGCGAGCAGCTGTTATATGCCATACTTACTCACTGACAGGAGCAAACACTTTATAAACCATCCCCCAAACTTGTAGTTTTAACAATTTTAACTTTTACAATTTCAATAAACTCCTACTTTTTCACCCTACAAGCATGTTTTATCCCAGAAAAACCAGCTGTGTTATAACTGCTGTTTTAGCAGAGTTACAAGGGGGGAAATGATTGGAGACTAGATAATATTCTTTATTGAGAGATAAATATTATATAGCCCGTGTGAATCTGGATACTGGGAACAAGATTATGGTGATCACTCAATTGGATGGTTAAGGGGGTGTCTTGATCCTTGTAGAGAGTCAAGCACTGAATTGAGGTATCCATTGTGTGGTGATTGCTATCTGGTCATGTTACTAGGTTTGGTATCCAAGTTATTTTCTGCATTTGGCTACAGGTCACTGGGAAGTCAGATTGCAGGTCTTGAACCTGTTTAGCCGGAACCTTTCTGGGGGGCCAACCCTATTGTTTTGACAATTAAAATAACCACACCTCTTGAGAGCACTGGTACAATTACTGCATCTGCCTTCAAAAACACCCAAATCATCGCCTGAAGAAGATTATTCAGAATCCAACTTCTCTTGGATTATGAACAGACCAACCTTCCTAAACAGCCCAGCACATTGTTGACTGGATATAAGCATCCATAATAGCCAAAAGAAAAAGAGTTCCTTACTTCAAGACCCACCCAAGCTATCAGAAAAGCTTAAGCTGCATAAAAGATCAGCTTAATTCCCAAGCACAAAACACTCTCAACATATTTTCTAGTGCTCCAGAGCAACCTTCAAGGCTAGCATTAACTAAGCCCATATCCAAATTACAGTTCAAACCATAGGGTTTATATCCTGGCCAACAGGACACATGGAAATCCAAGCCTTGGCTCCTAAGATAACCAGCCCGCCGCTGCAGGATCAATTGGTAATCTCAGCTCACCCCAAACCACACCAGCCCCTTACACGCAGTAGTCCTACAACTGGCTGAGATACAGCAGCTCTCAAAGCTGTGGCTCTCTAAGCAAAATCAACTCATTGGTACTGTAAATTCAGAACCTAACAGTAGAAATGCGGGATTGTCAAATCCTTGGTCCAAATTTTGAATCACATTTGCAGACAACTCAGGTGAGTGAAAGCTAAAGTGTCTAATAAAATCAACCATTTAATTTAGCTTTTTTTGGCTTATTTGAATTTGCAAATTTCAAATCCCCTGTGCAGATAACTCAACTAACCAAAGACAAAACACAGCAAACAAATGTGGGATACATGGATCAGAAATATGGGATTCTAATGTACAATTTGAGATTTTTTGTATGTCAAACAAATCATAGCCATCATGTAAAACTTAAAAAATCTGAAATTGCGGGATTGTCAAATCCAATAACCAAGTTTCAAATCAAAAATGAGGTGAATTTGAAATAAATATAATTTATAGGTATCTCAAAAAGGATGCTAAAAGGTCTAGAGTGGATTTGAGCTAATTTTTTTAGGAATCATAGGCATTCTCAAAAATCACCCTATTCCATTTTAGGGCGGCTAAAATTTAGGTGCTTGATTACAGTAGATTTTAAAAAATGCTAATAATAAAATAGAATTATATATTACAATCTATTTTATCATGTTGTCTTTTCCTTGATGTGTTGATAGTTCATTTGCTGTTGACAACGTTCTTGCATTTAATTGGATGGTTTCACCTCCAGTTGCCTTGGCAATAGGAAATCAAGTTTCCTCCCTGAGACCAGCTGTGGTTGCGGAGGCAACTTGATTTCCTATTGCCAAGGCAACTGGAGGTGAAACTATCCAATTAAATGCAAACACATTATCAACAGCAAATAAAATATCAACACACCAAGGAAAAGACAACATGATAAAAATAGACTGTAATATATAATTCTATTTTATTATTGGTATTTTCTGAAATCTACTGTAATCAAGTATCATTAATAGCAATTCATTAACACATAGTGTAGTAATTCAGTGATGTTTCACTTTTGAGTTTTTTCTTTCCAAACTCTCCTTCTTCCTAGAAATATTTAAGAGTTTTATGGCCCCTGGCGTAGCCAGGGGCCAAAAACTTTTAAAAATTTTCTGCGACATCAGAAGGGTACCTCATATATCATTGCATGGCTTTGTGGTCGCTATATTAGTGATTTAGAGTGCAGAATATTGCATCATTTCCAGTTTAGACAATTTTACATTTTACTTAATTTCATGTCTAAACATGGTTGTTGAGATTGGATTTTTCATTTGATTTTATTCAGAGTGGAGCTTCTTGATTTGGGTTGATTTGTCCTAGTTTCTTACTGTATATTCAATTTGGATTCCAGTTCCCACAATTAATATCTGAGTTTACTAGTGGCATTCAAAAGTGATTTGAAATTTTGTTCTTGGATTTGACAATCCCGCAATTTCAAAAAAACATAGTAAACTTAATGAAACTGGTTGATGGATTTGAACACTTCAAATCTGATTCTAGTTCATTCATTTTGTCCATTGGAAATATGCAGTTTGGCTTGAACTTTGCAAAGTGTCTATGAGTTCTCACACTTTTAAAAATCCAAATAAAAATACAAAGAATTCAATTTAATTAAAAAAGGCTATCCTGCAAAAGTGATTTGAAATTTGGACCAAGGATTTGACAATCCCTCATTTTTACATTCAGGTTCTGAATTTACAGTATCCTTTCTGTCTACCTGGGCCACTTCCAGGGCTAGCTAGCCAGTGGGTGGCTACTAGTTTACAGAGATGATTGTTTCACTTAATCAGAGCCACTCTAATACAGTAGGCTCAAAGCCTTTTATCTTAGAGTGTTTGGCCTGACGGTCCAGTCCATTTTGGACTCTTCTAGAAGTGTTTTAGATGATGGCCTATAGGATGGCCTTGTTCTAGGATATAATTAAAGTTTTTAATAGTAATTATTATGAGAAGCATGTTTGAGGTGGTTGTTGAGGTGGACTAATTAATGAGCAGTAATTGCATGTTCCATTAATTAATTGCAATGCATGAATTTGTTAATACCAGGATATTATTTGGTCATTGATTCATTGATCCTGAAGCCCACATAGTTCTGTTGAAACCATTCCAAAGAGTGATTGACAGCTGGTCTGCAATAATTGGTTGAATCTGTTAATTAGTCAATATCCCAAAATCCTGACACATAATAAAGTTGAACTTCAAACATCACACATACAATTCAGAAGCATACTGCCAAATTTCTAATCCAATAAATCAAAAGAAAATCAAGTTGATTCAATAAAATGAAATTTCACAAATGGAAATATCATATAATTAAATGAAAGAGACATAAATAAAATTAATAGAAAAGAAGAAAATTAGAATAAATGACTCTAAATCAAAGAAATAAAAGAAAAAATTATAAAAATGAAATAAAAACTGAAATAAATTAGGGAAAAAATCAAGAAATATCAAGAAGCAGAAGTGCTGAAGGGATGAATGAAGGTATATCAAATGAAGGAAGTTAAGTGAAAGCATGAATAACAAGAAAAGAAAAAAGTATAAAAGCAAAGAAAATAATGGAGGAACACCCAATGTTGATGAAGTACGCTGAAGGGGCACCTGTGGTTGAAGGGACAAAGGGGGAAAGAATTAGTCAGTTCTTTTATTTTTTATTTATGTTTTCTAGTTATGTTGCAAATTAGTGAAGATGTTGTCAAAGTGGTGGCTTACACCCTAAGTGGTTTATATGGGGTCTATCAATTTGTGATAGCCAGTGATTCAAAAAAAACCTAAAGAAATACATCAATTTGAGGAAATGAATATGAAAGAATAATCAACAAATAAAGTATCAAAAATGAATATGAAGTACCAGCAGGGTGTTTAACTTAGGTGAGGAAACCATATGAACTAGTAACAAAGATCAACTTAAATCAAATAAATTAAGCTCAAAGGAATCATCAAATGAATTTTGATGAATGCATTTTTGACCATGTTGAAAGGTTTCCCTTTATTGACATGAACATATATGGACTGCATTTGAAAAAAACAGAGTTTCAAATAGGAACTGAATACATTAAATCAAAAAATAAGTTGAATTTATTAAATCAATATTAAATCAAGTCAGGAACACTCCTTGTAAACAAAAATGAAAGCCTTTATTATTTTTTACACCAAAGCATGGACAACTGACGCCAATAAAGTCCTGTTCAGCTTTAATTCAAAATCAAAATACTGGATATATTAAATGATAGTAACAGAATATAAGAGGCTCTGCATGTTTATGAGCTTTATAAAAAAGAATTTATATCAGAGCATATATATATGAATTTTATTACATTTCATATTAAAAGCAAACATGAGAAAATTAGAAGATGTCCCCTTGCAATTTAATGTCTGCCAGCTCACACTTGAGAAAGTAAAGACACCACAGGGCTATAACCTGTGAAGCATTTAATATATGATTTTTTGCACTTGCAACACCCTATCATTATGGAATACCTTCAGAAAGAACTTGCTGATCAATTCCCTTGTAATTTTGCCATTTATACGCCGTGCTGCCATAACAGGGGTGATGAGCACCACCTCACTTGCAATTGGTGCAAGAATGAACCACCACATCCAGAAGGACAAGTGGTTGTGATTGTAAGGCATTGTTGATGATAGCATTATGGGGGAGCAATACTCCCAAATGAATCCCCTTGCATTTGCATGAATCCTCATTTTAAAACATTCTCAATAAGTATTTCTTATTTTTAAATCTTATTTTTATTGTATTTATCAAAAAAACATCCAATATTCAATTTATAGTAATGAAAAAAGAATTTTTTTTAAACACCTACAATAATAAATTTAATAAAATATAGGTTTTAAAGAATGCTTATGTTTATTTTCATATAGCACTGTGGTGATCAACATGGGAAGATATTTTGTAGGCAAGGGCTTTTCATTGACCAAATAAAGATTGAATGCCTATTACAGGTAAATATTGGTTGGTTTATTGATATAAATAGCTATGGTGAATAGGAAGCAGTGGTATAGGTCTGAGAATAGTAACAGGGTGGCCCCTGGCTGGTGCTTTGAAATGATAGAGAAGTTGTGGCTCCCCTGGGATAGATGTGCTGAGGTAGCATTAAAATCCTGATACCAACTGGAGTGAAAATACAGTTGGGTAACTTTAGCTAGTATGAAGGTAAATTTTATCTCTATTTGACTTATAGTTAGCTTTAAGAAGGTCTTAAAAAAGCTGGGCAAGCATAGATAGCCCAGAAGTATAATCAGAGTGGCTGTACAGAGAACAAACTTCAGTGTAAAGTCTTGACCAATAAGGTGCAATATTATAGACTAAGTCATGTAAGTCATTTGGGTTAAGATTTAGAAAATAAAGAAAAGTGGGTACTGTTTGTAAAAGAACCTTTATGAGGACCACTAAAAACTTATAATTTGATACAAAAGGTGTCATTGAATTTATTAAACCTAAAAAAAACTATATAAAATAATGTGTTAAACAAAGATTTATTCATGACTAACGGAA
This sequence comes from Entomophthora muscae, assembly GCA_014839935.2. Taxonomy (NCBI): domain Eukaryota; kingdom Fungi; phylum Entomophthoromycota; class Entomophthoromycetes; order Entomophthorales; family Entomophthoraceae; genus Entomophthora; species Entomophthora muscae. The sequence goes on along the minus strand of QTSX02005023.1, from coordinate 151,324 downwards.
TGTTGACATTGGGATATTTCCCATGGGACTATTTTAACATAAAAGTAGAGAGGTTATCCCTCATATAAAAGAATGGTGACAACAAGCTAATTGCTTGTTGTCTGGCTATCTTGATTCTAATTATCCTAGCTATTAAAACACTAGCAAATTTAAAAAATGTAGATCTAGTACAGAGAATATTTACTTTGACTTTGAAGATTAATTTCAAAAGCTAATCTACTAAAAATATAAGTTTGAAATTAAAAATGTTAAAGATTGAAAAGTAAATTATGAAGATTGAAGAAAAAAGTTGTAGTTGTGTTCTTGGGGGAAAACCACAAGAATTTCAGCTTGTCAGCTTACTTTTCTAAGTGTCTTTATTTATAAAGAGGAAAAACCAAGTCCTGGTGGGATCTTCAAGGCAAATCAGGGAGTTTCTGGACAGATGGATTGATAGACCAGGAGAAACATATGATAAGTTGGAAAAGATAGTGCTGGTAACAGCAACCCAAATATCTTTAAACTGCAGTGGTGGGGAAGCAGTTGTTGTGTTAGCAGCAAGAAAATAGTAAACTAACCTATTTTAAAATAGTATTTATAAAGAAAATAAGAAAGGAACCTGTGCACATGTGAAAGCAAAAAGCAAACCCAAGAGCAAAAACCAAGGTAAAGAAAACTCTTAATTAAAAAATACTAATAAATTATATATCAAACAGAAGTTCAAAAATAAAATAGATACTTAATAAGCCTGCCCTTTGGGGCAGGGCACAACATTCAGAATTTAATGATTTGAAGGTTTCTGGGAAGTGAAGTTGGTTAAGTTGCATCTGAAAGCTCAAGCTGATCACTTGGGTGAGTAAAAACAGTGGTAATGCATAAGTAATGTTTGCTTCTGATAACCTAAAGTGTAAGTCACTGATGAGGGTAAAGTCTAGCTTGATTCACTTGTGGAGACTTTTTTCCTGAGTCTGAGATGTTGACTGATGGGGACTACTATGATAGAGAAGCTCAGAGGAAGGTCATTGGTTGAGAGTAGCAGAATGAAGGAGAAGAAGCACCAGGAAAAGATTATGAAGGATGGCTGGAAAAAGAGAAAGATGAAAAACAAAGAGAAAAGATTCAAAAAGATTTAAAAAATACAATAAAATTAAAAAAAGAAAATTAAGAGAATATCAAAAAAATAATAAAGAGAATAATAAATAAAGAAAATAATTGGAAAGAATTAAAAAAGAATTATAAGAAAATAATTAAATAAATCAAAGAAATAAAAAAATAAATTATTTATTAAGTAATGAATGAAAAGAAGCAGAAGCAGATAGGATAGTATGGATAATATTTGAAATCAAGGCAATTTTTTTTGCCAGGAACTATAGCAGGAAGCAAGAACAAAACAACAGGTGGTTTGATTTTGCTGGGGGCGTAATTGCAAGAAAAAATTGAGAAAAACACAGGAAAAGAAAATCCTTATGTAAAACATAAGGAAAACAATCAAATTGACCCAGGGAAATATAATGAGAAAACAGGAAAATTGTTTGAAATACGGGCTGAGGGTTTCTCTGGAAGGCAGAGACAACAAGGTTGAGCAAAAAATAGCAGCAGGTATCCCAGGGAAACTGTTTGGGAGAATAGCCAAATGTGGGAGTGTGATTTGCTTCAGGTCAAAGCCTGTTTTATCAATATTTTTCATTGGTAATGTTGCAACTGAACCAATGAGGATTCAGTGTTTGGAATTGGGGAAGACAACAGTCCAATAGAAAGGACAGAATAATAAGAATAAGGTATCATTTATTGTAGAGTATTGTAATTAATATACCATATGGGGAAAGCCACAAGGCCACAAGGGGGTGGCATAGTGGGAAGTTCCATGTAAGGTTCAAAGCCAAGGAATAACTTTTGCGGGGATCAGCAAGTTGAATTGGTAACACTCTTAATTAGGATAAAGTACTTGCCATTTGATATTTGCCATCAGATTAATCCATGTTGTTAGATATGTCAAGGGGCAACTCATTGAGCGCCCCCTGTGTATTGTAAGATACATTAGCAGGCAAGTCTGGAAACTTGGTTGCAACATCCCCCTTGCCCCCTGCTTGTTGTCAGACACCAAGACCGGAGTCTGTGGAAGGTCTGGGAAGGTCTGCACAAACAGCTTTTGTGTGGGGATGGCGCGGCAGGGGCGCAAGCAATCATGGTGAAGCTTCTTGGTGTTTCCTTGGGCATCTTCAAGTTGGTAGGTATGATTGTTGTAGACAGTGGCTATCTTGAAGGGCCCTAGGTGGTTGGGCTCCAACTTGGCAGAATTGGGGTTGAGAGTGTAGACAGGGTCACCTACGGCGTATCTAGCTTTGAGGTGCCTGGTCCCTCCCTCATTTTGCTTGTGTTCAATTTCCCAGGCTTTGGCACGCCATTGGTCTAGGGATGGGGTTGTTACTAGGGGAGGCTTTTGGGAACCCAGGACCATAGCTTCCCCTGTTCAACTCCTGTCAGACTTTCAGGGGTCCCAAAAGTCAAGGCCAAGGCACTGGGGCTGAACCCTGTGCCCCTGTTGATTCTTGCTTGCAGGATAAGTAGAGCAGTGGGCAGATGTTCAGTCCATGCGGTGTTGGGGTACTCTTGTGAGTGCTTGGCAATCAGCCAAACCAGTGAGCCATTTAACTGTTCCACACATCCATTGGCTTGAGGATGGTAGGGGGTCGTAACTATGCATTGGTATGCCTTTTTGGCGCAGTATGCCTTCATGACATGTCCAACAAGTTCAGGGCCGCCATCTGTGATGAGACATTTGGGTTGCCAGAAGCAGGCCACAATTCCCTTGCCAATGAAGCAGGTGATGGTGTTGGCAGTGTGGTTAGTTGTTGCCCAGGCCACTGGCCAGCAAGTGAAGTAGTCAATGGCAGTGATAATGTACTTCTTCCCCAGTCTCTCTTTGGGGAGTGGCCCCACAATGTCAAGGGCCCACTGCTTGAAGGGTTCTATGGCCTTGATGGGAAGGACAGACTTGGGGGGGTGCAGGTTTGGATGTATTCTTCTCGTACAGCACGCACGTCTTGAGGAGATCCAAGATGTCTTGACACATGCGCAGCCACCAAACCTTTTGTTTCATGATCTTGAAGAGGCTACGCCCTCTGATGTGACCCAGGGTTTGGTGATAGTGCAATATTGTGTCATCTTGTTACGTGGTGGGAATGTAAGGCGTCTTCTCACCTGTCTCTTCCCAACAGCAGACGTTACCAGCATTAGTGATGAACTGAATTTTGTTGTCCTTCAATTTGGAGATGAATACCGAGTTAAGGCCTTTGTAGCAAGTTGCCTCAGGGCGGAGGTAAAGCATGGGTCAATCTGGATCCAAACCATTGTCTTCAGTGATGGACACTATGTAGAGTTGCAAAAGGGCATCAGCTGTGACAAGTTCCTTCCCAGGCTTGTACTCAATGCGCAACTGGTAAGGGGATAGACACTCAACCCATCCTGCTTGGCGGTGTGTCAAGTGGGACTGCATGTTGAAGTACTGGAGCAACTTGTGGTCCGTCAGAATGCAGGGTGGGAAGGTAGCACCTTCCAGGTAACAGTGCCACTTCTCAATGCAGTGCACAATTGCTGTCAGTTCTTTATCATGGATGGGATAGTGTTGTTCTAAGTTGGTAAGCTTCCTGGACTCATACACCATGGGGAGAAAGATGTCATTGTCAGTTTCTACCCTTAGCAAACCCCCTATGGCTCTGTCAGAGGCATTGGTCTTGAGTTCATACTGACGGTTTTGATTGGGAAACTGCAGTACTGATGCTGTTGTGAGGCTTTGTTTCAACATTTTGAAGGCTTGATCTCTGACAGGGGTCCAATGGAAGCGCTGTTTGGTGTTGAGGAGCTCAGTGAGAGGTGCAATTGTTCCCTGCAATTGGGAATGAACTTGCGCACATAGGCAACCATGCCTAAGAATGTCCACACATGGCCCACATCAGTGGGGGGCGGCATGCTGGTGATTGCCTTGATTTTGGCAGGGTTGGGCTTTATCCCTTGGGCAGAGATGGTGTGCCCAAGGAATAAATGCTTGACTTGAGGAACGCACATTTGGAGGGTTTAGCTTTTAGCTGGTTTTTCCAAAGGGTGTTGAGGACAGCACAGAGGTGTTGGAGGTATGTGGTTTGATCTTGGCTTAAGACAATATAATTGTCAAGGTACACAATCACCCATTTTCCAATCAGTTCATCAAATGCTTTGTTCATCAACATGGAAAAAGTAGATGGAGCGTTGGTCATTCCAAAGTTCATGACACAACACTCAAACAACCCGTAGCGCGTGTGGAAGGAAGTTTTTGCCTCATCCCCTGGTACAATGCGGACCTGGTTGTACCCCACAGTGAGATCAATCTTGCTAAAGACCTTCACACCTGCAAGTGTATCAAACAGACTGTCAATCAGCAGCAGGGGGTACTTATTCTTGACTGTCATCTCATTTAGGGCGTGGTAGTCTGTGACCAGACAAAGGGACCCATCCTTCTTGGCACCAAAGAAGACAGCTGCCCCGTATGGAGAGAGCAAAGGGCAAATGAAGCGCTTATCAAGCGCGTCTACAAGGTGTTAGCAGCGGGTCGCATCTTCCTTTGGTGTAAGACAGTATAATGTTCATGCTTTAGGTAACAATCCTTGAAGTTGTACAGAGTGCTGAATCTCCCAGGGAGGAGGTAGTTGTTCAAGTGTCTCACTGAATACGTCCTTGTACTCCTCAAGAAGGGCAGCAAGTGCTGGTGGTGGTGAGGAGGTCAAGGGATAGACTGTAGATGGTTCAGCGCAGATAACTTTGACTGAGCACTGATTAAAGTCTAGTTTCCCCCCTTGAAATTGTACAAGCCTGTCTCTGTTATTCTGAAAAACACAGTATCATGGAGTAGCTTGCTCATTTCCAAAGGGTAGATCTGGAACCCCACCCCATTTATATTGAGGGTGATGACAGAGGTATCCCAGTTGGAAACTGTGGTAAGTTTGACTCCCTTAAACTCAACTCTCTGGTACTTGACAAAGTGTCGAGTACCAGGGAGTTGAGTGCCACATATGTGAATCTATTAGTATTTTTGGCTTAACCAATTTTAAGCTAATTTTTACTAGTAATTTAGGGGTTCAAAACCAGAAACCAAGGTTAAATTTACTTGAACTTGACTCTGTTTAATAAATTAATTAGCTAAAATACCAATTTAAGGGGCAATTTATAAGTAGATTTACTAATAGAAATGAAAAACCTGTGTTTGACACTCTAAAACAAAAGGTGACCAGTTTGACACTTTTTAAGCCAAATTTTTAATTTTATTAATAAAATACATATGTGCTTTTATAAAATTTATTATTTACTATTATATTTTTATTATTAGTGTCCATAGTTGTTGATTAGGCTCCCAAGCACCACTATACTGGATTTAGTGGTATAGACATTAATCAAATACCCCACTTGTTTTACATTATGTCATTCCTGGGCTTTTGGATTAAGTGGTGCCACATAATTTGAGCCCAATTTATTAAGAGATTTCATATGTAATTTATAAAAAACTGAAACTTGACACTTTCTTTTCTTGACTCTATCCACTTGACACGCAATTGGTTTTGGATTTAACTAATCAAAGGTTCAGAATTAAGGCTAAATTAATATGTGCCACACTATGAGTGCCACTCAACACTCACCCACTTGACACTTTAATTTTGGGATTAGTACAGAGAGCTTCTTAACGTTTTAACCAACACTATGGTAAATAATTCATTCCCAGCTCCTCACAGCACATTATTATCACTAATAAATACCTTTCCACTCATTTACTTTTTTAACTTATGTTGTATTTTTTATTTTTGAGCATACAAAACTGCCTTGCTTTTGGGTTAACTTTTGAACCTGTTTTAAATTTAAGCAAGTTTTATATGTAAAAAACATAGTAAATTTGATGTTTCTGCTCAACTCCGGAATACTCAACAGTGAGAATTCAGCTTTTTCTGGCTGATCAACAGTGCCAAACTTGACACTTTACTATGTTTTGAATTTTTAACTCTCAATAAAAAAAATTCCACATAATAATTTTTTTATTTTTTTTGCTATTATAATCTACTACTTTTTCTGCTGCTCTCCATATAATTTCATATTTTTTTGATTTTTAATTGTACTTTTACATTGATTTAGCACTAAGATGTTATGCTGAACCTAAAATATTTGATGATTCATCATGAATTCACTTATTTTCTATGTTTTAACCTTTATATCTATACTTTGAGTTTCTATTTTGCTTCTATTTACTTTTTTTGTTTTTTTCTTGATAAATAAAATTTTATTTGCATACTTTTAATTTAACTTTTACTTTGCTTTACCTTTGTGTTTATATTGTTCATACTATTTTATTTACAAAACTAAACTTTTCTTTAGACAAGATCAAACATGAACAGCCAACAGTCTAAGCGCCAAGCCTCTAAGGGCTCCAAAGAAACTGCCTCCACTCCCAAGCATGCCAAGAATCCTGCAAAGGCAAAGTCTCCAACCCCATCTCCTCCCCCCCTCCACCCTCATCTTCCACATCCCCTTCACCTTCCCCCCAAAATTCCTCCCCAATAAATCTGATGGTGATCTTACCAACCACTCCTTTTATCACTCAGAGGCCAACTCTGAGCCCACCAAGGAGTGGCATACAAAGAAGTCAAAGGCTGCCAAGGAGCCCACCTCTTCTTCTGGTAAGAAAAAGGAGGCATCCAAGCAGGCCTTGAAGAATCCTTCCCCTCCCCCCTCCCAATGGCTCTTCCCCTCCTTCCTCATCTGACCCCCAAAATGAGCTGGAGGATTACTCCAAGAAGTTTAAAGCTTCTGGTCATGTGGCTTGGGATCCACTGGCCATCCACAATATCTTTAATGTGGACAGAAAGTTTAAGTTCCCAAGCGCTTCCCCCGTTACTTCCCCATCATGTCTGTAAAGGGCGGCCCTGGTTACATTGCTGACAACTACATCTTTAATTGCAACAACCAAAATCAGCAGACCAATAGAAAGCACTTTGTCTGTGAAGATAAGACTTGTGGGGCCCAGTTGAACACTGAGGGCTGGGAGCAAGTAACGGCGGAGAAGGGGGAGCACACTTGCAAGCCCCCCAATCATATAATCACTCAGATGCTTAAATGGTACCTTGTTCAGGTCATTCCCACCTCTGCTAACCTCTGTGCTTCTGATCTGGCCATAAAGGCTTTGCAACATCTCAAACCCAACATTCTTAAGTTGGTACCAACTCAGGAGCAGTTGTTCAAATTCATCAGTGATAGGTGTATCACTGCCAATCCCCCTCCCCCCAAGGCCTCTGACGTCCTCTCAGAGCTCACAATCACTCATGAGCTTAAGCAGCTTCCTAGTGGGGAGCGCTTCCTGCTCCATGACAACAGGCCTGCCGCCAAGGACCGTATCATCTGCTACTCAACTCAGAAGAACCTGATGGAGTTGAAAAGGGCTTCAACCTGGCTAGTTGATGGTACCTTTGCCACTTGCCCCTGGATGTTCAAGCAGCTCTGGATGATCCATGCCCAGATTGACATCCAGGTGATTCCACTCACATTCTTTCTTCTTCCTGGGGCCACCAAGGCCATCTATACCCGCATGTTCTCCATCCTCTGCCAAGAACTTGCCCTCCTTCCTCCTACCAATGATGACAAATCCAAGAAGACTCCCCCCCACACCCGCGCCAACCCACCTGCCTCTGAAAAGACCAGGCCACCCTGGACTTGGAGGAAAAGGCGAGGCTAAGAGCTCTTGGGCCTTGTGTGTGCACTATGGACTTTGAGCCTGCTCAGTTCAATGCATTTGAGCAGCTGTTCAGTTGTTCAGCGGGGAGGTGCAGGGGTGCCACTTCCACTTCTGCCAAGAAGTTGCTTGTAACGTGCAGGCCCACGCTGAGCTTAGTAGGTTGAGCCAGAGTGATACTTTGGACACCTGCAGATTTGTGCTGGCACAATTTAGTGCCTTGGCTTTTTTAAAGCCAGATCACACTGCGCAGGGGTTTGAGGTGCTTTCAAAGGATCCCTACATAGTGAAGCACCCGGAGTTCAAGCCTTTCCTCGGGTACTTTGAGCCCCAGTGAATTGGGAAGGTTGTCACCCAGAGGCAAGGCAAGGCCTGTGCCAAGGCCAGCTGGAATGTGTACCGGGCGGCAGTGAATGGTGAGCTCAAGACCACTTTGGCATTAGAGCCTTATCACAAGCATCTTAAAGCCAACTTTGGGCTTCATCCAAAGTCCAATAAGTTCTTCTCCCTCCTGCAGCACAAGCAGGAGAAAACCATCTCCAAGCTGCATAATCTCTCCAACCGCGTCCCCCCCACCAAGCCAACCACCTGCTGTACCCTCTTCACCAAGGCCATCCAGGGTGCGGCCAAGCACAAGTATAAGGCCTCTGAGCTTAAGCAGCAGCTTGAGCTTATTGCCACTGCCCTCCTGGAAGGGGCCAAAATGAAACAGGGAAAGAATGACAAGGAATAAACTTACTTGCTTGCTCAGTTATATGATTTTTACTTTTAACTTTTTAACTTTAATTTTTACTTGTTAGCTTTGATAATTTAGTTTTAGTTTTAATTTTTAAGTTTTTTTTAATTTAATTAGATAGCAGTGATTGTTCTATGTATGCATGATAAGTTTGAGATGAATAGCTATAGTTGAAAGTGATTGAAATATCTTAATTTTTGTTAATTTCCAAATAAAACATATGATATTCACAGTTGTGCTTATATGAACTATATCAAATAAATATTAATATTTCTTCATATTTTGAATAGCTTTTATTGTTGTGTTTGTGTTTATCTTTGGTTATTGGAATTTTAATTTTTATGGTAATAAAAAATATTTTCATAATAAAGAGTGTAAATTACATAGTAAAATGAGAAACAATTGCTTATTTCTCCTTATTTTTATTAATTAAGGTACTGTTTTTTATTGAATTTTTGAGTTCTCTGGAATTAATTTAGTATACCATAGCTGTAATGCTTATTTCATTATATTAAAAGTTTTCAGTACATCAAGATCTGTTAATTAAAAAAGTGTCAATTTCCAGTTGTTGATCAGGGCAAAAGCTGAATTCTCACTTTACTATAGTGTCAACTACCAGGGAGTTGAGTTTAAGGGAGTCAATCACCAGGGAGTTGAACTTACCACAGTTGCCTCCCAGTCAATGTAGGGACAGTTGTGCCAAAGCCAGTTGAGACCAGCAATTACGTTGTGGCTGAGCCTGGCCATGATTGGCCCAGAGAGCTTAACCTGGACGTTCCCCATTCTCACAGAGAAGGGTACTGTCTTGTGGGTGATTGCAGCTCTGCAGGAGTCAGCTACTTGTACTGCCTTGAACCTGCTGGGCACTTGGTCCAATTGCTGAGAGTTGGCAAGCGCCTGGTCAACTATAGTGTGGTTGGCCCCGGTATCTACCAGTAATTTGTGGGTGTTCCCACAAAAACAGAAGGGATAGGATAAGTGTGTTACTTTATTTGAGGAGTGACTTGCTTGCAGTACAGGGTTGTCACTGTGGACTTAGAAGATGTCCAGGGTTTCAACTTGATGGATGTTGTAGTCACAGGGGCTCTTTGCAAGCAAGGGTTGAGAGGATGGGTCAGGTGGGGTTGCAGGGCCTCTTGTTGCTACAACCCCCAGACTTTTCCCTGATCCTCAATCTGCGCTAGCTGGAGCTCCCCCCTTGCGGGGGTGTTTAGTCCCATTATCCTACTGACAGGGCTGGTGGCGGCCCACATGATTGTGGCCATTGCCAGGTGTACATAGTTGGGATGGAGTGTCACTAGTACGGCAGAAGCCCATTGAGGCCTGGTTGTTAGCCTCAACAATGTCCTTGTAGTAGTCATTGATGAAGGTACAGCAACCTACGGGGACCCACTTGTAGATATTGGGTTTTAACCCATTGATGAGGAGGGTGAGTAGCATTGCATTTCTGTTGGTCACAGCTTTGGGGGCGGCAGCAAGAGCTTGTTGCCAGGCGGTAAGGTACTCAGGAACGGAACCAGTTTGTTTGATTGCTAGAAGAGGAGCCCCCACAACAATGGGAGAGAAGGTTTTGCTGTAGCAGGACTTGGCAGCGTCTTGGAATGCTGCCCAGGTAACATTGAGTTCTTGACTGGCCCAGTTGATGAACCACACAGCGGTGGGCCCCATGAGGCAACCAGATGCAGTAGCAATCCACATGGACTCAGGAACCTGACAGATATGAAGGCAGGTTTCAGTAGATTGGAGTCAACTGACAATGTCAGCCCCTTCAACGCCACCAGCAAAGGATTCTAGCTGAAGGTTGAGCATGGGTTGTTACAGGTCTGACTGGGGCAGGGTGACGCTGGCGTCACCCTGCCTGAGGTAGAGCCAGTTGTACACGCTGGTGAGGACTAGCTGGTCTTGATAGATGACATACCCGTTGGGGATGTCCTCCTCAGGGATTGGCAGGAAAGTTTCTTGTTGGGGAGTAGCCATACAGCCCGTACTCTGTCCTTTCTTGGAGGGAATTTTGTTTTAGGTAGGTTGTTAACCTACTGCTGCTACCACTGTTGCAACTGAACCAATGAGGATTCAGTGTTTGGAATTGGGGAAGACAAAAGTCCAATAGAAAGGACAGAATAATAAGAATAAGGTATTGTTTATTGTAGAGTATTGTAATTAATATACCATATGGGGAAAGCCACAAGGACACTAGGGGGTGGTGTAGTGGGAAGTTCCATGTAAGGTTTGAAGCTGAGGAATAACTTGTGCGGGGATCAGCAAGTTGAATTGGTAATACTCCTAATTAGGATAAAGTACCCACCATTTGATATTTGCCATCAGATTAATCCATGTTGTTAGATACGTCAAGGGGCAACTCATTGTGAGTATCCTGTGTATTGTAAGATACATTATCAGGCAAGTCTGGAAACTTGGTTGCAACAGTAAACCAAAGGGAAAAAGCCTAATAAATCAGGGGGCCAAAAAGAAAAGTTTAGTCTGATTGACTGAGGTAATAAACAAGATTAAGTTATCATAGAGAGAGAGAGAGAAAAATGATTTAAGTGTGGGGAAAAGAAACTCAGAAGGGAAAACCAGACTGCAGCAATAAGCTATTTAAGAGGAGAAGACAAAAAAGGGGCATTTATAGCAGGAAGTCATATAAGGAGCCCAAGTCATAAAGCAAGGAGCCCAAGAATTGGCACATCAAAAAGTTCCCTTCAAAACAGGTTACAATACAGAAGGTTTCTAAGGGGATCTTCTTTCTGATTCAAATAAACACCAATCTTGACCCCTAAACCTTATTCCTGATTTTGCATAGTTTTTCATTAATAAAACTCACCAGTTTTTTAGCCTAGCCCTGGGGAAGAGAATTTGTACTGACAGAGCTATAGGAAATTTGCCACTAGTAAAACTTCAGATGAGGGATGAGATTAACTCACTGAACAACTTAAAATGATCACCAGAGGCAAGGGGTACCTAGGAAAGAAATTCAAGAGATTTTTCTAAGGCTGGTATCAATCTAATGAGGATAGCACCCCTGCTGAGGTGACAGTCTATGGAGGTGATGCTAGGATGATGATTGGTAATTTTTTGAGGAATTTGCAATTCTCCAGGCCAAGTATAACCTTTTAGCCTAGGAATCTCTTCACTTGGAGAATAAAAACCCCACCCAGTCAGCAACTGGCATTGACCCAGGACATGTAGTGGCGTCTGAGAATCTAGAGCATTACTAGCACCTCAAGGTTTCTCATAATAAACACTTCATTAAAACAAAACATGATCTTATCCAAAGCGGGCTATATTCACTATATTATATGTTTAGAACATCTAATTGTTTAGAATTTGGATTTTTTTCAATTTGAATATGATTTGCTAAATAGCTAGAGCCAATCTTTACTTGTTTCATAGGTAATGATTATTAAAAAATATGTGGAAACCATTTGATTTCTGGTGGCACATGGATTCAAATATGTGGCTTATTGTATTACTATACATTGTACCAATAAAGGGATCTTTGTATAGTTAAATAAAAAATGTTAGTTTGTCCTAATATCTAGTTTTTATTTAATTTTTAGTACAAAATTTGACACCAATATTTGTTGTATTTAAATATAAATTATTATATCTATCTCTGAAAGATTGAAATATAGCTAATCACTGTGGTAAGTTTTCTATAGCTGAAATATGGGCTAAAAGTAAAGAAATTATAATATTAATAATGATAGCAAATATTTTTTAATTATAATTATACAAAAAATATGAAAATTAAAAAGGTTAAATGAAACTAAACCTTTCTATTTGATTAGCACAGAAGTGATGGCTTTGGGATGAAGGACTTGGAGTGCTTGTAGAAAACTGCCACCATGTCAGGCAGCATTGAGATTTGACCAACTTCTAGAAGATTAAATATATCTTCTGTATCCTGAGAGAGGACTTTTTCACTCTACTATTAATCCATACAAAGAATTCCTTAATTGGATAAAGAAATGGATAATATTGAAGAAGGAAGAGGAGTCACATTAGGAAGTCAAGAGGCAGTGGCTAGATGTGTGGATATTTTTGTTAATTGGTGAAAGCCCTGAAACTACCAAAGCAAACTTGTAGGTCCCAAAATTATCAAGCACCACAACTTCAGTTGTATATTGGTAATTAATTAATAAGTATTACTTGACAGGATGAAAAAAATCAAAGAATGTTCTGCTATTGCAGGACCCTTAATCAACTGATACTGGTCTAAACTTTAGAGACCAAGAAGTGTTATCATTGATATGTTTGGGACTGGATAGTTGTACAAAATTCTACACCATCCTTTAACCTCTTCTTTAGCCACCTATGTCTAGCTCTGAGTGAGGAGGAAAACAAACATTATTCTATATAGAAGAACAGGACATTCATGGTCTGCTTTAGGGCAAGATAAGTTTCAGCATAGATATGTTAATCCTCAATAGTCTTCTTTCATTTACTTTCATACAGAGAAACACCCAATACCTTCCAAAAGAAGCCCAAATTTACCATTACTTCACATAAAAGTGTTTTATAAACAGATGTACCAAACTTTGTGGCTAACATTGATTAGACAGAGAGAGAATCTGGTTGGCAACAATGGCTATCCACCGCTTTATTGCATCAATGTGCACAGGCTGCACAAGCTTAGGCTGTTGCTTGAAAATCAGATATTTTAAAATCTGACTGGTGTTGCCATATTTGGTATTTTCTCTGGCAACATATCTTACTGTGACACCAAATTACATGCAGCATCCTGAATGAAAATTCCACTAGGTAAGCAACAATGGCAGCCTGGTGCTCACTATCAGAAAGCTGATGCCTGCTCTTGGCAGTTACAGCAGAATGCACACTTTCAGGATCAATACAGGATGGGGACCTTTGTGTAAAACACATCATCTATCTTGTGTGCAATGTAGCTTAAATTTTTGGAAAATACCACAGGCGCAGCTGGCTCTTCATTTGTTATCAATGGCTTGTATGAAGTATCAAAAAACCAAGGACACAAACTGAAACTCTGGGATCTGGTGTGTGGGGCTGTGTTACAACTGGGTAAACAGTGGAGGTGTATGTAACCTCATTATTCCCAATGACCCTGGTATGAGAGAATTTGGTATCAGGCCTTTAGAGTGGTTTCTATCTTGGATTTAAGCTGCTGTTTCTGGCAGCAACCTCCAGAATTAACCTATACAGGATGCAGCATCCTCCATGTCAACAATTTCAAAAATTGTTTTTGCTTTATCTTTTATAATTTCAATTGAAATCTCAAAATAAAAATCAAAAATTGCTTCTATTATCAGGGAATTATTTAATCAAGAAAAAATAATCTTTAATATTAAAAATAAGAAAAATATTTTTTAGAATTGTCAACATGGAGGATGTTCAATTCTGTATGAGTTAATTCTGAAGGTTGCCTTTCTGGCTTGTGATGGGGTAGAAATTAACTGACAATAACGCCTTGGGAGGCCTGTGTGTTAGGCTGAATGTGTCATGAATGTCATTTCTCCTAAATTAAGTGTTAAACTACAACTAGTAGAATCAAACTTGGGACCTGACTCTGATGTTTTCGGGATCCTGTGGACTCTTGGGCTGTCCATCTGTGTTTTTAAAGCTAGCTAAAGAAAGAGCTGTAACAGGCAGTGATTCAAATATGATTAATCAGGGGAATTTGTAGGCTTGACTGGCAACAAATTTGAGAGTACAGAGGAGCGTCACAGGATGATTATTAATCCAGACCAATCTAGATTGCTGGAAGCGCTGAACCAACATGGTGTCACCCCTGTCATAGCTGATGGGCTGTCTGAAAAGGGGTTTGATGCTCAGCATGATGAGTCAAAGTCTAAAGGGAATTCAGATGATTGGCTAGAAGTCCAGGCCGCCTGATCATGTGATCTCTGGCCATGCAGTGACCCCAAAGTTACTCCAGAAGATGCACATTTTATGGGGCAAAGATTGAACCAGCTTATAGTTTCTGAAGGTCTCTTGGTCCCTGATGGCAAGAACTCTGGTGGCAATGATGAAGACATGAAGATTTTATCTTTGGACCGTCAGATGGAGGTCATTTCAACAGAAGAAATGATGGGCCATAAGGTTCAGAATTAGGACAGAACTCTTGGGCCAGAAGAAACTGAGCAACTCTGCTATCAGGTGATGGTTTAATCCAAACATAACATTTAAATGATATTTAAACTCTGTAAAGTCTTGTTAAAATGGTATTGTCATTCTGAAATAAATAAGATTATGGGACCTTGGTTCTACCATTTTATTCCTTATTCAATCTTGGTTATAATCCAGTTTACTACTTTTCCAACAGAAAATCCTGGCTTGTGTTTTATTGTCTGCCCAGAAGACCCTTTGGCCCAATGCATTTCTTTGACTACCCACTTAAGCCAGAATAAAAGGAGTTTACCTTGGAGAATATCCTCTGCTTTGACCGCCTGGTCCAACAGAGAACTCCACAAACAGTCTTTCACAAAAGCTCCTGGTAAAAGCACCCAGCTACCATATTCTGTGAGAAGTACAGCTATTTGCCTTCCTATCAGACAGATGGGTCATTATTTGTTAGATTAAGCCAAGGTTCCAGCTTAAGCATTTCAAAGCCTTTTAACTTCTTTGGTATCATTTAAGTCATAAATTATGTTTTTTGAACATTAATATAATGCTTAGTTTACTGAAGAAAAGTTTAAGAGTGTAAAATATACAAATAATAGAAATAAATCTTATTTCTATTAACTGTATTTTTTGCTAAAACCCTTTTTTCTATTTTAATAAGCCAAGAATCAAATATATGAGTTGCATGGGAGAGTAATAGCAGCCCCAAAAGCTATAATTGCTATTACCCTATCTTTGGCTCATATAATTAATTTCTTAGTTATTCTTAGAAAAAAAAGTTGTTGTATTTAAAAGACTATTTACCCTATGTGAAATATAAGTTTTTGTTATGCGTCCAACTTCATGAACATGTCCTACTAATCCTTTAGTAGTATCAGCTCTCTTTGTTTCTCTGTCATCTGTGCAGAACTTTGTACAATAATTTATTTTAGAGTACTCCTTAACATCCTCAAATGTCAAAGGTGAAACATACAGCTCACCATATTTCATTAAATATGAAAGATTAACATAAAATGCTTTGACTTCAAGCCAGCTTTTTTTAGGCCTAGATTTTCTATCATAGATGTGAAAAAAGGTTTTTTGGGAAACATCTGAATTATTTACAAGTGTCTCATATAAACCCTTTCTTTCTTCCTCTCTCTCAAAAACCATTTTGAGAGCATTTATATTTTTTATATACATCTCATTTTCCTCTTGTTTAAATGTTTTAGATAATACACCAAAATGACCATCAGCAATACTTTTGCCATGACACTCAATAAATCTATTAAACTTAATTGTTCCTTTTATAATTTTAGGTACCTCTTTAAAAAGATAATATAAGAATTCATAAGATCTGAAATGATTACCATTATCAGTCCAAACTTTTAATATTTTTAATATTCTTAAATTTATTATTTTTAAGCAGACTTATCAAACACTGACCTGAAAACAAAGAGTCATGAGATAAAATTTCAGATAAAAAGTCATAATACTCATATTTAATTTTCTCATTTTCTTTAAAAGCAATTGCAAATCCTAATAAAGAAATAGGTATTTTCTCATAAAAAAATTATTTGTCTCTATAGGACCCCCACCTATTTTAAAGTTTTCTTTATAGTCTATTACTATAACACATGAATTATTATCAAGATTATTTATATCACTAATATATTCTTTATTTTGATGCTTATAAAACTTTTCATGTAGGTCAATAGATTCCAAATTTTCTTTAATAGATTTATGCAATGGCAACTTCTTTATACTCAAATCCTTTTTCTTCATTCCTAATGATTTTTTTAAGTTGCAAATGTTTCACATATCAGTTTGCCTTTTGCTTTTAATTATATTATTAGGAATAAGCTTATAAAAAGTGGAAAATGAAATAGAAATATTGTTTTTTATTTTCATATCTTCATAAATTTCTTTTTTTGTTTTCAATAATGAGTATTTTATTTTAGTTGAGTATTCACTCAATTCTTTTTGTAATTCTTCATAAATCAATCCAGGGGATTTTTTAGTGAATTGGCTAGTTGGAAATGAATTTTCAAATATATTTTTTAAAATATTTTTTATGTTTTCTTTCTTTACTGAATCATTTTTTCCTTTTTTATTTTTTGAATTTAATGATGCTTTTTTAGCATTTTTATTTTTTTAGAATATGAATACTCATTTTTTGTAATTTCAAATCCACAATCCCAAAGCTCTTTCAGACTGTAGCTTGATGTAACCAATGCTCTTAGGGAAGGAAGGTGCTTGGCAGGGGACTCTGACATCAATTCCTTTAGGTTGTTAAGGAAATAATCTGTCTTAGAATTTTGTATGACAGGTAAGAAGGTACTTTTCCCAAACTCTGTTTTTATTAAGAAATGCTCAACAAAGCTGTTAAGATTGCTACCAGAAGTAAAAAGAATGTTTGTTTAAGCATAGAGATTCTTTGTCTCTTGGTAGAAGCCCCCAGTGAGAAGAAGGGTTTCATCTGAGGTGCAAACTTTATAGGTTCCATAATGATAGTGGTTGGGTTCCTTGGCTTGGTTCAGGCAGTTCTTGCTTGGAAATAGATGTGCAGTTATCAGAGAGGAGTAAAGGTGTGGATTATAAAGTAAATTTCTGTAAAGTTGAGATGTTTAAATACCATGTTAGCTGAGCTTTTGCACTACAGGCATAAATCCCTAACTGACCCCCAACTGATCTCCTTAATTTATCAATATCACCCCTGAAGTCTGATATCATTGTTTATTTACCCCTTTTATATTCTGGTTAACAGTTGATATTTTGGCAAATATTACTTCAATCTTGCTCAAACTAGTATCATTAGAAAGCCCTTAATCTCAGCTTTTGGAATTGTGCTACTTTTTTATACTTTAACACCAATTTAGTATCTTGAAGTGGCTTTGAATGTAAGCTTATAAAATTATTATTTGAAATAAAATATGCTAATTAACTCTTAAAGTATGATATTTTAATCAGTAAAATAAATTTAAAGTATAAATCATTATTTAGCTTACTTTTAGTAACCAACTCAAAAACCTTTCTTTAAATAAACTTAAGTTTATTCTTACTTTTAACAGTTCTTAAAAAATGAACTTTATATATCTTAAATCTATCAAAACAAAAATATTATTTTTAATCACATATAAATGTTTGCTTGTATAATTAAATTTGTATCTTATTTTTATAGATATAATGACTAAGATCATTTTCCATTTAGTTTAAATAAATTTTAACCTTTATAAAATTTAATTAAATAAAGCAAGATTTTGATACATTCTTTATTATGTTTGAATTTTTCACACATATTATCTCTAGCATACAGTATAAAAATATAATTTTATTAAATAGTTATATAAAGCTATTTTATTAATATTAAATACTTAAAATTTTGAAAAGAAATTTTTTTACTCTCTTATAAGTTCTTATTATATATTTTCTATAAAATCTAACTCAAGAATAAATTACTTATGCTAAATGAGATCACTGAAATTTCAATAAAAGTTCAGTTTTAATTTCAGTTTTAGTTTTTTTAACTTTTTACTAGATTTTTTTATAAAACAAATCCAAAATTATTAAATATTTATTTATTAAATATACAAAAAAGCTATCTGCCCTCTTTTTAAAAAGAGGGATTCAAAAATTTTAATATTTTAAATTAAATATTTTAAAGAAGCTAAGATTTTAGGTAACAATTTAATTTCCAACAAAAAGCATCATATCAGTTTTTATTGTATTTTTATGTTGCTCTTTTTAGAATGATGTCATTTTGTACTAATCAGCTTTCAAGAAATAATGTATATGAAATAAGATTGTTACTATCTTTTAATACAGTTTAATTTAGCTGTAAGTAGAAAATGATTAATTTAATATAGGTTTTTATATTATAAGGATTAAATAAGATTTATTTTGATAAATTTTTGTAATTATTTTAATTTATTGATAAGAAAAAAAACAAAAATTTTAAGTGTTAAGTAGCACAGTTAATAGGAAACAGATTAATCTAACAAATAATGACCCAGATATAGAAGCATCCCCAATACCCAAACCTGACCGCCTACCCCCAGCCCAGATCTGTCTCCTCCCACAGCCAGTTAATATGCAGGCATATCCTACATTACCTTGGCTGGATTAGTTGACACTATGGTACCCGCTGCTGGACCCTGGGCCTTAGTGGGACAATCAGCATCATATCTCATCAAATTAGCACCCCCTCCTATGGTAGGCTCTACCCTCCTCCCAACCGCGCAAGTTGGCAGCCAAGGCCAAAAGAACCCCCACTGGTATGCAGTATCCTGACAGAATGTGCATATTCTATGTTCTTGGTCTATTCATCAACTCTCTGGGCTGTCCTTGTGAACAGGCTGCCTGCGGCCTGTTGTAGGAGCTGGTTGAGAATATGATAGTCTTTCCATAAAAGTAAAAATTATATTTTAGATTAAATATGTGTTTCATTTAGTTTTTGGTTATATTTCTGGGTTGTTGTTCTCTCTTTGTTTAGCCTTGAGTACTATTACAGTTTCTGTATTAGTGGTTTGAAATGTATGATATTTTACTTGGTCCTGTTTTAGCGCTCTTTCCATTGTAATTTATTGTCATGTCTGAAAATGGCAATTGTTGGAGAGTCAATACACTCTGAGTCTTTAAGTGAATCTCAGACTCTACAAATACAGTGGTTTTAAAAGCTATGGTGACAAGAAAAAACAATCCAGATATAACAAAATGAATTCAGATTTAAACAAAATTAATTTTAAGTAAATTTATATTGATTTACAATAGATTGGGATTCATTTCAATTTTGTTTAAATCTGAATTGTTTTTGCTTGTTGCCATAGCTTTTAAAACTACTTTAAGTCAGTATTATCTTCCACAATCAAGCCAGATGAACTGAACCTCCCTTTATCTAGAACTACAGATGAAATAGTTTCTTCCAAAAATAGTTCAGAAAAATCAGCTCCACTTTAAAGCAGTACAAAGGCACACAATTTCTTGAAGGTGCCAAACCCCCAATCTAAGCTGCAGAGAATAGTGTGTATACTCCAAGATATTCTTTGAGATCACACAAATCACCCAAGTATATAAATACCTAACATTTTTATTATAAAGAAACCTATCATTATCTTTATCTAAGTAAATTCTTTTGAATGTGATTGTCAGGATACCACATCCCAGGGGAGGGACTGTTAGCCTCAGCCGCCAACTTGCGCAGTTGGGAGGAGGGTTGAGCCCACCATAGGAGGGGTGCTAACTTGATGAGATAAGATGCTGATTGTCTTACTAAGGCCCAGGATCTAGCAGCGGGTACCATAGTGTCAACTAACCTAGCCAAGGTGATGTAGGCAATGCCTGCATATTGGTTGGCTGTGGGCAGAGACAGTCCTGGGTTGGGGTGTAGGCAGTCAGGTTTGGGTATTGGGGGTGCTTCCATATCTATCTGGTAGGCAGGCAAATAGTTATACTTCACACAGATTTTGGGGGCTGGTTGTTTGCACCAAGCACTTTTGTGAAAGCTGTTTGTGGGGTAATCTGTTGGGCCAGGTGGTCTGGGCAGGGGGTATCCTTCACATTCAACTCCTGGTACTCTGGCTTAAGGGGGTATTCATAGAAATGCAGTGGACCAAAGGGTGCTCCACAAGGACAATAAAACACAGGCCGGGTTTTGAGGGCTTCCTCAGGAATGTGGGCTGTATGCCCAAGATTTTTGGTTGGAACAGTAGTAAAATGGAAAACAACCAAGACAAAATAAGGAATAAATTGGTAGAGCCAGGGTCCCATAATCTTATTTATTTCATAATGGCAATACCATTTTTTCAAGACCTTACAGGGTTTAAATACCTTTTAAAATGCTAAGTTTGGAATCTAAACCATCACCTGATGGCTGAGTTTGCTCAGTTTCCTCCAGGCTGAGAGCTCTGGCCCCATTCTGATCCTTCAGGCCCGTCATATCTTCTGTTGGAATTATCTCCATCTGACAGTTCATACACAACCTCTTCATGCCTTCATCATTGCCACCAGAGTTCTTGCCATCAGGGACCAAGAGACCTCTGGAAACCCTAAGCCAGGACAATCTTTGCTCCATAAGCCGCATATCTTCAGATGTGGCTTTGGGGTCACTACATGACTGGGAATCATGTGGCCCAGGTTTCTAGCCAATTATCAGAATTCACTTTGGATTTCAGCCCATTGTGCTGAGCAGCAAATCTCTTTTTTGGACAGCCTATCAAATATGACAGGAGTGACACCATATTTGTTTAGCGCTTCCAATATTCCGTTTGTTCCTGCAAATTTGTGGCCAAGTGGACCTACTGATTCCCCCAATTAATTGTGTTTGAACCAATGCCTGTTTCAGCTCTTCCACTGACTAACTGTGAAAAACACAGGCAGGCAGTCCAAGGGCCCACAGGATCCCCACAACCCTCAGAATCAGGTCCTGAGTTTGGTTCTCCTATTGGAGTTTTCCACTTATTTTGGTAGAAATGACATTCATGACATCATCCCGCTCCAACCCCTCTGATCTCTCAAGACTAGACTTCTTTTCCAGATACTCTGGATAGCCTGCTTATCATTGTTTAAGTTGTTTACAGGTTCCCAAGTGCTTTCCTCCAACAGATAGCCCAACCACTTCACATAGTACTGGGTTGGTTTGGTAATGGGTCTAGTCTCCGTGCATGTACTCCACTTTGTATTACGTTGATTGTCCCACTTGGATGGGAGGTGGTGCTGACTTGAGCTTCTGATGAGGGAGCAAAACTACTTTTTTCTTGAACAACAACACTCAGTGGAAAACATTATGGATCTTTTAAGTTGGTGGCAAGTCCAACCTATAAGCCACTTTTCCTATCAACTTGACAATTTTATAGGGTCTGCTATGCCTATGACCCAACTTCTGACTTAGTACATTCAGGGGTATATTTTGTGAGTCCAAATAGACCTTGTCACTAACCATCAACGGCTTGCCTGGGATCCTTTTCTTGTCAGCAAAAGCCTTGTAGGTCCTGACTGCATGATCCAAGTTCTTTTGGCAAGTAACCTGGGACTTGTAGATCTGTTTCACCCATGAGCAGCCCATTACATTGGACTCCTTGGCACCAATCTTGGGATCCCAGGTAGGATAAAACACATAATTAGCCTTAAAGGGAGATATTCTTGTTGAGGCGTGATTTTTACTGTTGTACGCAAACTGAGCCATTGGCAGCATTTCTGACCAATTATCCTGGTTTGTATTGATGTAACAACGGAGGTACTGCTCAAGAATCTGATTTACTTGCTCTGTCTGGCCATCAGTCTGTGGATAAAAAGAGTTGACATGCTCTGCTTGATTCCCAGGTCTTGCATTACTTGATTTCAATAGTGTGATGTGAACTGGGGTCCTCTGTTGGTGATCACTTCACTAGGGCATCCATGTTGGGTTAGCACTTTTTTATGAAAATGCTTGGCAGTCTTACTGGCTTTACAGTAAGTGGTAGTAGGAACAAAATATGGCATCTTAGTGAATTGATCAACTATCACCAGAATGACATTGAACAATCCAGAGGGGGGGAAGTTCCACAATGTAATCCATAGATATCAATCTCCATGGCCCTGTAGGGATTTTCAAAGGCCTTAGTAACCCTTCAGGCTTTCTTCTTCTGGTCTCTTTCTTCCCACAGATTTTGCAACCCTCCAGGTACTCTGTCACACATCAATCAATCAAAGGCCAGGTGTAGTTCTGTTTAATGCCTCAGAGTGTCTTAAGTCTCCCTGGGTGACCAGCCATCTCAGAGTCATGATAATCCCTTAGCAAGTCAATCCTGGTTTGACCCTCTGGCACATAGATCCTATTATGTAGCATCAAGATTGTTCCTTTCAAGGAAAACCTAGCTTTATACAGCAGGCTGTCCTTAACCTTGCCCAAGTTGGCCACCTTGGACACTGAAAATGGGTCCATCAACTGGGCTTTAATCACATCTGGTAAGCTTGTTCTGATCTTCATATAACCCAAGTAAATGCCTAAGCTGACTGGATCCAAGAAAAATTGTGTATTGTTGTCACACACCTCCACATGGGTTAATACCAGGTCTGCTCTTCTACTCAGTGCGTCTGGAACTACATTAACCTTATCAGGTTTGTAGTCAATTGTGAAAGCATAATCTTCCAGCTCAAGAGCCCATCTAGCCTGCCTCTGGTTCAACTGTCTAGGCTTAAAGAAATAGACAAGGTTTATGATCTGTCAGGACCTTGACTGAGAACTCTGAACTGCAAAAGTATCTCCTCCAGTGCTTCAAAGTTTTCATTATTGCCAGCATCTCCTTGTCATAGATTGGATAGTTCCCTTCTGCTGGTATCATCTTTTTTGAATAATATGCTACAGGATGTAGCATACTATCCCCTCCCTCCTGAAGGAGCACCCCACCCACTGCAAAGTTGGAGGTGTTGGTCTCCAAAATGAAAGGCTTAGTGTGATCTGGCATTGCCAACACAGTAGCAGAAGTAAAGGCTGTCTTCAATGTCTCAAAAGCCGTCAAGCACTCTGGAGTCCACACAAACTGAATTTCGTCTGAACAGAGCCAGGTCAGGGGCAGAGTAATCTGAGAAAACTTTTGATGAAATCCCGGCAGTAATTAGATAAGCCCAATAAACTTCTCACATTCTTCCTGCATTTGGCTACTGGCCAGGCTTCACTGCCTCCACTTTATCCTGCGCCATTGCAAAGCCACCAATCTTAACCATGTAGCCCAAGAATTCTACCTCTGACTGGAAAAAATCCCATTTTTTCAGCTTCAGATGGAGGTTTGCCTGGGAAAGTCATTCCATTATCTGGTGTAGGTGATCCAAATGTTTCTGATGGTTCTGGCTATAAACCAAAATATCATCCAAGTAGGCCATAAAGAATTGATCTAGAAACTCTCCCAAGACCAAGTTTTTCATACTCTGGAAGGTACTAGGGGCATTACACAACCCAAATGGCATTACCAAATAATCATAAAGACCATAGTATGTCTTGAATGTAGTCTTTTATTCATCACCTTCCTTGATTTGGATCTGATAAAACACATCTCATAGATCAATCTTGGAATACACCTGAGCTCCAGTCAATACATTGCACAAGTCATTGGCGTTGGGAATAGGGTATCAGTTCTTAATGGTAATATTGTTCAGTTTTTTGGTAGTTGACACAAGGACACATTCCCCCGTCCTTCTTCCCTACAAACAACATTGGCAATGAACAAGAGGCCTTGGAGACACAGATAAACCCTTTCTTAGTCATATCCTCAATGTAAGACTTCAAGACCACTTGCTCTTTGTGGTTATAACTGTATATTAGTCCATGGCTAGGCTGTGTACCAGGCATCAGATCAATAGCATGATCAAAGATAGAGTGGCTAGGCAAACAAGTGGCCTCTTCCTCACTGAATACGTGAGTCCATTTCTGCAGCTGTGGTGGCAACACACCTTTCAAGGGTTCCATTCTCATCACCATCAGCTTTCCTGGTGTATACTGGTCCTCACTGAAGCAAAAGGGTGTAATATCAGTTTGGGGGGACTACCTATAGTAACAGTCTGGTCTCAGTAGTTCACAATAGCCCCATGTTGGGCCAACCAGGATTCACCCAAAATCAGTGGATGAGGAAGTCCCTTCATCAGAATCAAGGAGGTAGGATATATGTTCAATCCCATCTTTACTGGAAGCTCCTGCGGGCATCCCCAACCTGTATCAGTAGAAAAATTCCCAAAGGTGACACAGTATTGTTCTTTTGCGGCTCTCAATCCCAGCTTGTCAGCAAGTCCTACTTCCATAAAGCTTTTGTCCGCCCAGGTATCAATAAACACTTCCAGCTGTCTGGATTGGCCGCCAGATAATATCTTAACAGGAATATACTTTTAAGGCTGGGCACTAGTGTTTATTTGAGCTAGAGAAACAGTGTTTGGGGTCTTGTGTGGACACACCCAAGTAAGATGTCTGGTTTTGTGACAATGGAAACACAGTCCTTCATGGTAGTGGCACTGAAGTTCATCAGGGGTCAATCCTGGTCTGTGGGCAGGCAGTGCTCTGGTGGTTCTGGTTGATCCCTGACTAGCAGGTTCCTGGTTCAGGCTTAACCCCTTGCAAAGAGTTACAAGTTCATTCAGAGGAAGGGAAGGTGAGTGGTGTTGCAGGAGATCCTTCAGGCCTAGGTCCACACCTTTCCGGTACAGGATAGCCAACAACTCATATTCAAGCAACACTCAATTCTTCAGGGTCATAAACTTGTTGGTGTAGGGCTGAATAGATATCATATTCTGTCTGATTTCCAACATTCTGACAAGCACATGGTGTCTAGTATCACGGTCTTCCCCTGTTGCTATGAGCTCAGATTCAAACTTTGCATAGTCTAAAGAGAACTCCACATCTTCAGTAGTAGCCTTCCCAAACCAATCCAGTGCATTGCCAGACAGCATAGCAGCCACACCCAGGATCTTCTCAGTTTTGTTGTTATAATTATCTGTGTTGGTCTGAAAATGCAGTTGTAGCACTGGCATGGCCTGTCAGGTCTCCTCCAGGTTTAACTTGCCCATGTGAGGCATATCAATTTAGGAATCAGTCTGGGTCATTACTACGTTCTGAATTTGGGCAGGCCCAGCAACAGGGCTTCCAGAATCAATATCTTGAGTCTGTGTGGTCAGGGTCTTTTGTATCTTAGCACATAATTGGTTCATCAACTTATAGGCGTAATAAGTGATAATCAATAAAATCAACATACAATAGACCCCAGGAATTAACAACATCTTGAGGCTCAGGTTAATAAGGTTTGTAAGGATTGCCATAATGTCAGGATACCACATCCCAGGGGAGGGACTGTTAGCCTCAGCTGCCAACTTGCGTGGTTGGGAGGAGGGTAGAGCCTACCATAGGAGGGGTGCTAACTTGATGAGATAAGATGCTGATTGTCCCACTAAGGCCCAGGGTCTAGCAGCAGATACCATAGTGTCAACTAACCCAGACAAGGTGATGTAGGCAATGCCTGCATATTGGTTGGCTGTGGGTGGAGCCAGTCCTGGTGTGGGTTGTAGGCGGTGAGGCTTGGGTGTTGGGGGGTGCTTCCATATCTGTCTGGTAGGCAGGCAAATAGTTGTACTTTTCACAGATATTAGGGGCTGGTTGCTTGCACCAAGTATCTTTGTGAAAGCTGTTTGTGGGGTAATCTGTTGGGCCAGGTGACCTGGGCAGGGGGTATCCTTCATGGTCAACTCCTGGTACTCTGGATTAAGGGGGTAGTCAGAGAAATGCAGTGGACCAAAGGGTGCTCCATGAGGATAATAAAATGCAGGCTGGGTTTTGAGGGCTTCCCCAGAAATTTGGCTGTCTGCCCAAGATTTTTGGTTGGAATAGTAGTAAAATGGAAAACAACCAAGACAAAATAAGGAATAAATTGGTAGAGCCAAGGTCCCATAATCTTATTTATTTCATAATGGCAATACCATTTTTTCAAGACCTTACAGGGTTTAAATATCTTTTAAAATGCTAAGTTTGGAATCTAAACCATCACCTGATGGCTGAGTTTGCTCAGTTTCCTCCAGGCTGAGAGTTCCAGCCCCATTATGCTCCTTCAGACCCATCATATCTTCTGTTGGAATGATCTCCATCTGACGGTTCATACACAACCTCTTCACACCTTCATCATTGCCACCAGAGTTTTTGCCATCAGGGACCAAGAGACCTCTGGAAACCCTAATCCAGGACAATCTTTGCTCCATAAGCCGCACATCTTCAGGAGTGGCTTTGGGGTCACTACATGACTGGGGATCACATGGCCCAGGTTTCTAGCCAATTATCAGAATTCCCTTTGGATTTCAGCCCATTGTACTGAGCAGCAAATTCCTTTTTGGACAGCCCATCAACTATGACAGGAGTGACACCATATTGGTTTAGCGCTTCCAATAATCCAGCTTGTTCCTTCAAATTTGTGGCCAAGTGGACCTGCTAATTTCCCTGATTAATTGGGTTTGAACCAATGCCTGTTTCAGCTCTTCTACTGAATAACCATGAAAAACACAGGCAGGCGGCCTGAGGGCCCACAGGATCCTCACAACGCTCAGAATCAGGTCCTGAGTTTGATTCTCTTAGTTGGAGTTTTTCACTTATTTTGATAGAAATGTCATTAATGACAGTGATCCTTTTTAGTTGTAAGTGATTTGACCTCAATTTAAAACTATCCACTGACCTTGAATCCCAGTCTAGTAGATTCTGTATTTAGGTTGTAACCATTGTTTTGATGCTAGAAAGGTATAGCAGTTGCCTTCTCCAGCTTTGTCAATTTTTCAGTTCTTTTGAAGATCTGGCTCAATATTTGATGAAGTCATTGCCTTCTTGCTACATTGGGCAAGAATCTGACAGCTATCCAAATTAAGTTTTTCATTTGGTTTTATTCATAGTGGAGCTTCTTAATTTGGTTTAGTGTTTCCTAGTTTATTGCTTGTCAATTCAAATCTGATTACAAATTATGCAATCATTATTTGGGTTTACTAGTGGCATCCAACTGTGATTTGAAATTTGGTGATTGGAGTTGACAATCAAGCAGTCTCAAAAAATAGTAAACTCATGAAAACAGTATATGGCTTTGTCAATTCAGTTCTGATTCCAGTTGATTCATTTTTTCACTTGGAATATGCAGGTTGGCTTGAAACTTTCAAAGTGTCTTTGAGATCCTGCCATTTGAATAGTTCAAATGAAAGGCAAAGAAATCAATCTAATCAAGAAAAAAGCCAAATCACAGGTATGGTTTGAAAATTGAACATTGGATTTGACAGTTCCACATTTTCCCCATAGGCTTTGAACTTACTGTAGCATTGTGGTATTTGACCATGGAATGTGATAGTTGAGAAGTCTTGTTTCTTGGAGCACTGTATAGATAGTGTTTAATCAAGAAGGTATATCTCCTTACTTTTGACTTCATCAAATAGAAAGGCCAAACTAAATATACATTTATAAATCGAGGCGATTGGAAGCGTGGTGGACTAAAAGAAAGGTTTATTGCTCTTTTGGAATTGGCGTCATCTATAGGAAAACATGTTTTGGTTAAAGCATAAATAAAATGCATTTTTATAAGGATATTGTAAGCTTGAAAATATGATCCGCTTATGATTTATTATAATTCATAAATTGGCAGTGGGATAAAAAAGGCAATGCCCCAGGGATCAAGCGCAGATCCAGAATGGAGCTGTTTGTACCACTTAGTCAAGTGTCAAAGTATTCCAAGAACATTTAAGTGGCGCGATACCATGAAAGGAGAAAAATCGGACAATGGCTAATTATTTTTTCTTATATTGAACTTTGACAAATAAATGCTTCTGTGCAGTGACACTGATTCAAATATTACAGTATATATGCTCAATACGTCTTTCCACCTATCAGCAATGAAGTGCTTCGTCTTTCTAGTAGCTGCCATCCAAGCCACCCTCATTGAAGTGGTTAACCACGAGAGAAAGATCAACAATGTCACCGCCCTTGTCAGTTCGCCAATCCTAGACACCTTCTTGAAAAGGTTCATCGTTGTCAACCAGAAGCCTGAGCGCTACAACGCAACCCTGACTCTGGCCGAACTTCTTGGCCATGACATATGCCACGCCTTCCCCATACATCTTGGGTGTGAGAAAGTGCCCGCCCAAGAGTTCATGTTTGCCAACTGCATCCCCATCATATCCATTCCCTCCATGCCCAGCGCCACCGAACAGATGCAATTCATCAAAGAAAACAGTGTCGAGGATATCTTCTTGAACACCAGCAACTTTTCTAGTCCGCTTTACAAGACCATTGGAGAGGCTATCGACAGAGAAGTTCACTACATCATTCTTTCCCCTTATTGGGCTTATGCTACAATAAAGATATGCTTTATCACCCCTATGTTTGAGCTTAAAAATGATTATTCATTAAAATACTCTTATTTAAAAATATGTACCTAAATATATATATTCAACCGAAAAGATCATTTGGTCAGCTACACTTCCTCTCTCAAGACCACTATCGCTTAATGCACCATACATTTTAATATTCAACGTTTGAATAATTACCAAATCTAACATCGCTATTTAAGTTAGTCTTCTACCAACCAAATATCTAAAATAGCACAGTCCTGATGAATCCCCACATCACGATATGTTGAATTATTGATTGATAATAAAAAAGTGCCTTTCCAACACAATTAATCTTTTTTCCAATACATTTATAATGGTTTTACTATCCCTACAAATAATTTATCTATAAGTATATAATATTAAAGTACTATGTGTACTATTAAACACCATCCTTATTAACCTTTTTTCATTATGTACACATTTTTCTTTAATCAATCATCATGTTTTATTAATTAAACTAGATGGTATTAATGCCATAGTATTTAATTAATATCAAAAGCTTAATCCAATCCTCCTTGTGTATAAAAGCTAGCCGATAATAGTCAACTGTAAATTAAGCTCGTTATACTTTTTAATAGCCAATAAGAAGTTATAAATAGTTTGAACTTGCTATAATATAACAAAGAACCTATATCAATAAGCTCCCTTTTTCCTGTTCACTTGCTTTCAATCCTAATATATATATGATGATTTACTATTGGATATATCAGTAGGAACATATTTTCATAAAATTTCAAGGATACTTCTGAACCAAGATAGGTAGATACACTCTTTTGACTTGATGACAATTTCTATGTAAGGTTCTACTTAAAAAGGCTAAATTTCCATGGCTTAGATTATTACCAGGGGGTTTTAAGAGTAGGTATCAGGGTGTTCCTGAAGGTATCAGCAATCAACAGGTACCAACCTTACCAAATAGCCGGCTGCAGTTGTCCAGGGGTACATAGCTACCACATGTGGATGATTAATTGTTCAGTGAGAAAGTCATGATCATGCAAGAAAAGCATAGTCGTATGTTGCCATGATAGCGTCAAAGCTTCAGGGTAAACTTCACAAGGTTCTGAGTCAAAAAGAAGACTCGTGGCCCATTTCGATCTGCCAAAGACCCAAGATCAGGACAAGCCAACCCCAGCATGTGAAAAATCACAGGTAAGGCCTTACTGATATGGGACAAAGGCTATTTTTTAAGAATGGTGCCAACTAGTAGGGACATCCAACTGGCCCTGACGCCACTTCAAAGCCCATATAATATTTCTTCTTCAAATAAAGACTATAATATATTCAAATATTATTCTCCTTTTAGCAAATCTGCTAATAAAGTACAGTTATGTCAAATATATACTTTTGAGAAGTTTAACGGACAATATAAAGGGGAAACTGAAAAAAGAATGATACTTTATTTGATATGGATATAGATCATTATAACTATATAGTATCACGGAAAGCCGCATACTGTCCATGTACGACATAGGGCTTTTCTAGATGCGCTCCATTTAGGATTAGAAATGTTTGATCCCCATATAAGATGGAAGTCCTATAAGAGTGCCACCAATTGTTAATTGATCGGAGAACTTCTCAGGGAACAATTTTCCCAATCCAGAGGAACTGTAGATGTTGCAACAGCTTACATCTTGTTGTAATGAAAGCTAGGATTTTTCTTAGAAGCCCAAGGACCATTTGATCTTTGATGCTGCTTTTTGCATATCAGAGAAAGTTTAAAGGCCCATTGAAATAAAAGGGGTGAATATGAATAATCATTAGGTTGAATTCAATTATGAAGAAAGTTTTGCTGATGCTCAATGAGACAAGGAAGCTGTGAAGAAGCCTTTGGAGAGGTGTTATGATATGTACAATGAATATCTTCTGGCTAATAACTAAGAATGATCTGCCTTATAAGATCAAGGGGATTCCACCTAAGGGTTGTGTGGTTGATTATTTATATTTTAGGGCAAGTTAAAATTTATATGATATATTTCTGAAAAGGTTGAAGTGGGCTTAATATGGTCTTCCAAGCCTCTATATAGTGAAGATGGTTTCTTTGCTGCCAAAAAGAGGGTGATTTATATCTTGTACCAGAATGATGCATTTTAAATAAGATGAATGTCAGCATCACATTCTGTTAATTGATGGTATTATTGATCATTTTGCTATATACGGGTTTAAAACAGGATCTCACTAATAGTTATAATCAGTTCTAAATAAAGGTGGATCAGATTGATAAAATCATACCCTATACTAAGTAAAGCTCCTTTAGAAGCCTTCATGTTGCAACTTAACAAATGCTAGTTCAGTATTTGATTGGGGAAAACAACAGTTCAGTAGATAGGAAAAGAATTTATATAATAATATAAGGTTTATTAATTGGTATTGTGACTAATTTACTATATGGGGAATCCAAAAGGCCACCAGAAGGTGGCATAGTGGCAGGTTCCATGTAAGGTTTGAACCCAAGGAATAGCTTGCGCGGGGATCAGCAAAGTCAAATTGGCAACGCTCCTAATTAGGAGATAGTGCCCACAATTTGACCTCACCTTCAGATTGACCCATGCTGTTAAATATGTCTTGGGGCAACTCATCAAGCACCCCCTGTGTATTGTGAGATACCTTGGCAGGCAAGAGGGGAATTTTGGTTGCAACACCCCCCTTGCCCCATGTTTTTTGTCAGGAACCAGGATTAGAACTTGTGGGAGATCTGGAAAGGTTTGCACAAAGAGTTTTTGTATGGGAATGGCACAACAGGGGCGCAAGCAGTCATGGTGAAGTGTCTTGGTGCTTCCTTGGGAATCTTCAAGCTGGTAGATATGATTGTTGTAGACAGCAGCCACCTTGAAGGGTCCAAAGTGATTGGGTTCCAATTTGGCCGAGTTAGGGTTGATGGTGTAGAGGGGTCATCTATGGCATATCTTGCTTTGAGGTGCTTTGTCCCCCCTTGATCCTTTCTTGTTTAATGTTGCAGGCCTTGGCTTGCCATTGAATCAGAGAGGGGGTAGTTAGAGGGGAGGTTTTTCAGGAACTGTGGACTGTAGCTCCCCCTTTTCTACCCCCTTCAGACCATCAGGGGTCCCAAAGGTCAAGGCCAAGGCACTGGGGTTGAAGCCTGTACCCCAATTGATCCTGGCACACAATATGAGTAGGGCAGTGAGTAGGTGTTCAGTCCAGGAAGTGTTTGGGTGCTCCTGAGAGAGCTTGGTAATCAATTGTACTAGGGAACCATTCAGATGTTCTACTCTTATGTTAGCTTGAGAATGATAGGGGGTGATGACTACTTGTTGGAGGGTGTTCTTGGCACAGTATGCCTTCATGGTGTTCCCTACAAGCTTCAGT
This sequence comes from Entomophthora muscae, assembly GCA_014839935.2. Taxonomy (NCBI): domain Eukaryota; kingdom Fungi; phylum Entomophthoromycota; class Entomophthoromycetes; order Entomophthorales; family Entomophthoraceae; genus Entomophthora; species Entomophthora muscae. Next base: position 119,600 of record QTSX02005023.1, on the reverse strand, counting down.
CCCCTGTTTGAAATGAGACAATTGGGTTGTCCAAAGTGCGCCACAATTTCCATACCAATGAACTGGGTAATGGTAGTGTTTTATGGTTGGTAGTTGCCCACACTAAAGGCCAGCAAGTAAAATAATTGTTTGCTGTGATGATATATTTCTTGCTCAGCTTGTCCTCCACTAAGGGGCCAATAATGTCAAGAGCCCACTGTTTGAAGGGTTCCATGGCTTTGATGAGTAGAACAAATTTGGGCGGAGCAGGCTTAGATGTGTTCTTTTAATACAGGACACACATCTCAAGGAGGTCCAGGAGGTCCTGATGCATGTGGGGCCACCAAACCTTGTGCTTCATGATTTTGAAGAGGTTAAATCCTCTGGTATGACCCAAGGTGCAGATGTAGTGAAGAATTGTGTCTCCTTGTTGTGTGGTGTAAATGTAAGGCGTCTTTTCACATATCTTTGCCTGGCAGCAGACATTGCCAGCATCTGTGGTGAACTGGCTTCCATTGTCCTCCAGCTTGGAAATAGTCACAGATTGAGGCCTTTATAACAAGTGGCTTAAGGATGCAGGTAGAGCATGGGCCAGTCTGGGTCCAAGCCGTCATCTCCCATGATAGACACTACATAGAGTCTGGAGAGAGTGTCAGCTGTGACCAGCTCCTTCCCAGGTTTGTATTTGATACACAACTGGTACAGGGACAGACGTTTGACCCATCCTGCCTGACGTCAGATCAAGTGTGACTGGGGATTGAAATACTGAGGATATTTGTGGTCTTTTAGGACCCAGGGTGAGAATGTGGCCCCTTCCAGGTAACAATGCCATTACTCAAAGCAGTGCACAATGGCTGCTAGCTCCTTATCATGTATGAGGCAGCACTTCTCTGACAACTGCCAGAATTAACTCATTCTGCAAGTAAACTTACTATATGTCAACAATCAGAATTAAAAATACTTTAATGTCAACATCATTGAAAAGTCAGAATTAAGCTTTAACTCATGCAGACTACTAAATGTTGACACTTTTTTAATAAGAAGAAACCTGTTTCCTGAACATTTTACTTAATAAAAATTAAGCTTCAAGATACTTTTTAGGGTAATGTAACAACATAGATTTTAAAAATTTCATAAAAAATTATACATGACAATTAAAAAAATTCATAAAAATACACTTCAAAAATAATTCACTATGAAATTAGCTATCTTTACTATAATAAATTTTTTCCCACTTATAAAAACAAAAAATCCAATACACAAAAAGATACTATATAAAACTTCACGTATTATAGGAAAATATAATAATCAGAAACAGTAATATAAAGTTTTTTCTATATTGAAAACTACAAAAAACATATAATTTACCAGTAAGATACCAATATAGGCCATGTAATACAGTCTAAAGCATCAAACTCTCAATAGAAAATCAATAATTTTATAAAAAAAGTATCATAAATTATAATTGAGTTATTTAGAATAACTATTTATTTAAAAATATTATACTTAACATATAAGAACTATATAGAAAATTAGGCAATACTCAATAAATTTAATTAAAAGCTAGACTGTGATCACCTGGTTGCCATTAAGAGCTGTGGCAATCTTTTTTATGTATTCCCCAATCTCTGAAAGCTTATATTTGGCCTTGACAACGTCCTTGATCTTCTCTTGATATTGTTTCTCTTTGATGGTTCTCTTCTTCTTGGATGGGCAGTTCTCAATATCTCTGATGGATGCAGCAGTCTTCCCCTGTTGGACTTTGAGGTGCTCATAGAAGGTGTTGTATCTTGGCTTGATTCCAAAGGAGGACTTGATATGCTTATGCCAGCCCTCCAAAGATTAAGTAGTTTTCATCTCATCCTCAAGAACTGTCTGGTAGCAGTTCCAGTTGGCTTTGGCTCTGGGCTTGCTCTGGCGCTTAGTGACTTTACGTCCAATCCACTGTGGTTCATAATATTCAATGAAAGGGTAGAAGGCACCATCATGTTTCTTGGCATATGGATCCTGGCATAGGAGCTCAAAGGCTTGTCCAGCATGCTCTGGCTTTAAAAAGGCTAGTGCTACAGACTGCTGAATTAAGAACTTGCACTTTCCTGGTGTATCTAGACAGTGGAGCTTGCTGAGCTCAGGTAGACCCTTTAGTTGCCTGTTGACAGCCTGTCAATAAAGGAAAAAACACCCCTGGACCTCTCCATCAAAGCTGATTATAAAAGCGTTATACTGGGCAGTTTCATAGTCCATGATTATAGTTGAGAGGCCAAGTGCTTTATCTTAAGCTTCTTTTTCTGCAGCAAAGGTGGCTTCATCCTTTTCATCATCATCTGGATTGGCTCTAGTGTTATGGCCAGGGGGACTCTTTCTATTATTGGGTAGGGCTTCAATGCCCTCCTGAAGGATTTTAAAGGCCCTTGTGTAGATCTCTTCTGTTGCCCCAGGAAGCAAAAAGTAGGCAAATGGGAGCACCTTGCCTTCAATAATGGAATTTACAACCCATAGTTAGTAAAAAGGTGGGGGCATACTGCAAAGATACCGTCACATAACCAGGTCTCTGAATCTCTTAACTGCTCCAGGTTCTGTTGTGTAGCATATCATATAATTCTTGCCTCTGATGTAGGCCCATCATCATGTAAAAGGAATACCTAATCACCATTGAACATCTTTAACTCCTCTGTCAATACTAACTCTCCTTGGACCATGGCAGATTTCTTATGGGGGAATAGATCACAGCATTTGTCACATATGTACTTCACTAACTGGTTGCAGTCAGGGATGAGCTTCAGGTTCTCATTACTTTTAAGGGTCTGGATGTACAAGCTTTCTGGCTACCGCCAACCTACTTGACATTCAGCCATTGCCCAATTTGGTGCCTTTCAATATACCATTTGACATACCAAGAATGGTAACCAAACAATATCACATGACAATCCAATTATCCAGTGGCTTGAACCCATCCCGCAGATGACCAACCCCTAGGTTTGATCTAACTAAATCTCCGCCACAGCCTAATCTATATAAGTCTAAAATATTATCCAATAAAAGATACTTCTCTTCTATCCTAATTCCATATTTAAAGCTTCCCCAAAAGGCGCTCCTTATCACTGGTAGCAGCTACAGGTTTTTGACCACGCCCATGAAAGAGAAAATGACTGATCAAAACCCGCCCACCTTTGCTCATGTACTCAACCAGGCCACATCCCAGGAGACCTGGAAAACTTAATTCTGCGCCCACAACATTGACAAAGATATACCTAGTGGATGCACTGTATTCAAAGGTCTGGTCATGCCCAAAGCATGCACCAAGATAATTCATTACAGTTGCTCTCTTCAAATACAAAAAAACATACAACCACCTATCACAGGTGAAGTTACCAACACCAAATACATTGGTATTGACAAGGTTTTTTAGTAAAAACAAAGAAAACATCATCAACTGGCTAGACCACTCAGCTACTAAACTCTGCGCCAGCCGCATCCCCCATGAGAAATAGGTCCAGGAAGCCAGCAAGCGCCTGTACAGGGCTGCAGCTAACTGGTTTGCCACTTGGGTTGGCTCATAAACTAAAAACTAGCTTGATAACTTGGAAGAGTTCAAAGCGGACATCACTCACTACTTCTGCATCATTGAATTCCTCCAAGACATTGTAATACAGCTCAGTGATCTTCCTCAAAAGACCACTATCACAGCTTACGCCAATGAATTCAAGGAAATATGTTGCAAAACCCAAATCCAGCACAAGCTGATAACGTACATACCAGAGCCTCATTCATCAACGGAATGAAACCCTCTGTTGCTACCCTCATCTGCCCAGAGGTCAACACTTCTATGCCTGCGCTCATTGCAGAAGCCAAGCATCCGGAAAAACGCGCAAACATGGAATATGCTGCACGCAACGGCAATCACTCCTCAAACAACAATGGCAGAAAAAACTCCAATGGCAATAAAAACCATAACACCAATCATGCAACATCAACTCCAATTGCAACAATGGCAATCACAGCCAAAGCGCAAACTGCTCCCATCCTAAGAAAGAGGACACCGCCAAAGTTAACAATGCTGAAATAGCAACCTGCTATGAATCTGACCCCACATTTTCTGAAATCAAAGGTCTCTAAACAGAGGAACAGGGAAAAGAGGAGGGGGAAAATGATTAAGTGCCTCTGTCTCCCCCCAACTTGACAAGAAATTGTACCAAGGCACAAACTTTGCTGCTCACACCCCCCGTGTCCCGCAATCCTTCATTTTTATGAACTTAAAAATTAAAGATTGCTCACAACCTCTTGTCTATCCATGCACTTATAAATCTCATACACATAAAATTTTATTTGACTCTGGTGCACAACACACTATGGTTAGCAAACCTTTTGTAACCAAGTAAAAAATACCAGTTGTCAAATCCAACTTCAAATACGCCAAAATGGCAGACAAATCAAAGGTTCTACTCAAAGGCAAAACAACTCCCTTCATAATTGACCTCCAAGTCATACAAAAGTCCATCAAAGGACTTGTCATGAACAACATAAACTACAACATTGTAGCAGGCATGGACTGGTTCATCTGAGTGAACCCCAGCGTATGTTAGAAAACAAAAACCATGACCATCAAACACAACAGAGTCAATTTTAACACCCTCAAAGAACCCAACAACCTGATACTAAGAGATACAGTATTTGTCCAGGTCATAAATAAAGATAACTCAGAACGTCTAACCAAAGATAGTACCCTCCACATAATGAGATAAACTGAGTTTAATAATATACAAACAACCAAAATCCAATGCCCAGAACTTGTGGCACTCCTAAATGAATATGCTCATATATTCAAGGAAGAACTCACAGAGTACCCACCAAATTGGGGCAAACATGGCATCAACTTATGTAAAGTCATGCCTAAACCTGCACCCCTTTACAGACTCTCTCCCATGGAGACCCAAACCCTCAAAACCCATATTGAGGAAAACCTAGCCAAAGGATTCATTCACCCATCTGAATCCCCATGGGGGGAAGCAGTGTTCTTTGTAAAGAAAAAGAAGGTGCTCTGCGTCTAGTAACTGACTACAGAGCACTAAATGCAAACACAGTAAAGAATAAATACCCTCTCCCACTCATAGAGGATTTGTTTGCAAGGCTCTCATGAGCAAAAATTTTCTCCAAAATTGACCTCACCTCAGGTTATAACCAATTTGAAGTAAAGGAAAAGGACATACCAAAGACTGTGTTCCGTACGCGATTTGGATCCTTTGAGTGTAGGGTAATGAACTTTGGGATGACTAACGCTCCCGCAACGTTTGTCACCATGATGAACCAAGCGCTAAATGGCCTCTCAAATACATTATGCTACCTCAAAAATATCATCATATTCTCAAAAACAAAAGAGGAAAACCTCACACATGTTTGCAAGACACTCAATCAACTTGCAAAGCACAAACTTTATGCAAAACCAAGTAAGTGCCAATTTATGGAAAATGAACTCCTGTTCTTGGGCCACATTGTCTCTGAAAGTGGCATCAAAGCAGATCCAGATAAAATAAAAGCCATAAATAGCATGCAATGCCCCACCTCTGTTAAACAATTTAGATGCTTTCTTGGTATGGTAGCTTACCTAAGGAAATACATCAAAGACTGCGGGAAACTAACCGCACCAATCAATGACTTAACCAAGGGTAATGCCAAAAAGAAATTCATCTGGACACCAGAATGTGACAAGAATTTCTAACTATTAAAACAAGCTTTGATTGAAGCACCAATCTTGCAATACCCTAATAATAACTGGTGCTATGAGCTTAAGTCAGATGCCAGTGACACCGCCATTGGTGCAGTCCTGCGCATCTGCCAGCCAGGGCAGCAAGACTTCCTGCCAGTATGTTATGAAAGCAGAAAACTGACCAACACTGAGCAGAGATACCCAATACACAATAAGGAGTTTCTAGTAATATATCACATATGCAAGAAATGGAGATGTTACTTATAAGGACATTTAAACGTCCAAGTACTAACTGACCATAAATCCTAGATATATTTCAAAACTCAGAATGCACTTGCACGGCACCAAGCTAAATGAATGTCCCTGCTTGAACAGCTTAGTCTGGACATCCAGTACAAAAGGGGGTCAGAGCTGGTCATGGCTGATGCTCTCTCTAGGCTATGTCATCCAAGAGAGGATCACTCTGACCACCTGGATCCTGACTAGCCCAACCTATATAACACTGAGTACAAAACAAAAGGAAAGAATCCCTCCACACACCAACTAACACATGATACATTAGTAAGGAACTGAAAGTATTTCCATGTATCAAATGGCATTTTATACCAAATTATTAATGGCAAACATGTCCTGTACATCCCACTTGCACAAAGAGTTGACATCATACTAAGACATCACCACCTACTAGGCCATACAAAGGCTAACAAACTATACCTCACACTAAAAGAGATAGTATAGTGGCCCAAACTCAAACAGGATATAGTTGATGCTCTGAAAAAGTGCACAGTGTTCAAGAAATACACCAGCACAAAGGCTCCTCAGCCAAAGGTCAACCCAGTACCAGACCCTGAACCATTCAAGGTTTGGGGGCTAGATGTAGTGGGCCCCTTCCCAGAAACAAAAGCAAACTAATGTTTCTTAATTGTAGCTATTGACTTTGCCACACACTGGCCCATCTTCTGGGCAACAAAGGACCATAAAGCAGAAACCATCAACAAATTCATTGACAAAGCAATCATAGCCAACTACGGCACTCCAGACTACATCATAACTGATGGAGCAACCAAGTTATCAGGTCACATAGTAAACAGCAACTTGGAATCCAAAAACATTAAAAATTCCACAATTTCTCCATACAGGCCACATGCCAACAGCAGAGTGGAACGCCTAAATGACAGCCTTATCAGGACCATAGAGAAAATAATGGATGGCAAAACCAAAGACACATAGCAACTATACCTGATTCATGCATTACTAGTATCCTGAGTCCGCACCAATCAAGGAACAGGCTATTCACTGTTTGAGCTAACCTACGGGTACAAACCAGAAATAATTACCTGCAACAAGCAGCCATCATAAAGATCCCCCCAGGGAAACCCCCCACAGTAGAAAAAGTACCAAATCTACAACACATACACCTCAAAGCTAAAATAGCAGAAATTTAGAGGCTCAAAACACAAAAGGTAACCTCCACAGAGGAACCACTTCCCATCAACTCCCCCGTCTGGGTTCTAGCTGGCAACAGAAAGAAACTAGACTCAGTACACTAGGGGACCAGGAAGAATTATCAAGTACAGACCAGATCACAAAACCTATCTAGTAAAATTCCAAGGTGCCAAAACCCCAATTGTCAAGAAATACCACAGAACCTGTCTCCACCTTAGTAAAGGAGAACACTTGACCAGACTGGTTCCAACTAGTAAACAGCTCCAGGAGCATCAGGTGGCACTTGTGAAAACAAAGCACCCTCCTGATTCACCAGAGTAACCCCTTAAGGGAGGGGTGTGTCAAGGATCTGGATGTACAAGCATTCTGGCTACTGCCAACCTACTTAACATCCAACCACCGCCTGATTTAGTCCCCTTCCAATATACTGTTTGACATACCGAGAATGGTAACCAAGCAATATCACCTGACTGTCCAAGTATCCAGTGGCTTGAATCTATCCTGCACATGATAAACCCCTAGGTTTGATCTGGCTAAATCTCTGCCACAGCCCAATCTATATAAGTCTAAAATATTATCTAATAAAAGATACTTCTCTTCTCTCCTAATTCCATATTTGAAGCTTCCCCAAAAGGCGCTCCTTATCATTACTTAGGTGAGTGGTGGCCTTAACTGCCAGATCAGAAGCCTTGACGTCTTTGGAGACTGGGACCATTTGGTAGAGGTACCACTTTAGAAGCTTTTCAATAAGATTGATTGATGTATTGCATGTGTGCTCTCCTTTTTCACTAGTGACTTTATCCCATACTTCTGTGTTGATCCTGGCAGCGCAGCTTATATCTTCACACACATAATGCTTGCTTCTTCCTGCTCTCTTTTGATTGTCGCAATTAAAAACATAGCCATTACAGACTAAACTTACACCTCCTTTGACAGACATTAGAGGGAAAAACTGAGGGAACTTCTTCGAGAACTTAAACTCTCCTTTGACATTACATATATTGTGAACCTTTAGGGGATCCCATGGGCCAATTGGTGCTTGATGATAGTCAGACAGGTAATCATCAGGATCTTCTTTATTGATACTTGATGAGGAGGATGGAGGTGAAGATTTGGTGGGTGGTGGAGAGGAATTATCTGGAGTTGGATTCTTGTGCTTCTTGGACTGGGATGAGCTTGATTCCTTAGGGCTTGATTCCTTTGATATTGATTCATATGGGCTTGACTGAAGTTCTGGACTCTTGGGTATCTTCTTTCTTCCTTGCTTGTTTAGTGGAACTTCATCTCCTTCTGATTGATACCAGCTTGGAGAAGAGGAGGGGGCAGGGGAAGGCTCTTTGCTTTCAGGGTCTGGGGTCTTCTCATTTGTCTTTTGTTTCTTTAAGGGCTCTTTGGCTGGTTTTTTGTTAGGGTAGGGACTTTGGGCCTTTCCAGAGGCTTTGGGCACTTTCTTGGTTGACTTGGGGTTCTTTTGTGGCTTCTTGGAAGATTTATCTACAATAATTAGAGTATAGTTCATAAAGTAAGAATAATCAGTTGAAACATGAATAAAATTAAATAATAATCACTTGTTTTATTTTTTATTATTAATTAAATAGTTTATAGAAGTATGGAAAGTAATTTTAGAGCTAGTTTATTACTGTAAATTCAGAACCTAAACATAAAAATGCGGGATTGTCAAATTCTTGGTCCAAATTTCAAATCACTTTTGCAGGCAACTCAGCTGAGTGAAAAATAAAATATTTAATAAAATCAAACATTTAATTTGACTTTTTTGATTTATTTAAATTGGCAAATTTCAAATCTCTTGATTAGATAACTCAACTAAAAAAAGACAAAACTCAGCAAACAAATGCGGGATACATGGATCAGAAATGCGGGATTCTTATGTATGGTTTGAGATTTCCTGTATTTCAAACAAATCATAGACATCATGGAAAACTTAAAAAATCTGAAATTGTGGGATTGTCAAATCCAAGAACCAGATTTCAAATCAAAAATGAGGTGAATTTGAAATAAATATAATTTATGGGCATCTCAAAAAGGATGTCAAAGGATCTAGAGTGGATTTGTGCTAATTTTTTTAGGAATCATAGGCATTCTCAAAAATCACCATATTCCATTTTAGGACAGCTAAAATTTAGGTGCTTGATTACAGCAGATTTTAAAAAATGCTAGTAATAAAATAGAATTATATATTACAGTCTATTTTATCACATTGTCTTTTCCTTGATGTGTTGATAGTTCATTTGCTGTTGACAACATTCTTGCATTTAATTGGATAGTTTCACCTCCAGTTGCCTTGGCAATAGGAAATCAAGCCGCCTCCCCAAGGCCAACTGTGGTCGCAGAGGTGGCTTGATTTCCTATTGCCAAGGCAACTAGAGGTGAAACCATCCAATTAAATGCAAACACCTTATCAACAGCAAATGAACTATAAACACACCAATGAAAAGGCAACATGGTGAAAACAGATTGTAATATATAATTCTATTTTATTATTAGTATTTTCTGAAATCTACTGTAATCAAGTATCCTTAATAGTAGTACATGAATACATAGTGCAGTAAACTGATGGTTTATCTTTTTCTCTCCTTTCTTCCTTGAATTTTTTTAAAAGTTTCAAGGAAGAAAGGAGAGTAGCTCATAAATCATTATATGGGTTTATGGTTGCTATATTAGTGATTTAGAGTGCAGAATATTACATCATTTCCAGTTTAAACAATTTTAAGTTTCACTTAATTTCATATCTAAACATGGTTGTTGATATTGTATTTTCCATTTGATTTTATCCAGAGTGGAGCTTCTTGATTTGGGTTGATTTTTCCTAGTTTCTTACTATACATTCAATTTGGATTCCAGTTCCTGCAATTAATATCTGAGTTTACTAGTGGCATTCAAAAGTGATTTGAAATTTGGTTCTTGGATTTGACAATCCCACAATTTCAAAAAACATAGTAAACTTAATGAAAATGGTTGATGGATTTGAACGCTTCAAAACTGATTCCAGTTAATTCATTTTGTTCATTGGAGATATGCAGTTCAACTTGAACTTTGCAAAGTGTCTATGAGTTCCCGCATTTTAAAAAATTCCAATAAAAATACAAAGAATTCAATTTAATTAAAAAAGGCTATCCTGTAAAAGTGATTTGAAATTTGGACCAAGGATTTGACAATCCTGCATTTTTACGTTTAGGTTCTGAATTTACAGTAGTAAAGAATAGAAAAAATCCATGTTTAAATAAAAAGAAACATTCTGGTAGTCACAATAGTCAAAAATATTTAATTTAGTTTATCAGCATAAAAAATGCTTTAATTTGACGTTGACATACTGATAGTCAGCATTAAACTAGAAAAACACTATGTAAATCACTTATAAAGCTTGGTTAATATTTTACGGAGTTGGTTTTTTAAGGCCAAAATTGATTATTTTTAAATTTAAAAACTTTAAAGCTTTGCATATAAAACTTATGAAAAATAAATAATAGAGATTGTAGAGGGAAGTCTTAAGTACAGCCCTGTGTACTCTGGCCTGAATTATCATACCATTGTATGTGTGCTTTTTGTTAAGCGGCAGTGTTTTACTAATAAACCAGTGAAGGTGTCAACATTCAGGCAGTCAGCGTTCTTTTATAGTAACTCTCCTATTAAATCTCGCTTAAATTATGTCACTTTGTTTGCTTAGCCAAACCCCTTTGTTGAAATTTAGGTGACACATCAATTTGACACAAAGTTGACATTACAAATACATATATAATTTCTAGTTTTAACATATGCGTTTTTGGCTTAAGTGGACTTCCGGAAATAAGCTATAGTTTATCCAGTGAGTTTAAAATAACAGTAAATATATTAATACAAATAACACTATGAAAGTTGGCATATGTCTTTATTCAATGATTATCTTATTATATATTTAATAAAACAGTAGTATAAAATATAAAAAATAGTTATTTTTATAATATTGTGTATTTTATTAAGAAGTTTATGGATTCTTATTTGGGGTTGACATCCAGATATTACTTACTGTAGTTGACCTTAATGTAAAAGTACAAAGAAACTTACATTTTCATAGTAAATTATATTAGTTTTTTGGCTTAAAATTAAGCCTTTGTTTAAATGGTGTTGACATTATGCCTGTTCCTTTTTAATTTTGCAATTCTGACTTAATAATTCACTGTGAAAAATTAGCTTAGTTTTGGAAATGCCCAATTCTGGCAGATAAATACTAAAATAATGTTGACTTACTGAATGTTAAAATTTGTCAACATTCAGTAAGTCAACTTGTGGAATGAGTTAATTCTGGCAGTTACCTTTCTAATCAGGTCTTTGAAGGATTTGTTCATCAACATGGCATAGGTGGAGGGAGTGTTGGTCATTCCAAAGTTCATGACACAGCACTCAAACAACCCTTAGCGTGTGTGGAAGGCAGTTTTTGCCTCATCCCCTGGTGCAATGTGGACCTGGTTGTACTCTGCAATGAGATCAATCTTACTAAATACCTTTGCACCTGCAAGTGTATCAAGCAGGTTGTCAATTAACGGCAAAGGGGGCTTGTTTTTGACTGTCACCTTGTTTAGTGTGTGATAGTTGGTTACAAGACAAAGGGAACCGTCCTTCTTAGCTACAAAGAAAACTGCATCCCAATATGGTGAGAGGGAGGGGCATATGAAGCCCTTATCAAGCATGTCTATGAGGCGTTGGTGGAGGGTTTCATCTTCTTTTGGTGTTAAACAATAAAGGGGAGTGCTTTGAGAAGCAACCCTTGTAGTTGTACAGCATTTTGGATCTCCCAGGGAGGGGGTAGTTGGTCCAGTGTTTCACTGAAAACGTCTTTATACTCCTTGAGGAGTGTTACAAGTGCTGGTGGGTGTGTGGTGGTCAAGGGATGAGCCGCAGTGGGTTTTGAGTGGATGTCTTTGACTGAACACTGGTTAAAGTCTAGCTCCCCCCTTGAAATTGTATGTACCAGTCTCTGTGAGTCTGCAAATGCAGTGTCATGGAGCAGTTTACTCATCTTGGAGGGGTAAATCTGAAAGCCCACCCCATTCTGGTTGATTTTTATCACAGAGGTATCCCAGTTAATATAAGGGCAATTGTGGCGCAATCAGTCTAGACCTGCTATTACATCATGACCAAGCCCAGCTATTGTAGGCCCAGAGAGCCTGACCTGGATGTTATCCATTCTTACTGAGAAGGATACCATCTCATGGGTGATGGCTACTCTGCGGGAGTCTGCTACAAGTACTGCTTTGAAGCAACTAGGGACTCAGTCTAAATGTTGAGAGTCTGTGAATTATTTGATTGATCATGTCGTGATTGGCCCCAGTATCTACCAGGAGTCTGTGGGTGTTTCCACAGAAGAAAAAGGGATAGGCCAAGCAAGTGATTTTATTTGAGGAATTACTGGCTTGGAGGACATTTATGTTACTGTGTACTTGGAATACATCTAAGGTTTCCACCTCATGTATGTTATAGTCATATGGATTTTTTGCTAGGAGAGGTTGAGAGTGAGAATCAAGCAGGGTTGCAGAGCCTCTTATGTCTACAGCTGCAAGGCTTTTTCTGAGCCCTTAATCCATGCTAACTGAAGCTCCTCCTCATAAGGGTGCTTGTTGCCATTATTCTGCTGGCTGTTTCCTACTTGGTTGTGGGCACTTCCAGGCACAGCTTGAGGTTGATGGGGCATATAATTGGATCTGTGGAAGTTCTTTGTGGAAATGGTTGTTTTCTTCTACAATAGCTCTATAACAATTGTTAATGGAGGTGCAACACCCTACAGGTACCCATTTACAGATATGGAGGTTCAACCCATTGATGATAATGATGAGGAGCATGGCATTCCCATCAGCAATGGCTTCTGGGGTGGTGGCAAGTGCTTGCTGCCCATGACAATATACTCAGAGAATATTCTTTTTTTGTTTAATTGAATTTGGGGTTTACACTACAATGGGTGAAAAGGTTTCACTGTAGCGGGACTTGACAGCATCTCTGAAGGCCCCCCAGTTAACTTCATGTTTTTTATTAGCCCAGTTGATGAACCTTATGGCAGCAGGCCCTGTGAGGTGCCCTGATGCGGTAGCAACTCATATGGGTTAAGGCACTTGAAAAACACAGAGGCAAGTTTATGTGGATTATAGCCAACTTACTATGCTGGCCCCCTCCACACCACCTATGAAGGATTCCAATTGCAATTTAATCATGTGATGTGACAAATCAGACTGAGGTGGGGTAACACTAACAACATGTTGTCCCAGGTGGAGTCAGTTGTAGACGCTGGTGAGAACTAATTGTTCCTAGGATAAAATATACCCTTTGGGAATATCCTCATCAGAGATGGGGAGGAAGGTTTCTTGGTGAGGTATAACCATACAACCAGAACTTTTTCCTTTCTTGGGAGATTTTCTTATGGGTAGGTTGTTTATTGAACCTACTGCTGCTACCAGTGTTACAACTAAAAAAGTAATAATTTATTATTGGTTTAGAAAGAAAAAAGTCCAAATAGAAAGGACAATGATAGGAATAAGAGGTTCTTATTTTAGGAACAATAAGGTTGATATACTATATTTGGGGGCCACAATTGCCCAGGAGGTGGTATAGTAGCATATTCCATGAAACATTATGGCGGGAAATAACTTGAGGGAGGGATCAGTGTGTCAAATTGGTAGCACTTCTAATTAGGAGATAGTGCCCACAGCTTGACATTGCACTCAGAGTGGTTCATACCATTAGTCACATCATGGGACAACTCTTTGAGCGCCCCCTGCATATTGTGAGATAATTTGGTGAGCAAGGGGATAATCTTGGTTGCAACATACCTGTGCTACCACTGTCAAGTATATACTACTGGGAAGTATATCAACAAAATAAAGGGCAAAATTAAGAAGAGAATGATACTTTATTGGATATGAGTTTAGAATATTATATAGTGATATGGTAGTCATGTGGCTTGTCCAGGTAATGTTCCACTTAGGACTCAAAAGGTTTGATCCCCATATAAGATGGGCAGCTGATAAGAGTGCCATCATTTTAATTATTAATCGGGGAATCACTTGGGAATTACTTTCCTGAGAGGGAGTACCATAGATGTTGTGACAATATTTATGATTTTAACTTTTTTCATGTATAGAGTTTTAAATAATTTCAACAATACTGCAATATTTTTGGCTTTTAGTTTCTAAAATTATACTTATAATAAAGATAATCTTTAGAGGAGTTCCATACTTCCTTCAATATTTACATCATCAATTTAAAGAAAATTAAAATAATTAAAGTGCATTATATATGATAGCTTTGATTTAGTTTATCATCTGAAGGGTTGCTTTTTTCCTCAGTCTATTGAGGAAAAGTTATAAAGCTTTTTGGATTGATCTAATTAGATGATGGTCACTAAAGGATGCTTTCAAGTGACCCCTTAATCAATTAAGAATTTATAATTTAACTTAAATAAACACTCAGATCCAAGCAAAACAGCATAGTTGAAATGTTTTTTTGTAGTTTTGAAGTACGTAGATTAGACAGCTTTCAGACTTTGTAATTCTCATTTGGGAAAATGGACCTTTAATCAAGTCTTCGATTTCTACTTCTTTGCTTAAAATGTATCCGCTGTGCTGTGTTAAAAAACAATATTTTAGTTTTTAATGGTATACCAAGCTGATCTGACTAATTGAAGGGCGAAAGTATAACGTAGTGTTCGTCATCTTTGACAAACTCACCAGCGCTTATGTAGATGGGATCAAAGGCATCTTCCCCTCTGGCGTAGTACTGTTCCTCCTTGTTTCTGATAGTCTGTATTTCATCAGACTCATTAGAGCTGTAGGGGACGTATAGGATTGTGGTTTTGGATTCAAAGAAGAAATCGGGAACTGGCCTTTCAAAGCATCCTGGGCTTTTGGGGAAGGCTCGACAAGCATTCGGCCCTAGAATACTAGGCAAGGTAGCCAAGCGATTAAATTTCTCAGGGATGGCCTTCTGAGCATTAAAGAAGTTCTCCAGGAAGTCGCTCAAGAGTGGGGAGTTGGTAACTGGCGCAACGCCTCGACTCTGTCGCTCCTGATTGATTTTGTCCACAAGGCTAGCTCGTAAGGATACAGTAAACGCCAAAAGCGTGGCAAGGAGCTTCATACAAGGTTGATATCAGAGCATCAAGTTGATTTATAGTATACAGCTTGGTTAAGCATAATTAAGTCTATCAACTAATTACGCGCCATATCATTGTTTCATAATTTCAGCTAAGCGTGCCACATTTACGCTCTGTGGCGCTAGTGATCAATACTCGATTGCGCACATAATATTTATTGTTGACATTCTATAAATGTAAATATTTCATCCCAGAATTCAGAAAAATTATTTATATTAGGATTTTTATTACAACTTGATTCCCAGCGGTACGCTTCATGCTAGAATTCATAAGACAGGGTGATTCCCTGGCTGATCCATCTTTCATATAAACCAAACCATTTCACGAACTCTTTCCATCTTCTAAACCATCTCGATAAGCAGTTAATTAATTAATTAATTTCTGGCAATTCCGATTGTCCACAAAAGGAAACCTCTAGATACTCTAGAACATCTGATATTCTAACACCTTTCATAAAATATCAATTTAGATGAATTTGATGTATATATTTATTTAAAATGATATTCAATGAAACCACATGACATAACCTTCTATTGCTATTTGACCTGTTTCCATCAAAAAAATATTGCTATTTGACCTGACAACCAAAATCCTGCATGATACACAGTGTTATGAAAGTAACAAATTTATTGCCCCCACAGGAATTGAACCCACGTCCCACTGCGATGACATGACTTTAAATCATAACATTTAGAAAGCTCCTTCAACTGCATCACTGAAATATCCTACAATCAGATAACCAGCAGCACAGTCGGAGACCTTCAATGAGGGCAAATATTTATAAATCACTCAAGAGAGAACCAAGAGAAATATAGAGGTATTTGGGTAATGTTTTATTGCACAAGAAACCAAGACATTGAAAATTTAGAAATTACATTCTTTAAATACCCTTCATGAATAGAGGGAAATAATAATATCTATGTAAATAATGGAAAGGAGGCAAACAAACAAAGCCGTGGAATTAGATTCAGACAAGTGGAGGTGGAAATAGAATAGCGTGAAGTGCACCATTGTCACAACACTATCACCAGGTGGGGGCTGTGGGACTGCACCTGTTTTTGCTGTGAAAAGAAACCCCCCAGGTGCAGGAACCATCCTTGCTGTTCTTGAGCTAGTGAGTCCCAATTTGGGCCCCAAAAGCTACACCCAAGCCCTAGGGGGCTTGAGTTATGCTAGGCAGGCTAAATTTAGCTCTCCAGTTGTACCTGCTGGTCCCCCACCTCCATTTGGAAATTAGAGGTCCCCACTTGAGAACCCTTTTTTAACCAAGAATAAGCCATCAAGTGCATGGCAGAACATCTCAAAAATAGCAATCAAATTAGTTCATGGAACTCATTTTTAAATAATCTTTCTGTTTATTTTTCTTTTGATTGGCTTAGTTTTAAGAATGCTTAGCTTAAGCCAAACCCATTTTTTAAATCCCACAGGCCATTTCCTGTCAACTGGCTAATTTTTGACTTTTTTACTCTATCTTTTTTATATGAAATTGAAAGGAAGCCAAAAAAATGAAATTCAATGCTAATTAAAAACAGACAGATTTTATGTCATCCCTAATAAATTTGAACTTCCCTCTAATCCACATTAATAAAAAATACAGTTCAATAATTATTTTTAATTTTTAATTAAAACTCAATATGATAAAAGGAAAGCTTTTTATATTGAAATATAATAAATTATATATAACTTTACTATGCTATAAATACTGTAGTTTTCAAACCTGTTGAGATAAATGAATATTATTCAGTTTAGAATGCATAGGTTCATTCACACAACAAATTTCAACTGGATCCCATTAGGGGGTCAATTTACACAATAAAACTCACAATTATCTAGGGCCAGAAAATTAAAAATAGTCAATTGCAACATAATTAAAGTCAAATACTGAATCCCAAAAATGAGATAGCAAACACATGGAACTCAAATTCAAAACAAACCCAATCCAGTCATATACTGAAGCATTCTACATCAAATTTTATGGGGAGTGTGTGACAAATACAATACAAACCTATAAAACATGAGGTTCAGTCACAAAAATGATGAGCTTAAACACAAAATGGCTCATTATTTTGAAAATATTGATTATTTTTGGGACTCAAATTGGAAATAGTGAATTTCAGGAGTGAATCCAACAAACTCTATTCAGGGAACTACAACATTATTTTTAATGTACATACATCTAAATTTGGACATTTATGTCTGAGAGAATGTCTCAAAAAAGAGCACACACTTAAATAAAATTAATTCTCTAGAGATACTTTGCTTTTCTGTTTTCAAAGGAATTTTAATTCTTTTTTACAATGAGTTTCCCCAGCAAAGATAACTTTGACATCATTGAAGAGCAATACCAGGAACTACTCCAAGCTCAGGTTGCTGATCAAGGGAGCTCAACCACTGTGTTTCCTGTGTACACCCAATTCAATGCAAGTTGTGAGGAGGCTGAGTTGTATGTGTCACAAGGCCCATCCACAGATGGCTTTTCTAATAGCCAATATGGTACTCCCCAAGACCAGGTCAAACCTGTCCCTGTGCTGCATTTTGGAGACTGGGAAACTGTGGCCCCTCCAATCCAATCCAACCATTACTCAAGAGTTTGGGCTAATCAGAGCAAGCCCTTCCTAATCTGGGTCCCCTTATTCCCCAAGTCCGCAAAAAACATTGAGTCATCACCAATGAGATCATTGAAAAGATCATGAGCCTCAAGCAGAGTGGGGTAAATTTTGCCAAAATTGCCACTTGGCTTTAATTCACCGAGGCAGTGGTCAAACATGACTTACAAGCCCTCCTGAAGAGAGGTGGTACCAAGATGGCCAAGAACCCAAAGAAGTAACAAGAATCTCAGATCAAGGAGGCGTATCCTATAATGTCTGCCCTACCCCAGCAGGATTCTTGCCAAATCTTAACTGAGATCCACATGTCTACTTGGGCTCAAGGGCATTTTTGTTGCCTGCCACACAGCGCAGCTCTGGATGCATGGGCTTGTAGTCAGTGTTTTGATTATGACCAATTGGCCAGTTGATGAGTTGGATGATGGCTCTGATTTGCCCTGTGATATGGTGATTAGTGCCACCATCATCCGCTGCCTGTCCTCTATTTCTGAAATTTTCATATTTGTATCCTATTATAAATTGTCATTGCAGTTCCATGATTATGGCTCCTTGAAAAAAAGATACCCCAAAGGGTAAAAAGAAGGAACCAGAGGGAATTGTGATTGGTGTGTTCCTTGCAGCTTCCCCAAAAGGGACTGTTTTCTACTAAACCACAACCAGCTACACCAATGGCTACTGGTACAGGAAATTCCTCTCTGACTTGCTTGCCACCTGGATCTTGGCCAATTTCAAGGCCAAATCTTCCTGATCCACCAGATGGAGTGCACTGAAGTGGCCTCCAAGAAGATTGAAGCAGACAGCCACGACATCTCTATTTTCCCTGCCAGACATGCCAATCTTCACCTGGGTGATGTGTTGTTCTTCAATATTGGTAACACAATCATAGAGCGAAATCCCACAACTCTCAACCAGGTAGTTCTTGCAGCCCATGACCATACTGTGATTTTCCCTGTCAAAAGTGCTGACACATTCACAAAGGTGGCGTTGAATGCCCATAATAGTAGCCAATCATCAAAGAATTCACAGCTACCCCCTCATGAGTTGCTGATGTACAAGCCAATCAATGTTCTCCCTGAGAGTGAGTATGATGTCATATATCTTCAATTTCTCAAAGCCACTCAAGGCAATATAGCGCCCCTAGGACCTCCAGCTGCCCTAGTCCTCATACAATCATTCCAGTTGCCCAGAAACCATACCCCAGCCAATCAAATTCTCCCCCCTCATATCCCAGTCTGTCAACTAGTTTTCCCCCTCTGTTCCCACATTTTTCCAAATTAACCTTGTTGCCCAAACACTTTTTAGATTATATAATACATATTAGTTTAATTAGTATATATTTTTATTGTGATAAGGTATATAATAACATTTAACTATAGTTTTAATTGATTTTAATAATGCCACATGTTAAATTCAGCTGCTTTGATATTTATTAATTTATTCATTTATATTTTAAATTTAATGTTTTTGGAGCGCTACAATCAAGTGAGTTTAAAAAATACAAGTGCTACAGAGCAGCCAATCATAATTTATATTAGTGTTTCATTGTCTTTGATGTTTTTCTCAGACAAGACATGCCTCTATTTTTGTGCCCAGTTTAACTTAGTAAAATAAGCCTGTTGAAAATAAACCTGTCTTTGTTTTCCAATTGGCACATCAACTTGTGATTGATCTGGCACCCAAACACTGGTTTTTCCAGTGATATATTGACCACAAGTTGGTGTGCCAATTGGCAAACAAAGACAGGTTTTATTTTCAACAGGCTCATTTTACTAAGTTAAACTGGGCACAAAAACAGAGGTGTGTCTTGTCTGAGCAAAACATCAAATTCAATGAAACACTAATATAAATTATGATTGGCTGGTCCATAGCACTTAAAGTTTTTTAAATTAATTTGATTGTAGCACTACAAAAAAAATGAAATTTATAATATATAAACATGCAACTGTGGTAAGTTTGACTCCCTGGTGATCAACTCCCTTAAACTTGACTCCCTGGTAGTCGACACTATAGTAAAGTGAGAATTCAGCTTTTGCCCTGATTGACAACTGGAAATTGACACTTTTTTAATTAACAAATATTGATGTACTGAAAATTTTCAATATAAAAATAAAGCCTAACAGCTATGGTATACTAAAGTGATCCCAAAAGCTCAAAAATTCAATAAAAACAGTAACCTGATTAATAAAAATAAGGAGAAATAAGCAATTATTTTGCATTTTACTATGTAATTTACACCCTTTATTATATAAATATTTTTTATTACCATAAAAATTAAAATTCCAATTAACCAAAAATAAACAAAAACACAAAAAATAAAGCTATGCAAAATATGAAGAAAAATTAAAACTTATTTGATATGGCTCATATAAGTACAACTGTGAATATCATATGTTTTGTTAGGAAATTAACAAAAATTAAGATATTTCACTCACTTTCAACTACAAATATTCATCTCAAACTTACCATGCATAAATAAAATAATCAATGATATCTAATTAAATTAAAAAAAACTTAAAAATTAAAACTAAAAACTAAATGATCAAAACTAATAAGTAAAAATTAAAGTTAAAAAGTTAAAAGTAAAAATCATATAACTGAGCAAGCAAGCAAGTTTATTCCTGGTCATTCTACCCCCATTTCATTTTAGCCCCTTCCAGGAGGGCAGTGGCAATAAGATCAAGCTGCTGCTTAATCTTAGAGGCCTTATACTTGCGCTTGGCCGCACCCTGGATGGCCTTGGTGAAGAGGGTTTAGCAGGTGGTTGTTTGATGGGGGGACGCAGTTGGAGAGATCTCGGAGCTTGGAGATTGTTTTCTCTTGATCATGCTGCAGGAGGGAGAAGAACTTATTGGACTTTGGATGAAGCCCAAAGTTGGCTTTAAGATTCTTGTGATAAGCCTCTAATGCCAAAGTGGTCTTCAGTTCCCTGTTGATGGCCGCCTGGTACACGTTCCAGCTGGCCTTGGCGCAGGCCTTGCCTTGCCTCTGCGTGATAACCTTCCAAATCCACTGTGGCTCAAAGTACTCAAGGAAAGGCTTGAACTCTGGGTGCTTCACTATTTAAGGGTCCTTTGAGAGCACCTCAAACCCCTGCACAGTGTGCTCTGGCTTTAAAAAAGCCAAGGCACTGAATTGTGCCAGCACAAATCTGCAGGTGTCCAAAGTGTACCTCTGGCTCAACCTACTAAGCTCAGCATGGGCCTCCATGTTACAAGCAACTGCTTGGCAGAAGTGGAAGTGGCACCCTGCCACCTCCCTGCTGAACAGCTGCTCAAATGCATTGAACTGAGCAGGCTCAAAGTACATGATGCACACGCAAGGCCCAAGAGCTCTTAGCCTCATCCTTTCCTCCAAGTCCAGGGTGGCCTGGTCCTTGTCAGAGGCAGGTGGGTTGGCACAGGTGTGGGGGGGTTTCTTGGATTTGTCAACATTGGTGGGAGGAATAAGGAAATTTCTTGGCGGAGGATTGTGAACACACATGTGTAAATGGCCTCTGTGGCCCCAGGAAGAAGAAAGAACGCAAGTGGAATCACCCGGATGTCAATCTGGGCATGGATCATCCAGAGCTGCTTGAACATCTGGGGGCAAAAAAGGTACCATCAACTAGCCAGGTTGAAGCCCTTTTCAACTCCATCAGGTTCTTCTGAGTTGAGTAGCAGATGATACGGTCCTTGGCAGTAGGCCTGTTGTCATGGAGCAGGAAGCGCTCCCCACTCAGAAGCTGCTTAAGCTCATGAGTGTGAGCTCTGAGAGGACGTCAGAGGCCTTGGGGGGAGGGGGATTGGCAGTGATACACCTATCACTGATGAATTTGACCAACTGCTCCTGAGTTGGTACCAACTTAAGAATGTTGGGTTTGAGATGTTGCAAAGCCTTTATGGCCAGATCAGAAGCACAGAGGTTAGCAGAGGTGGGAATGACCTGAACAAGGTACCATTTAAGCATCTGAGTGATTATATGATTGGGGGGCTTGCAAGTGTGCTCCCCCTTCTACGCCGTTACTTGCTCCCAGCCCTCAGTGTTCAACTGGGCCCCACAAGTCTTATCTTCACAGACAAAGTGCTTTCTCTTGGTCTGCTGATTTTGGTTGTTGCAATTAAAGATGTAGTTGTCAGCCATGTAACCAGGGCCGCCCTTTACAGACATGATGGGGAAGTAACGGGGGAAGCGCTTGGGAACTTAAACTTTCTGTCCACATTAAAGATATTGTGGATGGCCAGTGGATCCCAAGCCACATGACCAGAAGCTTTAAACTTCTTGGAGTAATCCTCCAGCTCATTTTGGGGGTCAGATGAGGAAGGAGGGGAAGAGCCATTGGGAGGGGGAGGGGAAGGATTCTTTAAGGCCTGCTTGGATGCCTCCTTTTTCTTACCAGAAGAAGAGGTGGGCTCCTTGGCAGCCTTTGACTTCTTTGTATGCCACTCCTTGGTGGGCTCAGAGTTGGCCTCTGAGTGGTAAAAGGAGTGGTTGATAAGATCACCATCAGATTTATTGGGGGAGGAATTTTGGGGGGAAGGTGAAGGGGATGTGGAAGATGAGGGTGGAGGGGGGGGAGTAGGAGGAGATGGGGTTGGAGACTTTGCCTTTGCAGGCTTCTTGGCACGCTTGGGAGTGGAGGCAGTTTCTTTGGAGCCCTTAGAGGCTTGGCGCTTAGACTGTTGGCTGTTCTTGTTTGATCTTGTCTAAAGAAAAGTTTAGTTTTGTAAATAAAATAGTATGAACAATAAAAACACAAAGGTAAAGCAAAGTAAAAGTTAAATTAAAAGTATGCAAATAAAATTTTATTTATCAAGAAAAAAACAAAAAAAGTAAATAGAAGCAAAATAGAAACTCAAAGTATAGATATAAAGGTTGAAACATAGAAATTAGTGAATTTATTATGAAGCATCAAAGATGTTAGGTTCAGCATAACATCTTAGTGCTAAATCAATGTAAAAGTACAATTAAAAATCAAAAAAATATGAAATTATATGGAGAGCAGTAGAAAAAGTAGTAGATTATAATTGCAAAAAAATAAAAAAAATTATTATGTGGAATTTTTTTATTGTGAGTTGAAAAATCAAATCATAGTAAAGTGTTGAGTTTGGCACTGTTGATCAGCTGGGAAAAGCTGAATTCTCACACTCAAGTATGCCAGAGTCAAGCAGAAACATCAAATTTACTATGTTTTTTATATATAAAACTTGCTTAAATTTAAAACGGGTTCAAAAGTTAACCCAAAAGCAAGGCAGTTTCATATGCTCAAAAATTAAAAAAATACAACATTAGTCAAAAAATTAAATGAGTGGAAATGTTTTTATTAGTGATAATAATGTGCTGTGAGGAGCTGGGAGTGACTTATTTACCATAGTGTTGGTTAAAACGTTAAGAAGATCTCTGTACTAATCCCCAAGTTAAAGTGTCAAGTGGGTGAGTGTTGAGTGGCGCTCATAGTGCGTCACATATTAATTTAGCCTTAATTCCAAGCCTTTGATTAGTTAAATCCAAAACTAATCAGGTGTCAAGTGGATAGAGTCAAACAAAGAAGATGTCAAGTTTCAGTTTTTTATAAATTACATATGAAATCTCTTAATAAATTGGGCTCAAATTATGTGGCACCACTTAATCCAAAAACCCAGGAATGACATAATGTAAAACAAGTGGGGTATTTGATTAATGTCTATGCCACTAAATCCAGTATAGTGGTGCTTGGGAGCCTAATCAACAACTATGGACACTAATAATAAAAATATAATAGTAAATAATAAAATTTATATAAGCGCATATGTATTTTATTAATAAAATTAAAATTTGGCTTAAAAAGTGTTGAACTGGTCACTTTTTGTTTTAGAGTGTCAAACACAGGTTTTTTCATTTCTATTAGTAAATTTACTTATAAATTGCCCCTTAAATTGGTATTTTAGCTAACTGAATTATTAACTGGAGTTAATTTCAAGTAAATTTAACCTTGATTTTTAGTTTCAACCCCCTAAATTACTAAAAAAATTAGCTTAAAATTGGTTAAGCCAAAAATACTAATAGGTTCACATATGCAGCACTTGACTCCCTGGTACTCAACAAATTGTTGAGTACCAGGTAGTCAAACTTACCACAGTTGCCTATAAACATATACTAAAATATTCTGAAAAAAATCTGCTTCACCACATATGTAACTCTGAAATAAATTTTTTACTTATAACTTCTGAAATTTATTAACTTTCCTTAAAAATTTGTGTTCCAAACATAATTAGTATATCAAGTAATAAAAATTATGTTTTACAATGACAAACCATGCACTTAGAATACCCAGAGTGGGTTGATAGATATAAAGAATTGTATGGAATATTAATATAAATTTCATATTATGTAGTTAAAGAAAATAAAAATTAAAAAATATAAAGTAGTTTTCAAACCTGTTGAGATAAACATATATTGTTCAGTTTAGAACAGATGAACTCAGTCACAAAACAAATCTCAACTTGATATATCTAGATAGAAGATAATTTCTTGGAAAATGAGCACTATTTGGCGTAAATGTCATGTCATACAATGACCTATTCAAACTGGGGACAAATGCTTGACAATTCAACAATAAATGTATCAAACACTAGAACACATTAGTTTCAGTCACAGAACACTTCTACTATGTTTACTATGTTTTTGGTGAACACATGAAACTCAGTCACAAAAGTTACAAACTCAATCCAACAACAAGCCTCAATAGTAACTGAAACAGACAATGTTAATATCAAATATCAAAACACATGAATGAATCAATAATAATGTTATCAGATCATCCCAATTAAGAATAAAATCTAGAATAAAAAAGGAAATAAATATTCTGAGTGTTTGTTTTGGGATTAGAATCAATAAAAAATCAAATTTATCCAAATTCATGATCAACAGTGCACATTTACAACCTAAAATAATTAATATATTAATCTAAAAATCTAATTTGAAATAAACTGTAGTGACTACTAGCTTTCATGCTACTAAATATGGAGTGGTAAAATTTATAATAAATAAATTATATAGGTAAACTGATTTTAATTTTCTTTTATTTTTTATACCAAAATGGACACATCCCAGCAACAGAGTAACAATGGACCCATTGTGCACCGCAGTTGCAGTTGCCCCTGCAGGTCAAATAACAGAGTTGGTGCAATGTAAATTCCTACTCAGGAAGGAGATGAGAGAGGAGAGTTCAATAGTGACGCTGCACTGACACAGCTGGTTCAATGAGTACAATGTGCAAGGGGGCAGAGCCTCAGCCCCCATGTCCAGAAGCTGACCAGAAAATACACCAAGGTTGTCACCACCAAAAGGGTTAATGATGTCACCACCAAGAGGTTGTCCTTGGTGTATGACTCTATATACTGCTGTGATGGTTTTCCTGCAGTCATACTAGAGAAGATTAAGCCTGTACTTGACACTAGCTACAAGCCTTATGTGAGTGATTCTGAAGGGGCAGACAAAGACAAGCCGCCACAGTATTTCCAACCAACAAAAGGGCAGAAGGTGCTCAAAAAGGTTGTTGCATTCTATAGTCAGGTACTTATGCCCTGTATTGTGCCCAATCCCAATGAGTTGACCCCTACTGCCAAAAAGGCCAAGTACCATGTTATCCCTAAAGCCACCCTCAAGTTCTTCATGAGGCTCATGGAGGAGACCACTCACTACAGGAAGGCTGCAGCTATTGTTGGTATTTTGGAAAAATCCACGCACAGGCTCCAAAAAACCTACCTGAAAACAGGGACTGTTCTTCTTTTGGAGAAATCCAATTGCCAACCAATACTATTGGTCCAGGAACACATGTGGGCTATCTTACAATGGATTGAGAGGAATTGCCATCTTGAACTGGAAAATATTCAGTCAATGGTTGAGTCCACTTTTGGAATCCAAGCTTTGGTTTCCATGTATTACAAAGCAGTAAAAAAATAAATTTCTTGTGGAAAAAGCTTGGATTTTCTCCCTATAACTGCAATAGCCCAGACAAGGTTGTATACTGGAAAAAGTAATCCCCAAGATGATAACTGCTCTCAAGGAGAAGGGGACTGTCAAATTCTACTACATTGACAAGTCTTCCTTTGCGTCCTCCATGAGAAACAAGAATGGGTATGTCCCCAAAGGTGAAAAGAACAACATGTCCTAGTGCGTGGCTGTCTGTTCTGTTGCCTAATCAATGGTAGCCCTTATTGATCCTCTTGGTATTGAGCTCTATCAAATGATCAAGGGGTCTCACAACAGTACAACCTTTCTGGAATTTCTCCAATTGGTTTGAGAGCACCTGAGGCGCACAAGCCCAGGCTTCACCAATATTATTATATTTGATAATGTTGGGCTCCACAAGGTGGCCAATATTCTCAAGTAATTCCAGGTGATTGATCCTGGTGTTGAAATTGCCTCCCAACAATTGGCTACAATGCCTTTACGTCTTCTCTTCCTCCCTGCCTATTCCCCATTCCTCAACCCAATTGAGAAGGTCTTTGGGTGGCTCAAGAGATTTTTCAAGAAAGGGGCGCCACCTGGGCTCAATGATATGTTTAATTTGCTGTAGATTGGTGTCCATACCCTCCCAGCTGAAACTGTGGCCAAATTCTATGGTCACAGATTTTTTTCTCCCTGTGTGCCTCACCCAGAAGCCAATCAATTAAAGGCTTTGCTGTTCCTGGTGTTTTTTGCATTTAATTTTTTAATATTTGTTTTTATTTATTTTGACTTTATTTCTGTGATTCTGCATATTGAGTCAGGTATAATAAAAATAAAAAAGCAAAGCCAATTTAATGAATGAATGGAAAAATAAAACACTGGAATATTTATATTTTTATTACAGTAGTTTTCAAACCTGTTGAGATAAATATATATTAGTCAGTTTAGAACACATGAACTCATTCTAAAAACAAAATCAAAGTGGTATCAAATATATTATAATTTAATATAAGTTCTTATAGTTTTTTATTTTTGGACTGAGTTCATGTGTTCTAAACTGACTAATATATGTTTATCTCAACAGGTTTGAAAACTACTGAATTATGATTTTATTTAAGGTAGTTTTTCCACTTTTTTATATGATTCCAATTATATATTGTCATGTCTATAAAAACTAACAAAGCAATAAGGGTGAGAGAATTAATAAACATAATATTTTTTATTATGTATTTATTTGTTGAATATAGATGGTTTGAGTAGATAATTTTTAAGATATATATTTAGAAATTAAAATAGTATTTGGGTGTAGACTTTTATTGGGGGTGGGAGCAGCAGTATTCCAGGACATTGTGTTGAAATAGACTAGTAATTTCTATTGCAAAAGCATATGTTGACATGGCTCCTGTACTATATAGATTGCGGCAGCTTGAGTATAGAAAAACTGTGATACAATTAGACAGGAGGATCTTTTTGGGTGGAGCTGATGTTTCATAGGTGGCAGCAAGCATAACTGAGTCCTGAATAATGTGCTCTATTGTGCTGTATCCAGGAGAATTTTTTTTCTGTCTAGTAAATGGCGTACTACATCCAGTTTTATTATCACATCAGACTGGTTACAGGCTTCTGATTGAAGCCACATCAGTACAACAAGACCTAGGTAAACAATCAAGTGAAGTCTCTGCCCTGAAAACAGGGTGGAGAACTCAGAAATTTGTTATATAGGGTACTTATTTTATTTTTAAAGGACATAGTGGCAAAGGTTTTTTCCATTCTTTTTGGTATACCAGTCTTGTTGGAGCACCAGGAGGCCCCAAAGTCTCCAAGGACGCCTACTACTGCAGGCAGGACAGCAGAAAAGCTGTTGATAAGGTTAGATAATTTTTCTTTAAAACTTTCTAGGGTGTGCAATATTGTGTACTTGATCAGAAAACAGAACCCAACTTTTTCTTGTCCTCTCTCCATTTTGGGTAAGTTATGATATAATATGGTGTTGATGAAGTCCCAGACAAGAATTATGAATAGCTTGCAGAAGCTAATATACAGAACATACTGGTCAAGCTTCAGGTTGGGAGCTGCGGCCAAAGACAAGACCCACCATTTGGTGTTGTCTTGCTTTGGTTGGAGTGATGTAAGTTGTTCTTGTTTCATAGGATAATTTTTTCAATTTATTAATCATTTCAGAGGAGGTGGCTGGCGTCAGAACCAGCTGACACCCTATGTGGGGGACGTAGTTGCTGTAGAATGTTTGCAATATGTATGGTCTTAGATAATGGTGGGCTTTTCCTTCTATTTCTTCTGAATAAAAAAGTTAGTAAGATCTTTTTATTTATTTGATATTTTATTTTTTACCTTCTTCTATATCTTTACATGTTGCCCCCTTTACAGGGGCTGCTTCACGGGACTTGTCACTAGCTGATTCCTGGTTAACTTATGTTGATTTTTGTTTCTTTTATTTTTTTTATTTTTTTGCTTCTCAAACATCTTGGGTCATTTGACCACGCCTCTGCAGTTGTAACCCCTTGTGGCTTGAATTGTATATTGGCAAGAACTTCTTTTTGTACGTTTAGGAGCCTGGTTGCAAGTTTGTTGGTAGTATTGGGAATCTTCTTCATGGCCTTCACGGTAAGTTTGTCTAGTTTTTTGCCTTCTAACACCACCCCCTTTAGCATGTCCTTCACCTTTTGATTGACCCCCTTGATTTTAGCCACTGCTGTGTCTAATTCCTTTATCATCACCTCTAATTCTGCCATGTTTCCCTTTTACTTATCCCATCCCTTTTTATACCAATAAACTATTCCAATAACCTATATCTATTCTATTGTAACTAATAGAGTTTAAATGAATATATCTTGGTTTTACTTATGATATTTTATTAGCTTTAAGTATCATTATTCATTTGAAATTGATATTATTTATATTTATTGTATATTCAACCCATTCCTAGTATCATGAACAATGTATTTTTTCATGTGTATTTTTTGTCCAAGTACAATATAATTTATTATTGAATCAGTATTCCAAGTTTGACCCAAAGTACATATTTATTAAAAGATAGCCACTTTTACAGGTTATATTTAGATCATATATTTTAGAGTGTGTAAACCAACCCAATCTTAGTATCATGAACAACATATTTTGCCATGTATTTGTTTTTTCCAAGAAAAATATAATTTATTCTTTACTCAATATGCCAAGTGCAACCCAAAGCACATATTTATTATAAAATAACCACTTTCACAGGTTACATGTAGATCATTTATTTTAGAGATATATGTGTTGTAATGGATTATTTAATTTAATTATATTGTTTTCTATTAAAGTTGTAATAGAAAACAATATAATTAACAATTATAAATTCAGCCAAATTTAACTTGTGGCATGATAAAAATCAATCATAACTTTATTTAAATGTATATTGTATATTATATATTATAACATTAAAAAATACGTAAAAGTTAAACAAATATAAATTAAAAAATAAAAATTATTGGGGGGCAAGTTTTATTGGGGGAATTGGATTAGGTGAGAAAACTAGGTGGCAGACTGGGTTGAGGGGGGAGGACTTGACTAGCTGGGGAGTTGGCTCTAAACAACAGGATTGGTTGGTGGGGTACTAGGGCAGCTGGATGGCCTGGAGGTGATTGGTTGCCTTGTTTAGCTTGGAGAAATTGATTATAAATTACATCATATTCTGACTCAGGGAGGACAGTGATTGGCTTTTACACCAGGGAATTGTGAGGGGAAAGCTGGGGGTCCTTTGATGATTGTCTGCTGCTGAGAGCATTCAAGACCATCTTGGTAATCATATTGGAGACTTTCTGATGGGGAAACAGCACAGTGTGATTGTTGGCTGCACTAACCGCTTGGCTGAAGGTCATGTGGTTGTTCCCAGAGATGATGTCCCCAATGTTGAAGAACAACACAACACCAAGGTGAGGATCAACATGCCTGGCAGGGAAAATAGAGATGTTGTGGCTGTCTGCTTCAATCTTCTTGGAGGCCACTTCAGTGCACTCCATCTGGTGGATCAGGAAGATTTTGGCCTTGAAATTGGCCAAGCTCCAGATGGCAAGCAAGTCAGAGAGGAATTTCCTGTACCAGTACCCATTGGTGTAGCTAGTTGTGGTTTGGTAGAAAACAGCCCCTTTTGGGGAAGCTGCAAGGAACACACCAATCACAATTCCCTCTGGTTCCTTCTTTTTACCCTTTGGGGTATCTTTTTTTCAAGGAGCCATAATCATGGAACTGCAATGACAATTTATAATAGGATACAAATATGAAAATTTCAGAAATAGAGGACAGGCAGCGGATGATGGTGGCACTAATCACCATATCACAGGGCAAATCAGAGCCATCATCCAACTCATCAACTGGCCAATTGGTCATAATCAAAACACTGACTACAAGCCCATGCATCCAGAGCTGCGCTGTGCGGCAGGCAACAAAAATGCCCTTGAGCCCAAGTAGACATGCGGACCTCAGTTAAGAAGAGGCAAGAATCCTGCTCGAGTAGGGCAGACATTATATGATACGCCTCCTTGATCTGAGAATCTTGTTACTTTTTTGGCTTCTTGGCCATCTTGGTACCACCTCTCTTCAGGAGGGCTTGTAAGTCATGTTTGACCACTGCCTCAGTGAATTGAAGCCAAGTGGCAATTTTGGCAAAATTTACCCCACTCTGCTTGAGGCTCATGATCTTTTCAATGATCTCATTGGTGATGACTCAATGTTTTTTGCGGACTTGGGGAATAAGGGGACCCAGATTAGGAAGAGCTTGCTCTGATTAGCCCAAACTCTTGAGTAATGGTTGGATTGGATTGGAGGGGCCACAGTTTCCCAGTCTTCAAAATGCAGCACAGGGACAGGTTTGACCTGGTCTTGGGGTGTACCATATTGGGTATTAGAAAAGCCATCTGTGGATGGGCCTTGTGACACATACAACTCAGCCTCCTCACAACTTGCATTGAATTGGGTGTACACAGGAAACACAGTGGTTGAGCTCCCTTGATCAGCAACCTGAGCTTTGAGTAGTTCCTGGTATTGCTCTTTAATGATGTCAAAGTTATCTTTGCTGGGGAAACTCATTGTAAAAAACAATTAAAATTCCTTTGAAAACAGAAAAGCAAAGTATCTCTAGAGAATTAATTTTATTTAAGTGTGTGCTCTTTTTTGAGATATTCTCTCAGACATAAATGTCCAAATTTAGATGTACATTAAAAATAATGTTGTAGTTCCCTGAATAGAGTTTGGTGGATTCACTCCTGAAATCCACTATTTCCAATTTGAGTCCCAAAAATAATCAATATTTTCAAAATAATGAGCCATTTTGTGTTTGAGCTCATCTTTTTTGTGAGTGAACCTCATGTTTTATTGTTTTGTATCATATTTATCACACACTCCCCATAAAATTTGATGTAGAATGCTTCAGTAAGTGACTGGATTGCATGAATTCTGAATTTGAGTTCCATGTGTTTAGTATCTCATTTTTGGAATTCAATATTTGACTTTATTTTTGTTGTGTGATTGACTGTTTTTGTTTTCTGGCCCTAGATAAATGGAAGCTTTATTGATTAAATTGACCTTCAACTGCTTCCAGTTGAATTTTTTTGTGACTGAGTTCATGTGTTCTAAACTGAATAATATATATTTATCTCAACAGGTTTGAAAACTAAGGTATTTAACAATAAATTTATTACATATTAATTAGATTTAAGAGGATAAATGTTTTTATTGAGATTTTTTATTGGTATAAAAGGGTTTGGGATAAGCACAAGGAAAGCATGGAAGAATTGAAAGCACTGATCAATGGACTGGACGCAGCTGTGGCCAAGATTAAGGAGGTTAATCTAAAGGTGAATGACAGGCTCAAGGAGGTGGTACTAGAAGGTGAAAAACTAAACAAACTTACATTGAAGGCTTTAAAAAAAGATACCAAATACAACAGACAAACTTGCAACCATGCTCCTAAACATTCATAAAGATGTCCTTGCCAACCTGCAGTTTAAGCCACAGGGGTTCACAACCGTGGAGGCGTGGGCAAAGGATCCCAAGATGTTCAAGCAATTAAAAGGTTAAAAAAACAGAAACCAACAGAAGAGGACCAGCAACCTGCAAGTGATAAGACGCTTGAAACAGCCCCTATCAAGAGAGCAGCAAGTAAGGATATAGAAGAAGGTAAAAAATAAAAATTAAATAAATGAAAATACTATACTGTAAATTCAGAACCTAAAGTTAAAAATGTGTGATTGCCAAATTATTTTTTGTAAACTCACCAACTTAATGGAGTAACTTTTCATCCCAGAACAACTTACTTTTTTATATAAAAAGATGAAAAATATTCCAGTAAGTTGGTGAGTTCACACAAAAAAATTTGGCAATCCCACAATTTTCCCAACAGGTTCTGAATCTACAGTACTAACCTTTTTATTAAAAGGCAAGAATTAAGGTGGACTACATTAATTTCTGAAACCATATGTGACTGAGACCTTTTGAAGCAACTATGTTCCCCATATTAGCTGTCAGCTGGTTCTAACACCAGCTGTCTAATCTGAAATATTAGAAAAATTAAATAAAACTTACACTATCAACAAAAAACAACTTGCCAAAATCCAATCAAAACTAGAAGACACTGAATGGTAGGTTGTGGCTCTTTCTTTGTCCCCAAATATCCAACTTGAACAATATGTTCTTCCCCATCTTCCACAATCTATTCATAATTCTTTTCTGGGACTTTATCAACACCATGGTATATCATAGCTTACCCAAAATGGAGAGAGGACAAGAAAAAGGCATGTTCTGTTTCCCGCTCAAGTACACAATATTGCACACCCTAGAAAGTTTTAAAGAAAAATTATCTAACCTTACCAACAGTTTTTTTCTGTCTTGCCCTGCTTTATGGGCATCATTGGAGACTTTGGGGCCTCCTGGTGCTCCAACAAGACTGGTATACCAAAAAGAATGGAAAAATCTTTGCAACAACCTCCCTGAAAAATAAAATAAGCACTCTATGTAATGAATTTTGTGAGTTCTCAGCCCTTTTTGCAGGGCAGAGACTTCACTTAATTATTTACCTAGGTTGTGTTATAATGATGGGATTAAATTAAAGGCTTTTGAAACACTTGACATAATAATTAAATAGACAAACTTTGACATTATCTAGATGGAAAATGGGTTTTGCCTAGTTACAGCTCAATTGAGAATGTTATTCAAGATGAATTCATTATTGCTGCTATCTATGGAAGGTGCAATACGTCAATTTGAATGACGCTATCTCAAAAACGCCATCTCAGATTTATGGCTAAACCACGCCAGATAACTTAAAATATTGATAAAAGCCCAAAAAACATTTCAAAAACTATAAAAAAACATTTAACTAGACTCAAAATCATCCAAGAATTTCAAATCTGCAATAAAAATATGGGGTCAGCTAATACCAACTATAGTGTGCAAAGCTCCAAAGTCAACATATCCTAAAACGGTGCTATTTTTGTATTAAATTTTAACACTATATTAAACATGTATATACATATTAAAGTTTAAAATCAAATATTTGAAAGAAAGAAGTTTATTGTTAAAAAAGTGGATTATAAATTGGATCCAGGGGCCGTGGCAATGTCTTTGAGATGGGTAAGGCAGCCCTCTCTAGTGTAATAGGCCAAAGCCGCTTTTGTAACACTTGCAAACTTGACCTGCTGGCCAGCATGCTTGGCTATAAAGGCTTTGCCTTTGAAGGCCTGGGAGTATAGCTGATCCCTGTGCGCATGCTGAATCTTCAGCTTGTTGACTATCACATCAAACATAGGCTTTTTTGCCATAACCAGGCGGGAAAATTGATTGTGCCAACCTTCAAGTGAGGAGATGGTCTTAGTTACGCCAGCTTTGACCTGCTTATGGCAGCTCCAGTTAATTGAGTTGCTTCCCTTGTGGATGCAGCAATGTCCCTGGAATACACCTACCCAATGGTGCTCAAAATACTGTATGAAAGGAGAAAATGCTTCTTGGTTCCCAATAATGTAATTGTTGTTGAGAAGCTTGTTGTAAAAAAGGTTAACCTCTTTCTTTCTGACCATGGCCAGAGCAGCAAAGCAATTGAATATCTTTCTAGCCTCCTTTGTACCATCTTTGTATACCAGCTTATTGAGGGCTGGATTTTTCATCAGGTTCTTGCGCAGAGCCTGGCAGTAGTGAAAGAAGCAGCCTTAGGGCCTGCTCCTAAATACCTTGATAAAAGTGTTGGCCTGTGCAGCCTCAAAGTCAACCATCAACATGGTATGGTAAGGAAGGGACTCTGGCACCTTTCTGGTTATGGCCTGTTGCTCTTGGGTAGCCTCTAGGCTGACTTTCTTCTTCTTGCGGCCTCTTTTCTCAGTTGGCTCTTCTTCAAGTGTGGGCAAGATGGCATCCAGTTTTTGCTTGAGTATATCCAAGGTGTAAATGTAAGTATCTTACCTTTTATTGGGGAGAAAGAAGAAGACAAAGGGGATGGTATGTTCATTGACCTGACCATGAATGGCCCAAAGCTGACAAAATAGCTTTAGACAAGAGGCAAAAGTCCCATCAGCAAACCAGGTATCACACTTTAAAAGGCGTACAAGATTTTCTTGTGTTAAAAATCACAAAATACGGTTTGATGAACCTTGCCCATTGTCGTGTAGCAGAAAGGGCTTTCCAAGCATGGTAGTCTTCTGGACTTCCAAAAGTACAAGCTCGTCAATACTTCTAGCGCTGATGCCAATATTGGCATCAATTGACCATTGATCAGTCACATACTGTTAGAGTCTGGTCTTTTCCCCAACCTCCTCTCTCTGATCCTTATTTAGGTAGAGGAGAGCATGAGTTACCAGCTCAGTTGAAGTCAAGTCCTTGTTGAAAGGAATGGCT
The DNA here is from genome assembly GCA_014839935.2 of Entomophthora muscae. Taxonomy (NCBI): domain Eukaryota; kingdom Fungi; phylum Entomophthoromycota; class Entomophthoromycetes; order Entomophthorales; family Entomophthoraceae; genus Entomophthora; species Entomophthora muscae. Next base: position 84,940 of record QTSX02005023.1, on the reverse strand, counting down.
TGGTAAAGGTACCAGCGCATAAGATAGTAGAGAATCATATCAGAGCCCAAACAGTCATGCTTAATGGTGAGCTCCTTGACTTGGGTAAACCCAATTGTAGTTAATTGCGCGGAGCAGCCTGGACTATCACATTTGTATTGATGGTTTGCCATTATTTTCTCTGGTCATTGCATATAAAAAGGAAGCCATCCTTGACAAATCCAGCACCCACTTCTTGATAATAATGGGAAACAAGTCAGGGAAAACATCTGGAACTATAAATTGCCTGTTGACGTTGCAGATATTGGCAACTGCATGCAGGTCCCACTCTAGGATAGGCTCCTCCTCTGAGGCTGCAAACCATGGTCACCAGAGTCATTTTTGGAGATTCTTTCATTCCCATCTTCATCATTGGAGTGGAAGTGCTCTTCCTGGAGATCAGAGGGGGAGGAGACAAAGGGAGAGTGGGGAGGGGTGGGGCTATCAGCCTCGGGCTTAGGGGAAGGTGTGGGGGTCTTGGCAGGTGTTTTTTCTTTAGGAGTCTGCTTGGAGAGGGTAGCCTTGGTCTTTTTTTCCTGAGCAGGAGCAGCTGTGTTCTTGGGAGCCTTGGGGGTAGTGTTGGTGGTAGGCTTGGGAGGCATCTAAGAGTGAATTTGTGTCAGAAAAGTTCAAATTTTGGGACAATTTTTAAAGAGAAAAATGAGTATGTGTTAAATATAAAAGTAGTCAATATTTTTACATGGAATTGTAGAGAAACTCTCAAATTATATACCATCAAAATTATTATGTTTTGTATTGTGTAAAAATTAAAAAATTACTAGTAGCGCAAGTATGCAAAACTGTGAGTTTTGACTGAAAACTTGCAAGTGAAATGGTGTTTTCAAGATGACGTAATTGAGATGCTGTAGCTCAAAAATATAGTGTTTTTGACCATTTTTTATATTAAATTAACAAATTTCTGGTGGAGCTACCTCAACTGAGCCAAAGAGTAAAACTTGAATATTTTTAAAACTAGCTTATACAACTGGGGTTAAAAAAGAACCCAGTTTTTTATAGGAGATCAAAAAAATACATATTTGCAAAGTTTCAGATGGTTTCTTACATTTTTTATCTAATTGAGATTTAACGTGAAACTATACTTTTTAAAAGTGAAAAGCATGAATTGTAGTGGGGGAATCAATATAGTGTAGCCTTGCATCATATGTAATTACCCCTTATCCATTGTGCACATCAAATCTATTGGGTGATATGAAACCCAGTGGAATTTGTAATGGGTACATTTTGCACAATGGAAATACCCTCATCAATAAATAAAATCACTAGTAAAACATTGTATTATTGAAACCCAAATAGCAAAGTTCATACTATGATAAGGAATAAGGCTGGCATATTAAACGTGGATTTTTGAATGGCTGTATTATAGTGGGTAGTAGTATATAAGTAGTGCTAATTTAGGTTGATTTATTATATGGAGTCTTAAATTAATACCATACTTTATTCCCAATTAAAAAGGGAAAATCTTGGATTTATCACATAAAAGTATGATTGTATAGACAAACAAAATCAAATAACACGCAGCTGCGCCATTTTAATTAAAGCTAAGGCGCTGCAGTGCCAACTGAAAATTATCTCAGGTGCCACAGTGCCAACTATTAAAAATCCCAGGTGCGCGGCACTGCTTTTCAGTGGGTTGGATTTTGTCTTTACAATTATAAATCTACTACCAATCCAAAATATCTTTTTTTGATTATCCTATTGAGACTAGTGCTTAGAAATATGATTAATAATTAGATTAACATTTTGGGGATTTGAAAATAGCGCCGCAGCGGCACTTGATGTAAAAGTAAAGCGGTGCCATGGCATCTAAAATATTTGCAAGGCGGCGCCTGGAGCTTTTTTTGGGTGGCGTGGTGGCGCTTTATGTATGATAGAGACAGCGCGGCGGTGCATGTCATTGATTATTCTGCAGTAATGATCCAAAATCTACTACCAATTAAATATATATAGATTTTATATTATAAATTTATGACAATGAGGTTACAGTAATTCTATTCCGTGAGCTCCGTCATGATTGGTATCATTGATTTTATACTGCTAATTTATGAAGTTGGCTGCTATAATCCTAATCTGTGAGCTCTGTCATAATTGGCATCATTGCTTGGTCAAAATTTCCAACATATCCCCCCACTTGACCAAACACTACTTTCTTTCTTTCCAAGATGAACTCAACCAACACCAACAACAACAGCAACACCAACATGCGCCAAGCCTATGACAAAATGATGGCTTCAATGGACAAAGCGGAGCAGCGCACTTTTCTAAAAATTCTGCACTCAGTTTGTATTGCTTTCTTGAATTGAATTCAGGCCAGTGACTCCCAGTTTTGCAAACAGGACTAGGCAACCACCATGGCGGTCTCTGAGCATAGTACTGCGCCAAACTCTAGTGCCAGGGATTTCCCTGATGAGGACTCCATGTTTGAGGAGCCTCTTCCTGTCAGCAGTACGCCCCCCCAGTGGCAATCCATCTGGTGCTCAGCATCCTTTTCCTCAACGCCTTCCTTCCACTGGTGTGCCTCCCCCCTACCCCATCTGCAATGCTCTGCGCCCGCTGCAACTCTGACAATGTGGTGGTGGACTACCCCAGCCTTCTTAGCAAATTTTGGGATCTGCCACCATGAGGAGACAATGTACAGCTTTGTACAGGCTCTGCATTCTGACAAAGATGCAATGACCCCAATTTGGGCAGGGGAGTTATACCACAGCCGGTACAATGCCTCCTGTTTGGCTGCTGAGGTGCGTCTAGAGCTGCAGTCAGCTACCCTGGCCCCCAGTGAGATTTCCGCGCAGCATGCTCATACCATTGCTGTCTGCAATGAGTATATTGACAAGGTGGCTCAGGTTTGGGCTCTTGAGCTTGCAGCAGATCCCAGCTTCCACCAGACCTTGGACTTGCCCATCCAAGCCAACACCAACTGTTGCTTCTCTGCCACTTCAAGGTGTATCTCCAAGCCATTACCACTGGCAATACTTCCCTTTACCTTTCTTTGGCTACCGCAACTTGCCACTTTATGTGGTATCCTCCTGAAAGTTGCCAGCCTGGCCAGCCCAGGTACGCTGGTTGTTGCTTGGAGCATTACTGCTCCCTGGCTTACCAACTCTGTGCCCCCTACCCCTATCATATTCCTACATGAAAGATGCGTTGATAGACTGCTTCACCATAGGTGCTGCATTCTCTGCTCATGGTGGCTGAGGTTAGTTGGTGCCAGTCAGTCAAATCCACCTTCCCCTTTGCAACTGGTTGTCAATGTCCTGCAACTCCCAGTTAGCCTGGGCCCAAATGCTGGTGATCCTGGCTCACGTGCGCCAGCGCCTGGACAACAACCACTACACAATGCCCACCCATGAGCGCCCAGTGATTACTATCCAGCGCACCGCCAAGCATCCCTGCCCCATCAACCGTCAGTCCTCTCCTCCTGTCACGTCTTCTGCTCAGCAGCGTGGAGGCGCCCGCAACACAAGGGACTAATCCCACACAGCGTGCCTTTTATTGCAATAAACTTGCTTTGCCTATCCTCTTTTTTATTGTTTCTATTATTTTTTAGTTCTTATTTTTTATTATATTAAGCTTTTAAATAATGTAGTTATCTTCTAAATTTAGTGCTTACAGAAATATTAATTGATTAGTGGAGTTTTTATGTTAGGGATTGAAATCTTGCGCCGCCACAGCACTAAATTTAAAAGTAAGACGCCGCCGCGGCATAAAAGATGTTTGCAAGGCAGCGCGGCAGCGCCTAAGACTATCCCAAGTTGGCGCAGCGGCGCTTTTTAATTGTTTAAGGTGGCACAGTGACGTTTAAAGCTGGGTAGTTTTGCAGTTGAATTTGCAAAGTTTTGGTAACCTTATTTTGATAACAGACTTTTTATTTTGATTTGAGATAGCGTTTTTGTGGTGCAGTTTTTTGTGATGGCGTATTTTAGGGTATTTATTAAGTGTTTTTATATATAAAAAACCTTATTTGGATAACACTCTTTTTATTTTAGATTTGAGATGGTGTTTCTGTGATACAATTTTTTGAGATTCTGTATTAGAAACCAGCATGTAAAAAATAACTATTTAATAATTTTTATTAAGTTTTTTTTAATTTTGCTGATGTAAATCCCGATGCCATCTCAAAAAATTTTCTAGATGGCGTCTTTTGATTGGTGTTTTTGAATTGACATATTGCATCCTATGGAATGTCAGCTCCACCAGAAAATATCCTCCCTTCTAATTGTATCACAGTGTTGCTGTATTCAAGTTGCTAAAAGTTATATAGTCTGGGAGCCATGTCAACATACACCTTAGCCATAGAAACTTCCAGTTTATTTCAAAAACAGGTCCTAGATTTCCATCAATCAAATCCCCAATAAATCTCATTGAATCATATTCAACTTTTAATCTTTTATATATCTTTCATTTAAATCTAAAATATTTAAAATATTTATCTACAACAAATAATACTTATAATAAAAGATTAACATTTTTACTCATTGATTATTTTTTGCTTTGTTAATTTTTTTATACCTGATGGTATACAAGCAGAATCATAGAAAAACTTCTTTAAAATCAAACTAATTAAAAAACTATTAAAAAATAAAATACAAGAAGAATATTTGTAATTGCTAAGCCCTTTAAATGATTGACTGTTTGGTAAGGCACACAGGAAGAAAAAAATCAGTGTGGTCATAGAATTTAGCCATGGTCTCAGCTGGGAGGGTATGGACACCAACCTGCAGCAAATTAAACAAATCATCTGGCCCAGATGGTGTGCCCTTATTGAAAACTTTCTTGATCCACTCAAAGACCTACTCAATTAGATTAAGGAATGAAGAATAGGGGAGGAATAACTGGCGTAAAGGCGCTGTAGCCAATTGCAGGAGCCAATTTCTTTACCAGGCTCAATCATTGGGAATTTCTCAAGGATATCTGCCACCCTGTGAAGCCCAACATTATCCAACACAATGATGTTGATGAAACCTGAGCTAGTGATTTTTAGGCGCTCCTTAACCAATCAGAGAAATTGCAGAAATGTATTGCTGTTTGTGTCATGCCCTACCCCAAAAGGCAGGCTCTTTGGTTACCTTATTTTTTATTTTTACTTTGATTTAATCTTTCTTTATTGTTAATAATGAAATTTTAAGTTAGATATTTAATAATTAAGTATTTTAATCTAATTACTTTGTTTTCTTCAATTTGCTTCTGAGTTGTTGTCATTTTCAGCTTCCATTACTATTTAATAGCTTTATATTTTCTACTTTAAGTTAGAAGATTTTCAACTTTACTTTTACCTTTCACAATTACGTTTGTGTAAGCTCCTGCTCCTTCCCCAGTTTACATGCTGATCTGCAGTCTCTCTTGGGCTTCTGTTTCCCCCTTCTTCTCCAGGTTCTTTTTTAAAACTTCTCCTGTTGCTCCTGTCCTTGGCTGTTTTCTCCTGACCCATCATTTTCTCAACTGGAAAAGTGTTCATATAAATAATGAGCTTTTGAATAGTAGGCTTTAAGACAAAATTCTCAGGGATTTCTTCTCTTTGATCTTTTACCAATTTACATTTTAACTTTACAATTTTAAAATTTTTAATTTTTAATTTATAGTTTAGCGCTTAGTTTGAAAACTTTTTCCTTTTTCCTTGTTAAAGAATGGAAGTTGTAAAACAACAAGCATTAGGCTTGTTGTATCCATTATTTTCCATTAAGGAATCTTTTAATAGTTACATGCATCAATTGGCTGATGGAGAGTATCTCAATATTGATATTCCCTTAGTTACTAATAGGTCTTTATTAAATACTTTGTTTTATCTCCTTTGCTAAGGATTCTTAAACTCTATTAAATCTTTTGTGACCCAGTACAAGTTTTTGACAGGATTCTTTAAAATTATATTACAGACTGTCCCTACCTTTTTATATCTTTTGAATCTTAACCCTAATGCTTTACACACTTTAGTTTATAACCTTGTGCAATTATATGCAAGACCTTACAGTGTGAACCCTTTATTATTTGGTACAGCTCAATATCAAGGGGACTAAGAAAAGCTACCATTGAGTAGGCAACAGAACAAACAGCCACACACTGGGTTAAACAATCCTTGGTACTTTTAGGCACATAGCTGTATCCATTGTGCATGGATAATGCAAAGAAAGATTTTTCAATATAGTAGAATTTTACTTTCCTCTTCTCTTTAGTGTGATATATGTCTCAGTGTATTTTTGAAAGTATTAAATTCCATTGGGATGCTGCAATTGTACAGAGAAACACAAAGTTTTTTCCAAGAGAATCTCAAAACTTGACAGTGTGATAGCAAGTTAAAACCAGGGCCTCAATCCCAAAAACATATTCAACCATTAACTGTATATTTTCCAGTTCAAGAAGGAAATTCTGATTAATCCACTGCTTTATTGTCCATTTGTGCTCTTTAACCAATAGGGCTGGCTTGCGCTGAGATTTCTCTGAAAGGAGAAAGTACTAAAAGCCTATTCACAGATTTTTTCAAAATACCAACAATTGCTGTGGCCTTCTTTTAGTTCTGGTTCTCTGAAAAACCTGATAAAGGTCTTGCAGATGGTGTTGGGTATGATGTGGTACTTGGGTTTTTTGATGTTGGGAAGTGGATCCATGGGCTCAGCCACAACACAGGACATTGGGTTCTTGTTGTAGAAGGCAGCAGCCTTCTTTAGCACCTGCTGCCCATCAGTGGTTTTATAGTATTGTGGCTCCTTGTTGTCATCTTGCTCTTTTTTACCACTCACATAAGTTTTGTACATGGTGTCAAGGACAGGCTTCACCTTCTCCATGATATTAGCCAGAACATCATTATGGTGGTATACAGAGTCATACACCAAGGACACCCTCTCAGTGATGACATCATTTACTGTTTTGGTGGTGATAACCTTGGTGTATTTTCTAGCAAGCTTCTGGACCCTGGGATTGATGCTCCGTGCCCTTGCACCTTGATCTACTTGAACTGGTTGTATCAGTGCAACCTCAATATTGAACCCTTCTCTCCCATCTCCTTCCTGAGTAGGCACTTGTTTTGCACTAACTCTGTTCTTTGACCCACGGGAAAAATTGCAACCACTGTGCACAACAGACCCATTGTTAATCTGTTGTTGTAAAGTTTACATTTTTGGTATAAAAATAAATTAAAGTTAAAATCAGTTTACATATATAATTTATTTATTGTAATTTTTATCTCTTCATTTATAGTAGTGTGAAAGCTTGTAGTCACTACTGTTTATTTCAAATTAGATTTTTATATTTCTATATTAACTATTTTTGGTTGTAAATGTATGCTGTTACTTGCATGTTTTGATAAATTTGATCTTTTTATTAATTTTAATCCCAAAACAGACACTCAGAATATTTATTTCCATTTTTATTCCAGATTTCATTCTTAATTAGAATGATCTGGTAGCATTATTATTGATTCATTCATGTGTTTTGATATTTGATATTTACATTATCTGTTTCAGTTGCTATTAGGGTTTGTTGTTGGATCAAGTTTTTAACTTTTGTAACTGAGTTTGATGTGTTCTTAAAACATAGTAAACATAGTAGAAGTGTTCTGTGACTAAAACTAATGTGTTCTATTGCTTGGTAAATTTGTTGTTGAATCATCATACCTTTGTTCCCAGTTTGCATAAGTTGTTGTGTGACTGGACATTTTTTCCAAATAATGCACATTTTCTGTGGAATTAGCTTCTTTTTTATCTAAAAAGTTGGAATTTGTTGTGTGACTAAACTTATGTGTTCTAAACTGAATAATGTTTGTTTATCTCAACAGGTTTGAAAACTACTGTATCATCTGTTTGATTAAATTTCTTATTTAAATTTTTTTCTCAAAGGGAAATTTTGGTTATATTTATTTGAAATTAAAATTTCATATTCCAGCCAATTATATTGTCAAGGAGCTGGATGTAATGGTATTCTGGCCATTGCTGATACACTTAACATCCTGGCATTGCCTGGTTTGGTGCCAATCCAATATTCAGTTCAGAATTCTGGAAACAGTAACAAACCAATATCACATAACTTGTCCTAGTTCAGCAATTCAAATCCACCTCACACACAACCAACCCTTATCTTTGATCCAACTTAATTCCCTGCCACAGCACAAGCTATATAGGTCTAAAGTATTATCCAATAAAATATACTTATTTCTTCTCTAAATTCATATTCAAAGCTTCCCCAAAATTTGCTCCTCATCAATATAATTAAATATTAGATTATTAAGGCAAATAACAGCCAATAATATTAACATACTAGGTTGTTGGCCTGCCCAGGGACAGGTATAAAGTTGGATATAAAATATCAGTTCAATATATTTTATTGGATTTTTAGGCTAGGATTACTTATCATCTGCTTGTTTAGATTTCTATTCAATAAAGCTTTCTTAAAAGGTAATTCTGGTTATACTTATTTAAGATTAAAATTGTTATTCCAAGTATAAATAGAAAATAAAATATAGATCTAAATAAGTGGTGTATTAAAATAAAGTTTAGTAAAGCTAAAATAATGATTTTGAAATTTGATATTTAGCTTTTAAACCCATTCAAAATGTAGAGCTGATATGTAGCTTTAAAATAAGCTATTGGGTATTAAGACCATCTTAGTATTCACAGAGATACATTGATTTTAGTTTTTTATTGCGTATTAAGAGTGAATTTATATTTATCAAATTGATTCTGGGCCTTGATTATGACGTAAGCCCGATTTGAGCCTTTCACTCTGTATCTCAGCATCTAGAGCAGCTAGAGCTAACATGCTTGGTACCATTTTGATCAGGATTATATGAAAGCTTTTTCTAGATACTTTAAATTTAATGAAAATCATTTTTATGAGTCTTAATATTATTATTTCCAGTACACTCCACTGATATCCTTACTAAGATGATGGAGTGGTAAGCAAGGCTAACTCTGAAACAATCTGCAGCCACTTGGATCAGTTTATGCAACTGTGTGGAATATTCTATTAATTCACTTCAAAATAAATAAATTCGAAATGTGTAAGCCAGATATCTCTTACTTAAACCAAGATTTATATCTAATTGAATTTATGTCTTTACATTGATTAGGCTCTCTTTGCCCAAGCAACTCAATCCTCAACATAGGGGATAAACATCCAATCATATAAAAGTATCGTAAACATCCTGTTGCCCTTTCCAATTTTAATCCACACATTCTGGAGTCGGGGAATCTTCATAGACAAGCCACTTTGCAAAAGTTGAACCACGATTTAAAAATCTATAAATGAAAGATATATTCATTAAAGTCCGAGTAGCTTATATTTCAGTTTAACATAATTTAGACCACACTTCCCTGAATTCAATCTGTGTACTTTCAAAGATACATGTAAGGGAATACATGTAAGGATGAGCCAAATCAAGCCTTTAGCTTGGTCATTGACTTTAAATTTAAATATTATAGAAAATCAATCAGTTAAATCTCTTATGGCTTGAACCCACTTGAGGCGACATTACAGACAGACTCGCTTTTATATATATTAATATATCCTAGAACCCTAGCATAAATACATATGATCACTATTGTCTATATTACCCTTAGGTAAGCATAGTGGCGGAGACACTGTTTCTTGATCCACTTATAAGGTATATTAAATCACATTGCTAAATTCAACTTATTGCTTTCTTATCATTTATCAACGCTCCTTGATTTACATCTGTCACAACTCATATGGTCAATATCAACTCAAGGCAAACTTAAAAGGGCAAATGCTAAAGGAAACCAATTTAATTGTTGATCAATCAAGTTTGGGGCTTCGAAGATTAAAAGCAATAAACAAATGAATATCGGCCATCTAAAAGGCAGAGAGAACAACGTAAATCAAATCCCCTTCAACATATTCACCAGCACTCTTGAAGACAGCATCGGTGAAATTACCGTTTCCTGATAAGCCAAAGCTTCCATGCATGTTGCCAATTGTTCCCTCAGACGAGTTGCCTTGGGACGGGGCTGCCAAGACTACGAGTGTATTTCTGTAAAGAAACTCAGAAGCGGGCAACTTGAAGCAATCTTGGCTACCGAGGAAGGCGTCGCAGGCAGCTCCGCCATAAGCCTCGGGTATAGTGTCTGAGGGATTGGTCTTGCCAGGAGTTTTCTGAGCGGCCAAGATTTCCTTTAAGAGCGTTGATAAGCGTGGGTTCGTGTCAACAGGGGGGACACCACTGCTGATTCGCTCGCGATTGATTTCATCAACAAGACTAGCCTGCAACGATGCACCCAAGACTACGAGACTGACAAAAAGCTTCATTTTCATTTTGGCTCTATGGACTAAACCATATTTATAGTTTACCATGTGCCATTTAGTTTTATTATTGGATGGGTATGGGTTTGAAGTGGTGATGTGGAATTACGCAAATATAATAACCTGTAAAGCTTTGGAACCAAGTATATTCAATCCTTCCATTAGAAGGTAAATGTTTATAGAATAACATGGCCCGGCTTGTGTTTCACATTTTACTGTTTGTGAAATAACTTGCAGTGATACATCACGTCATCCTGTAGTGCAGCATATTCCATTACACTTAAATCCATCCAGAAATGGAGTAATTGCCTTGTCAAAAACCAGCACATATGGTCTCCTCTTCTGGCCAGGGAATGTGGTTCCTCCTGAATAAACACAGGCTAACTCCCTTAGCAATATATTTGATTACCACCGGAAGTACAGTGGTCACAATTCTAGCTGAAGTTCTTAAAGTTGATTCTTTATTAATAAAATATACATAATTATCATATATTCTATCAATATTGTTTAAAAAGTGAATTCATGACCACAATTATGTCACTCTCAAAAAGCCTACTCCTTTCATTAAACCCAATAACTGGTAGAGCAATCTAATATTGGTAGGATACACCATCTAGAAAGTACTATCTATAAAAAAACAATCTAAAAATATAATATTGAATCATGGCTTAAAGCCTCTGTTAACTTTAAAGACAAATGGAAGCACAAAAAATAAACTAATTTTTGGGCTCGGAAAATTCCAAACATTCCAAATCTTCGATTAAAGGATGATCAACTAGTGTCAACCAAGTCAGATAAAGCTCTGAAGCAAGAGTTTTTAAAATCTTAAACCTTTGATGATAATTCTTTGGATATTATTAAATATACATCTATACATATCAAACTTGGGTGGTTTGTCTTTGAACAAGCAGCATATTTGGTTGTACCACCCTTCAAGTTAAAATGTGGTCTTAGTGATCCCTTGATTAACCTGCTTGAACAGAATAAAACTTATAGATTCTCAACCTTTCAGATAGGGCAAGTTCCTTAGGTTGAAGTTCCTAAGGTTGAAAGTGCAAAAATTGAAAATGGGACCCCCAAAAAGTGCAAAAATTGAAACACTACTGTAAATTCAGAACCTAAAGGTAAAAATGTGGGATTGCCAAATTCTTTTGTGTAAACTCACCAACTTAATGGAGTAATTTTCATCCCAGAACAACTTACTTTTTTATATAAAAGGATGAAAAATATTCCAGTAAGTTGGTGAGTTCACACAAAAGAATTTGACAATCCTGCGTTTTTATATTTAGGTTCTGAATCTATAGTACAGTAGTTTTAAAAGCTATGGCAACAACCAAAAATACCTCAGATTTAAACAAAATGATTTCAGATTTGAACAAAATCCAAGTTGAGCAAGATTCAGGATTTAATTAATTTTAAAAAATTTAGTTAATAAATGAACTGTTAAACGGAAATCAAAATTAACTAGCCAATCATAAAAAATTATATCAAACATCAAGTGGTGTAGTTCAAACCACAAACAAAATGAACTGACGCAACAAGTGAGATGGATGGATGCTATTCCAGAGTATATTATAATTCAATCAGGATTCATATGAGGCACAGACAGAAGGACTAAAATGAAACAAAATTGGAGCAATCTAGAAGCAAGATTCCATAAGCACAAAAAAATGGAGTCACATCAGATGTGTAGTATGAACAGCCTAAAATAGAAAAATAACAGTAATACAGCCTATCAACAGCTATCTAATTTAAGAAGAAAGGCATTTTATTCATTTTCATGGCTCCTGATTTGTATGGAATGGTTTTGAGAACCTTTCAAATATGGGCTCAAGATTAGAATAAAAATAAATAATAAACTTTTAAATTTCTACTTTTAGTGGTTTTGTCCTAGATTTTTTTACAATGGTTTTCAATAGCAACAACATTTTTAACAGTGCCAGCAACCAAGCCATCAGCAGCCAAGCCAACTTCAATGAAGGTGAGGCTCAGAACGTGAAGGCGCCTGTTTACACCCAAGCCTTTGAGGCAGGTAACAAGGAAGCTGACCTGTACCTGACCCCCACTCATATGGCTTTGAATTTTTCAATAGTCACTTTGCGTCTAGCTCTACCCCTGCTCCCATACCCACCCCCACACAAGCTGCCAGTCAACCAACCAATCAGGATGACAACCTTGATTTGGAACAACTTTCTGCCACCAGCCAACCTGCCCCCCTCAGCCAATCAGGCTTCAGCTCCTGCAGCCCAGCGCCCCAAGCAACAAATCATCACCACCCAAATTCTCCAGGAAATTGTGGCACTGAACCTGCAGGGTCTTTCCTAGAATCAGATTGCTGACCAATTGCAATTTACCTGAGCTACTGTCATGTGGGAATTCAACAGGCTGATGAACAGGGGGAATCTGATTGGGACAGCAAAGAAGCCCAAGAAGGCTCCCAAGTCACAAATATCTGAGGCATACCCAATCATGCTTGACCTCCTCCAGCAAGACCCCAAGCTTCCCTTGACCCAGGTCCAGAAGCAACTTGCACACCATGGCATTTGGGTGTCTGAGCGCATGGTGCAGCTCTGGATGCACGGAAAGGTGGCTTCAATTAGGGTTCTTACAAATTTTGCCAGCAACCAATGGGATGATGCTGAGGATTCCCCATATGACACTGCAATCAAATCAACCCTGGTCAGATGCTTGACAAGTCTAACAGATGACATCATGTTTGTCTCATACTACAAGTTATTGATTGCATTTGACAATTTCAGTGAGCAAGGAAAAGCCACCACCAAGAATGGAAGGAAGAAGGTCAAGAAGGGGACATTCATTGGTGCATTTCTGGCTGTTTCAGCCAAGGGTTTTGTCTACTATCAGAAAAACCCTGATTTCATCAATGGGTACTCATACGGCCACATCCTCGGTGGATTACTTGACTCCTTGGATGGCTCGAATTCTAAGCACCAGGTTTTCTTGAGCCCCCAGATGAAGGGTAGCTCTGCCACCCTTGAGGCCATCCAGCAATGTGGGCACCAGGCCTCTGCGTACCCAGCCAGCCATGCAGACATCCATCTGGGTGATGTTGTTTTCTTTAACATTGGAGACACAGTGCAGGAGTGCCGCCTTCAGGCTTTCAACAACCTCTATCTTGGGGTCCTTGACCACAATTCTCTCTTTGGTCACCAAATGGTGGCTGACTTGTTTGTGCAAATGATTTTCCATGTGAACATGGGCAACCAATCATGTAAGGATATGCGCCTCCCACCCTGTACCACAGCCACCTACCAGCCAATCAAGGCAATGACAGACAAGGAATATGATGAGCAGTATATGGCAGCCATCACACAAAATCCTCCTACCCCCGTCACCACCCCCCCATCTTTCAGCCCCACCCAACCAATCCCAGACCCCCCAGACCAGCACTGTCTCTACGTCTTCCTTCCCATGCTATTCTGCCTACTAGGAATCACTCTTTCCTGCACCAATAAACCCCCTGTTGCCAAAAATTTTCTATTTATATTATCTTTATTTTGAATTCCAATTGTTCATGTTCTCTTTGTTTATAGTTGGTTTTATTCTTTATGTTCAGCTTATTTCTATAAAATTATATATTTACTATGCCATGTATCTAGATCCAGAACACAGTTATTTTTAGCACTTTTCACTGCCTCTTGTGATAATATTAACAACAATTTGGTGATCAGCTAAATTTGAATTAGAAAATTATAGGTTTATTGTGTTTAAATAAAGCTGTTGTTGATCCAAATTAAAACCTTAATGATAAACTTTAAGCAAATCAAGAGCCAAGTGATAAAGTGATTGTTATGACATAAAGGATCATACAATAATGCTTTGATGCATGTGCACTAATTAATATGATTGGCTGGATCTTTTGCCATTATGTGCCATTGCCACTGTGGCAAGTTGTTGGTGGGCTAGTGCTAACCCAGCAGCTGATTGAGCACTAGTCCATCAACAACTTGTCACAGCGGCAATGGCACACAATGGCAATGGCACACAATGGCAATTCAACCAGCTAATCATATTACTTAGCGCACATGCATCAAAGAATTATTGAATAACCCTTTATGTCACAACAATCACTTTGTCACTTGGATCCTGATTGGCTTAAAGTTTATCATTAAGGTTTTGAATTTGGATCAGTAACAACTTTATCTAAAAACAGTTAACCTATAATTTTCCAATTCAAATTTATCTGATCACCAAATTGTTATTAATATTATCACAAGGGGCAGTGCAAAGTGCCAAAAATGATATGGCAATTGATAAGGAGCGCCTTTTGGGGAAGCTTCAAATATGGAATTAAGAAAGAAGATAAGTATATTTTATTGGATAATACTTTAGATTTATATAGACTTGACTGTGGTGGGGATTTAGTTGGATTGAACCTAGGGGTTGGTCATGTGCAAGATGGGTTTGAGTCACTGGATACTTGGAAAGTCAGGTGATATTGCTTGGTTACCATTCTCAGTATGTCAAACGGTATATTGGAAGGGGACTAAATTGGGCAATGGCTGGATGTTAAGTAGGTTGGCGGTAGCCAGAATGCTTGTACATCCAGACCCTTGACACCCCCTTAAGGGGTTACTCTGGTGCATCAGGAGGGGGCTTTGTTTTCACAGCTGCTGCCTGATGCTCCTGGAGCTGTTTACTAGTTTGAACCAGTCTGGTTGAGTGCTCTCCTTTACTGAGGCAGAGACAGGTTCTGTGGTATTTCTTGATAATTGGATTTTTGGCACTTTGGAATTTTACTAGGTAGGTGTTGTGCTCTGGTCTGTATTTGATGACTCTTCCTGGTCCCTGTTGTACTGAGTCTAGTTTCTTTCTGTTGCCAGCTAGAATCTAGACAGGGGAGTCAATGGGAAGTGGTTCCTCTGTGGAGGTTATCTTTTGTGTCTTGAGCCTCTTTGTTTCAGCTATTTTAGCTTTGAGGCGGATCTGTTGTAGGTTTGGTGCTTGCTCTACTGTGGGAATTTTCCCCAGGGGATCTTTATGTAGGGCTGTTTGTTGGGGGTGACTATCTCTGGCTTATACCTGTTTGTTAGCTCAAACGGTGAATAGCCTGTCCCTTGGTTGGTGCAGACTTGGGATACTAGTAATGCATGTTTCACATATAGTGGCTATGTGTCTTTGGCTTTGCCATCCATTATTTTCTCTAGGGTCCTGATAAGGCTGCCGTTGAGGCGT
This sequence comes from Entomophthora muscae, assembly GCA_014839935.2. Taxonomy (NCBI): domain Eukaryota; kingdom Fungi; phylum Entomophthoromycota; class Entomophthoromycetes; order Entomophthorales; family Entomophthoraceae; genus Entomophthora; species Entomophthora muscae. The sequence continues at coordinate 69,463 of QTSX02005023.1, read as the reverse complement.
TCCACTCTACCATTGGTCTGTGGCCTGTATGGAGAGGTTGTGAAGTGTTTAATGTTTTTGGATTTTAAGTTGTCATTTACTATGTGACCTGACAACTTGGTTGCTCCATCAGTTATGATGTAGTCTGGAGTGCTGTAGTTGGCTTTGATTGCTTTGTTAATGAAACGGTTGATGGTTTCTGCTTTTTGGTCCTTTGTTGTCCAGCAGATGGGCAAGCGTGTGGTGAAGTTGATAGCTACAATCAAGAAATGTTGGTTTGTTTTTGTTTATGGGAAGGGGCCCACTACGTCTAGCCCCCAAACCTTGAATGATTCAGGGTCTGGTACTGGGTTGACTGTTGGCTGAGGAGCCTTTGTACTGGTGTATTTCTCACACACTGTGCACTTTTTCAGAACATCAACTATATCCTGTTTGAGGTTGGGCCACCATACTATCTCTTTTAGTGTGAGGTATAGGTTGTTAGCCTTTGTATGGCCTAGTAGGTGGTGATGTCTTAGTATGGTGTCAACTCTTTGTGTGAGTGGGATGTACGGGACATGTTTTTCATTAATAATTTGGTATACAATGCCATTTTATACATGGAAATACTTTTTGTTTCTTACTAATGTATTAAGGATCAGTTGATGTGTTGAGGGGTCTTTCCCTTTTGGTTTTATACTCAATGTTGTACAGGTTTAGCCTGTCAGGGTCCAGGTGGTCTGGGTGATTCTCTCTAGGCTGACATAGTCTAGAGAGAGCATCAGCCGTGACCAGCTTTGCCCCCTTTTTGTATTGGATGTCCAAGTTAAGCTGTTCCAGCAGGGACATCCATTTGGCTTGTCGCTATGCAAGTGCATTTCAAGTTTTGAAATAGATTAAGGATTTATGGTCAGTTAGTACTCAAATGTTTAAATGTCCTTCTAAGTAGCATCTTCATTTCTTGCATGTGTGGTATATTTCTAGCAATCCCTTATTGTGTATTGGGTATCTCTGCTCAGTATTAGTTAGTTTTCTGCTTTTGTAACATAATGGCAGGAAGTCTTGCTGCCCTGGCTGGCAGATGCGCAGGACTGCGTCAATGGCGGTGTCACTGGCATCTGACTTGAGCTTGTAGCACCTGTTATTGTTAGGGTATTTCAAGATTGGTGCTTCAATCAAAGCTTGTTTTAATAATTGGAAATTCTTGTCACATTCTGGTGTCCAGATGAATTTCTTTTTGGCATTACCCTTGGCTAAGTCATTGATTGGTGTGGTTAGTTTTCCACAGTCTTTGATGTATTTCCTTAGGTAAGCTACCATAACAAGAAAGCATCTAACTTGTTTAACAGAGGTGGGGTGTTGCATGTTATTTATGGCTTTAATTTTTTCTGGATCTGCTTTGATGCCACCGTCAGAGACTTGTGGCCCAAGAACAGGAGTTCCTTTTCCATAAATTGGCACTTACTTGGTTTTGCGTAAAGTTTGTGCTTTGCGAGTTAATCAAGTGTCTTGCAGACATGTGTGAGGTGTTCCTCTTTTATTTTTGAGTATATGATTATATTTTCAAGGTAGCATAATGTATTTGAGAGACCCTTTAGTGCTTGGTTCATCATGGTGAAAAACGTTGCGGGAGCGTTGGTCATCCCAAAGTTCATTACCCTACACTCAAAGGGTCTAAATTTTGTACAGAACACAGTTTTTGGTGTATCTTTTTTTTACTTCAACTTGGTTGTAACCTAAGGTGAGGTCAATTTTGGAGAAAAATTTGGCTCCTGATAGTCTTGCAAACAGATACTCTATAAGTGAAAGAGGGTATTTATTCTTTACTGTGCTTGTATTTAGTGCTCTATAGTCAGTTACTAGACACAGAGTGCCTTCCTTTTCTTTACAAAAAATACTGCTGCTCCCCATGGGGATTCAGACGGGCAGATGAAGCCTTTACTAAGTTGTCCTCAATATGGGTTTTGAGGGTTTGTGTCTCCATGGGGGAGAGTCTGTAGAGGGGTGTAGGTTTAGGCATGGCCTTACATAAGTTGATGCCATGTTTTACCTCCTGTTTGGGGGGTAGCTCTGTGAGTTCTTCCTTGAATACATGAGTGTATTCATTTAGGAGTGGTGCAAGTTCTGGGCATTGGATTTTGGTTGTTTGTATGTTATTGAACTCAATGTACCTCATTATATAGAGGGTAATATCTTTAGTTAGACGTTCTGAGTCATCTTGGTTTATGACCTGGACAAATACTGTGTCTCTTATAATGAGATTGTTGGGTTCTTTGAGAATGTTAAACTTGACTCTGTTGCGTTTGATGGTCATGGTTTTTGTTTTCTAACATACGCTGGGGTTCACTCGGATGAACCAGCCCATGCCTACTACAATGTTGTAGTTTATGTTGTTCATGACAAGTCCTTTGATGGACTTTTGTATGACTTGGAGGTCAATTATGAAGGGAGTTGTTTTGCCTTTGAGTAGAACCTTTGATTTGTCTGCCATTTTGGCGTATTTGAAGTTGGATTTGACAACTGGTATTTTTTACTTGGTTAAAAAAGGTTTGCTAACCATAGTGTGTTGTGCACCAGAGTCAAATAAAATTTTATGTGTATGAGATTTATAAGTGCATGGATAGACAAGAGGTTGTGAGCAATCTTTAATTTTTAAGTTCCTAAAAATGAAGGATTGCGGGACACGAGGGATGTGAGTAGCAAAGTTTGTGCCTTGGTACAATTTCTTGTCAAGTTGGGGGGAGACAGAGGCACTTAATCCTTTTCCCCCTCCTCTTTTCCCTGTTCCTCTGTTTAGAGACCTTTGATTTCAGAGAATGTGGGGTCAGATTCATAGCAGGTTGCTATTTCAGCATTGTTAACTTTGGCGGTGTCCTCTTTCTTAGGATGGGAGCAGTTTGCGCTTTGGCTGTGATTGCCATTGTTGCAATTGGAGTTGCTGTTGCATGATTGGTGTTATGGTTTTTATTGCCATTGGAGTTTTTTCTGCCATTGCTGTTTGAGGAGTGATTGCCATTGCGTACAGCATATTCCATGTTTGCGCATTTTTCTGGGTGCTTGGCTTCTGCAATGAGCGCAGGCATAGAAGTGTTGACCTCTGGGCGGATGAGGGTAGCAACAGAGGGTTTCATTCTGTTGATGAATGATGCTCTGGTGTATACGTTGTCAGCTTGTGCTGGGTTTTGGATTTTGCAATATATTTCCTCAAATTCATTGGCGTAAGCTGTGATAGTGGTCTTCTGAGGAAGATCACTGAGCTGTATTTCTTTGTCTTGGAGGGATTTAGTGACACAGAAATTTTGCTCAATGTCTGCTTTGAACTATTCCCAGTTTTTAATCTGGTTGTCAGTTTGTGAGCCAATCCAGGTGGCAAACCAGTTAGCTGCGGCCTCATATAAGCGCTTGCTGGCTTGCTGGACCCATTTCTCATGAGAGATGCAGCTGGCGCGGAGTTTAGCGGCTGAGTGGTCTAGCCAGTTGATGATGTTTTCTTTGATTTTACTAAAGAACTTATTGATACCAATGTATTTGGTGTTGGTCAGTTCACCTGTGATATGTGTTTGTGAGTTTGTTTGTGGTTAAAGAGAGCAACTGTATTGAATTATCTTGGCACATGCTTTGGGCATGACCAGACCTTTGAATACAGTGCATCTACTAGGTACATCTTCATCAATGTTGTGGGCGCAGAAGTACGTTTTCCAGGTCTCCTGGGATGTGGCCTGGTTGAGTACGTGAGAAAAGGTGGGCAGGTTTTGGTCAGTCATTTTCTCTCTCATGGGTGTGGTCAAAAAACCGTAGCTACTACCAGTGATAAGGAGCGCCTTTTGAGGAAGCTTCAAATATGGAATTAAGAAAGAAAATAAATTATATTTTTTTGAATAATACTTTAGACTTATATAGACTTGAATGTGGCGGGGATTTAGTTGGATTGAACCTAGGGGTTGGTAATGTGCAAGATAGGTTTGAGCCACTGGATACTTGGACAGTCAGGTGATATTGCTTGGTTACCATTCTTGGTATGTCAAACAGTATATTGGAAGGGTACTAAATCAGGCAGTGGCTAGATGCTAAGTAAGTTGGCGGTAGCCAGAATGCTTGTACATCCAGACCCTTGACACAATTAAGGAAACAATGCCAACACAAAGCAAACAACACATATTGAGTTAAGCGTAAAACATATACACAATGGGAAAAATGGGATAATGTAGTAAATGGGAAAACAAACAGGAATTTCAAAGAGGAATCAGTAGCAGAATAACACAGAGCTTATTGAGATGAAAGCTATAAAAGCATATGAAAAGGTTAGTAAAAAAATAATATGAGAGAACTTGAAAAACTACTCAAAGACCTCAACTCAGTGATTGCCAAAATTAAAGATATTGACTGCAAGGTCAAGGCAAAAGTGAAGGCCGCTGTCCTTACAGGGGACAAACTCAAAAAGGTGTCTACCACAGCACTCATGGCCAAGATGCCAGACACATTCAAAACAACCATCAAACACATCTTAAATGTCCAGAAAACTGTGGTAGAAGGCCTCAAATTCAAGTCATTTTCCCTCTCCGCGCTGTCTATCTGGGTCAACAACCCTGAGATGTATGAACATCTCAAACCTGCAAAGCTCACAAGAACCAATGACACCAAATTTCAGGCACAATTGCTTGCGCCAAGAATGGCAAAGCCTGCCAAAGCTGCAGGCAAGGAGAAAACCCGCAAAGGTACATAAAAACATAAAATTAATAAAAATTTCCAAATACTTACCTTTTTTGTTAGAAAATGTTGACAGTGAACTCTGCCAGGTCCTGGTCCCTTTTGTCCCCCTCACCTTCTACACCAATTACAACAATCATGTGGCAAGGCAGCTATTTCTGTCCTCCCTGTCTTGCAGAAGCTTGAAGACAGAATTCACGGGTCCTACCTAATGTCCAGGGAGGCATTGGCTGGGCTTTTGAAGTATGAGGGGGAATCTGAGTGGGCAGTTACTGCCTACAAGGATGCCCAACTGGTCTGCCTTGACCTAGTGGTCCTCAGGGAAGTTTACTGTGTAGCCCCCATTGAGCTTGTTTGGGACGTCCTAGTGATGCTCCCATTCAAGAATATACTGCAAACAGGCCAGGCACACACGGCTGCTTGCTTCTACTTCCTGGTGGAGCACATCCTGTCTTACCTGTTGGAAAACTTTGGGTGCAAGGTGTCAAAAATTGCTGTTGCAGATGCAACAGCTGTAAAGAAGACTAAGACCCTCCTGGCAGACTTTGGGCTGGTCTGGAGTGCCAACAAGACAGGGGTCCCTCTGGCAATGGATCTCACCTTTGCAAAGAAAAAGCATGATAAGAAGATTAGTGCTGTGTTTAATAAATTGTGCAAGTTACTGAAGCCTTTGCTGGACAAAGGCTTCATCTGGTGGTTTACCTGGGGTATCTCTTTTACTTCAGGATTTGTGCATCCGTAGAGGATCTTGACAGGGTCCTCCTAGGGATTGACAAGGCCAGGCCCTCCCTGGATGGGAAGAAGGTCCCCCCAGGTTACAACTCAGTTGACCATGTTATCCAGGACGCCCTGGTCCTGGATGGCATCTACTGGTTTGGAGCCCCACCAGAAAATCTGCTTCTCCATTCCCACTTCACTATCCTCACTTTTACTAGCTGCCAAGGATACTTCAATAAGGGTGTATCCACCGTACACAGTGTGGCAGTGGAGGTTGTGTGTCACCTCCATTGCAGGGTGGGTACATACCGCCAAACCCACTACAGGTGCACTCAATAAAAATCTCTTTCCTCAATATAAGCTACACTTTTAAAAATTATTTTTTAAAATGATTAATTTTTATAATTCTTATTTTTACAAACAAGTTTTTCAAAATAAATCCCAGAGAAGGTCATCATATAAGCATAAATATATTTACGTTAATAAAATTTACTTCTAATTTGTACATTATGCATTTAATTTTTTTAATTTCATTTTTATATTTATTTAATAAGAGTGATATAAATATATTCTTGTAATCCAGTATATAGTGTTTGTGATAGCCTAAGATGCCATAATAAAAAAATAATATAAAATAAATAAATTACAAACCTTCATTGATGGTCCTGCTGAATGTGATTGTGGGCTTAGAATCTTCTAAATAGAAAATGATAATTAATAAATCATAAATAGTAAATTAGAGAATATAAAAAAGTTGGACACACTAAGCCTTTAATTGATTGGCTGTTTGGTAAGGCACACAGGGATAAACAAATCAATGTGGTCATAGAATTTGGCCACAGTCTCAGCTGGCAGGGTGTGGATCCCGGCCTGCAGCAAATCAAAGAGGTCTTCAGTCCCAGTTGGGGTCCCTTGCTTGACGACTCTCTTTAGTCACCCAAAGAATTCCTCAATGGGATTTAGGAAGGGCAAATAGGCTGGGAGGAAGAGAAGGCGCAAATTTGCCATGACCAATTGCTGGGGGCCCACAACAATGCTGGTGTCAATCATTGGGAATTCCTCAAGAATGTCAGCCACCTTATGGAGACCAACATTGTCTAGCACAATTACATTGGTGAAGCCTGGGCTTGTGCGCCTCAGGTGCTCCTGGACCAATCAGAGGAATGATAGAAAGGTACGGCTATTATAGAAACCCAATATCATTTGATACAGCTCAACCCCCTTTGGACCGAGGAGAGCCACCATCAAATAGGCCATGGCGCAGACTGCAGCACGCCAAGCCACCCTGTCATTTGAGCCTTTTGGGACATAACCATACCCATTGTTCATTGAAGAGGCAAATGCTGATTTGTCAATGTAATAGAATTTGACCGTCCCTTTGGCTTTGAGGGCAGTGTACACCTTGGCATATTTTTTCTGGGCGTCAATGTTGGCTGGGCTATTACAATTGTAGGGGGATACCCCAAGCTTTTTCCAGGAAAAGCACATTCCCTTGACCAGATGGTAGTAAAGGTAAATTGAGGCCTCAACCCCAAAAGTAGATTTGACCATGGCCTGTATATTTGCCAGTTCAAGATGGCATTATTGGGTTATCCACTGGTGGATTGCCCATTTGTGCTTCTTGGTGAGCATGGTTAACACATGCAAGGATTTTTCTGCAACAAGGACTCAGCCAGTATTGATGAACTTGTTGAAGGTCTTTGAGGCGTACTTGGGATCCACCCCAATAAGAGCCGTGGCCGCCTTGTAATCACCAGATTCCTGCATTAGCTTAAGCAGGATGATGTGTTTGATATCAGGGATGCACTTCTGGGCAGGCTTTTTAGCAGTGGGGATTGACTTGTTGGCATTGGGTACAACACAGGGCATAGGTACCTTGGTATAGAAGACTGCAACATTTTTTAACATCAGTTGTCCAAATCAGTTCTAAAGAACTCAGGCTCCTTGTCCTCTTCCTGATTTCCATCACTGAAGTAGGGCTTGTAGCTAGTATTAAGTACAGGCTTCACCTTCTCCAGCATGGCTGACAGGACCAACTCTTGCCAGTACACAATGTCAAACACATACAAATTAAGTTTTACCTCCTTGTTTCTAACTGTTTTTGTTGTAGTAATCTTGGTGGGCTTTTGGGTCAGCTTGGGGACCCAAGGGTTGATGCTCTGCACCCTAGCAGCTTGTGCTCCTTGAACCAGCTGTGTCAGTGCAGCATCACTATCAAACTCTCCTCTTCCATCTCCTTCCTAAGTAGGCACTTGGGTTGCACTAACTCTGTTCTTTGACCTACGGGGGCAAGCGCAACTGCGGCGCACAATGGGGTGCATTGGTACTCTGTTGTTGTGTTCCTTCCATTTTGAGAATTTAATAAAATACTAAATAAATTTTAATTAAGTTACACCCTACTTTTAATTTTTGCTTTTTCCTGAATTTGGATATTTGATTAATATTTTCCCCTCATCCTGATTATAGATTTTCTATTTCTTATTTCTTATTTATTTGTTTCTGGTCTTACAATGCCCATTTTAGAATACCCAAAATAATTTCCACCCATTTTCCCAGATTTTACGCCAAATCAAGCACCCAACACAATATTTTTAAAATTTATGTCTCAGATTGTGTGTCTTATTTTAGATAACTTGGTATCATTCCTAATTACAATCCATTTCACACACTGATTGAGTGATTTTGTTTACATAGTGAGTTGCTATTATGTTTTGTTTTTGGATTGAGTTTTGACTCACCTTGTTTGGGTGTAATTTGTCATAAATTCACATAGTAAACATATTTACACCGAAAGTCAACCCACACTATTTTGTTTGTGAATCAATGTATTTTGGACTGTATAGAATAGTTTTGCTTTGCATGTGAGCACTTCTTTGCTGTGTTGACCCATTTTTCCCATTAACGCCAAATTAATCCCTGTTAACAGAGTGTATATTTTAACCTGATAGTTGTATTTTGTTCAAATCTGAAATCATTTTGTTTAAATCAGGCATTTTTGGTTGTTGCCATAGCTTTTAAAACTACTGTATGTAGAGTGCAAAATTGAAAATATCAAAGATCAAAGTGCAAAAATTTATTTTCCAGAGGTTAAATTTGAAGCAGAATAAAATACAGTTTATAATATAAAGCTATATATTTTAAAATCAATTCTAAACTAAAGAGAGCCTAAGAAATTTATTTCTGCAATAAACAGTATATGCTAGATAATAAAAAGATTCTAAAAATAGCTGTTTTTAAAAGAAAGTTTATTTTAGTTTCAAAAGCAAAATCAGACTAGAATTTATATGTAACTGTATTCAATTGAATATAAAATATTAGACTAAACAAAGAACTGCTTTATAAACTATAAGTTTAATAAAGAAAGGTTAATTTAATTTCCAGCTTATGTAAAGCTATAATAATACTTCAGTATAAGCAAAATAAAGGATTTTTCCTGAAAGATACAAGCATATGATTTTAGGTATTTTGGTTTATTAGTGATCTTATTTCAATGATAAAAGTTATAGAAGTTTATCATTAAAATAATATAAAGTACATTAATTTCTTATTGAAGCTATACTATACAATTTTATACTTAATAAAATATATAGTCTTATATCTTATTTATAAGTCACAATATTCAAAGATATCAAGAATCTGCCACTTACATATCATGAAATGAAGACTTGAATATTTTTATGTTGAAAACACTGTACTTCCACTGAAAATGATAAAGATAGTTCAAAGTTGTATATCAAAAAGAAACATTTTATACATCTTATTTCACTCTAATACATATAGTAAAAAGATATAGTATAAGATAATTGAGGGTAATAATAAAGAGAGGATAATAGAAGATAATCAAGGGTAAGAATGGAAAGATAAAAGTAGAAGATAATTGAGGGTAATAATGGAGAGAGGATAATAGAAGATAATCAAGGGTAAGAATGGAAAGAAGAAAGTAGAAGATAATTAAGGGTAAGAAAGGAGAAGAGAAGAAGATAATTGAGGATAAGAAAGGAGAGAGAAAAGAAAAGAAAAGAAAAGGAGAAGAGAAGAGAAGAGAAGAGAAGAAAAAAAGGAAATTTTTCTACTTGGTATCAGATTTTATATAATCCACCCTCTTGACAACGCAGAAATTTTTAAAAGTTTTTTGACCCCTGGTGCAGTCAAGGGGCCAAACAAACTTCTTTTTGAGGAGGAATGAGAGGTGAGAAAGGAGAAAATTCAAGAGAGAAACCTTCAGAAAAACCAAGATCTTAATGCACTTTGATTTAGGCACTTCAATTTCTGTACTTTGTTTTATGTACTTTGATTTTGTCCCCTGAAATAACATAGGGAAACATAGTACAATATTATATTAATTTAATATTTTTTGAAATTGCCTCCAAAACACACAAATTTATTAATATTGCAATAAAATAAAAACCTAATAAAATCTTCATTTCTTTTTATATATTTAAATATCAGGTCTTAAAGAATCTACATGAGGAACTTCAAATTTTTTAACTAATTATTTAAATTTTTATAATCTTATAAAAAGTGTGACTAAATCTAAAAAGTTAATTTTTGATTTCCTCACTTTTGATTTGAGGAACTTAATAAAACATAATGAATAAAATATTAATGTTTTACAAAAATTTAATATTAAGTGGTCCTAGTTTTTTGGTACCTTTTTGGATTTTGATTTGACTACTTTTTGATTTCTGCACCCATTAAGAAACTAAATGTAAATTTTTTGATAAATTTTTATGAGACAAAATTTTATTCTTTAAAAAAAGAGCTTATAATAGTATTTTATATTAATATTTGAACAAAAAAATTAAAAAAAATTGCCTAAAGTTAAAAAAGCTTCTTTTATAGCTCTTGATTTCTTTTTTTACATATAGAAAAAATTTTAAAATTTAATTTTTTTTAATTTTGATGTATCAAATATTAAATTGAGGATTTTTTTAAACTTTAATTTTTGCACTTTCAATTTTGTCCCCTCTATTCAAAGGAGTAAATAAATTCTATTTTAAAAGACAAATTAAATTAAGGTGTGCTTTAAATTGCATTGATTTGGGCATTTCAAACTTGGTTTTTTGATTTTAGCTACTAGTAAAACCATTTTAAAAAAGTCAAATTTAAGAAAAATATTAAATTTTTGGGGGGAAATTTTTTTGAAAAAAAGTGCAGAGATCAAAAAATCCATCAATTTGGAGATTTTGATCTCCACACTTTGACTTTAGGCACTTGCCCTTCAGATACAGCTCTGCCCAAAAAATATCCAATGTCTCTTAAAGTACCTGATAAAGTGTGCAAAGCTTATTGGGGATCCACAGTAAGCTTTTCTTTAAGCAGCTTTCTATAAAAGGTAGGGGCAGGAAGATATTCTGCCAATTTTTTCCATCAACAGATTTTCTGTCAAATGTAATCCAACCATTTTTTTCCTCTTAAGAAAAATATTTAACTTTACTATACAAAATTACTATATTTACTAATAAAAGCTTTTCCTTAAAAGTATAATTATTTTTAATTCCATTTTTTTGTCTTTAAGAGACTTAATTTTAAATTTTTACTTTGTGTCAAGAATTTGTGTCCTTAATGAAGGATCTTTATTATTTGTCAGATTGAGTTTTGTTGATAGTTATTCATATTGTTACAAAAGTAACAGCTTTGAGGCCCTGGGAAGGGCTAGCAGGCGGGGGAGATTTGCCAGCACCTGGATTTTTGCTTTTTGAAGCAAATCCAGGTGCAGGTTTCATTCCTGCCCTGGTGGCAGCTGAGGGGCCTGTTCTGGGCCCCGAAAGCTACGCCCAAGTCTTAGGGGGGTTTGACTGTGTCATGAATTACATTTCAATACTTGTATTGAAAACCTGGGAATTGAAACCTGGGTCTCAGGGAAAGCCTTATATTGACCAGAGTAGACAGGGAACCGCCCAACTGCTAGTTGGGTCAAGCCCTGGACCACCAGAGATAGATGTCCCCAAACAGGGGGAACAAAAGCCTGCCAATCTGCCAAGCGTTAATACTGGAGGTTCAAAATCAACATTTGAGACCCTGGAATCAAACCCTGACCCTCCAAAGACTACTCAAGTCACACAAAGTGGACAGGAACCCACCCACTTGTTAAATTGCAAACCCAAGTTGACAAGTTACTCTGAGACCCCCCAGTCTCCTGAGGACAATTCCCCAAACGGTCACCAGATTGCTGCCAACCTTGTGCCACCAAAGATCTGGACCTATGCAGAGGTTGTAGCTTGCCTTAAGGAGGTTAAAAAACCTACTGTTAACTCTGCCAATGACCACCAGCAGCTGCCAGCCTTCTGTCCAGAAGGGGTAGTACAATTGAACTACTCAGGTGACGTAGTGAACAGTGGCAGCATAACAAAGCATTGCCATTTCTATTCACCAGAGCAGGCACAACCTGGATCTGCTGCCCTCAAGACTCTAAGCCAAGATCCATGCCCTGCCAGTGCCTTGTCTGTGAACCTGAACCCTTCAAAAATTGAAGAAGCAAAAACCCATGGTATAAAAGCCCTGGCGGTATGGTGATGACCATATTGTCATTTTCAATAATGAAGTTTTATGAACCTTTGGTTCAAACAAATCTTACCTTATCTAGTCTTAGTGATCTTCCATCTTAACTCCGGCCAAGTAGACCATCAGGCAACCGCCCCCTCTGGAGACCAACCTGCTGACCCTCCCCAGGCACTATACTGTCCCCCAGGAGCCCCCTTTGGACCTGTGCATTTTACCAAATGCCCGCCCAACCCTGCCTACGCGGAGTATGACTTGGAGACCATCCTCATTGCTGATCCCTTGGCAAGGACTAGAGAAACTGAATACATAAGATGTGAAGGAAAGAGGATTGAGGTGCCACCCTTATTGTTTAAAGACAAGTACAATTATCTGCCTGCCTACTTTGTTCCCATGACTCTGCCCTTAACCCTGCAACCTGACTGCCCAATGGAGACCCCCACCGCAGCCAAGACTACGTCCACCCAACTGTTTGGAGTACTCTACATTACTTTGACGGGAATGGTAGACACTATGGTGCCCAATTCAGGGCCCTGGTCTTTGCTTGGGCAATCCGTTTCCTATATTATCAAGTTAGCACCCATTCTATGGTGGACATTACCCTCTGGCCCAGCTGTATTCCAACCCAGGCCAACCAATGCCTCTACCTATGCCTGGCTTCCTGACAGGCTGGGCCTGGGCAGGCTATTTTTAGCTGCCCAGTAAACCCAGATCAAGCCCACCCTCCATTAAGTAATTTGGGGTCCCTAATTAGGGACCCCTTTTTTAATTGAGTTCCTTGGGCTCAGGAAAGCCTGTCAAGCCAGTCCAAAAATGGTGATCAAATTGAAAAAAACCCATAACCCCAGAAGCCAAACCTGACAGAACCAGGGGCCAGCCAAGCCAAAATAGACCACCAAAAAGCCAAACAACTGTTCCTGAAAACCCCAAAAATGATCATGAAGCAGCCAACCAAACAGCAGGATCTGAGATGTCAAGCCTTGCCACATAGATAGCACCAGAAAAAATCCCAGAGGCACCTGCATGTGAGTAAGTATAAATTAGAAGCACTTGAAAAAGTTCTGTATTGTCATTCTTACCAAATAAAGTTGTTATGAACCTTTAGTTCACCAATCTGTTTCCATATATATTTTTGATACTCTTCCATCTGCATACACTCAAGCGTCAGTACCCACTCACTGGGATAGATAGCCAGACTCCAGTTGACAAAACCAAAGCCTTTGACTACTACCGTCCACCTAACACACCATTTGGCCTTGTGAATTTCACTGAGTATCCCCCAAATCCTGACATCAAATCCTGGACCTTGGAAGACTTGCAGTGGTACACCCACCCAAACGCACCCAAGGGATCCTACCAAATTGTCTGTGACAGCAAATCAATCATCATCTACTCTTTGATCTTCAATATTAAGTACAACAATCCTGCTGCCTACCTGGTCCCCATGAAACCACCACCACTCCCTGACACCCAAACTGACCATCTCAACCCCACCCACCTCTGATGCCATTGGCCAGAGTAGTCAATTCCTGGGAGTGCTTTACCTGGCGCTCACAGGATTGATTGACTCTGCCTTGCCAGCGGCTGGGCCTTGGGCTGTGGCTGGGAAGGCCCTTTTCTATCTGGTAAAGTTAGGTATCATCATCTGGTGGGCCATGCCAGCACCTGCTTTGACTCCTCCCCCACCTGCTGGAGCTCCACGGTACTCTTGGTATCCTGACACATATGGTAACAACTTCTGCTACCAGTTAAGTCTATGTACAGCTACAGTCTGGCAGTTTTCTGTCAGTCTTTAGGAGAAGTTCACTGTTCTGTAAGTAGATGGTGGTGCACTCTACTTTGATGCTTTCTGACTACTAGGCAGCAGCTAGTAGTGATACAATTATAGAGATTTTATTTTCTATCTACAAGGGGCAATTATTCTGATTGATCTCTAATTAGGAGAGCACCTTATATATAGTGAATAAGCCCTATTTCAGGATTATTATCTGATCTTTCTAACTCTCATTGACCAGTTTTCTATTTCCCAGACTGTCTATCTCAGCCCCCAGAGCTAGTCAGCCATGCTGTGCTGGCATGGGACTATAATTAATTACCAGACCTTATGTAGGTGTAACAGGGTCCCAGCAATATCTTGTCTACTGTTCATGCAGATTTAAGTATTGGTTACCCTGTAGATGGGTTATTTGCATCTTACATTATCAGTTTAAATTAACTTCTGTATGGTTGCATTTTTGGAGTCAAACTCTGACAATCAAATGTTTGGCAGAGGCACGTCCCTCAAGAATATTCAGTCATAGCCTTGAACCATCAAGCTTATTGGCTAATGTGTGAACCAATAGTAAGTCTAAAAAAGTATCATGATCAAGCTTTGGAGTAACTATCTATATTCTGATTACCTGAAACTATCAATGGGATCAAACTGATACTTCATTAAGCTTAACAGATGAGTGATATTTGGTTTTTTGGAACCAATGATTCAAAAGAATGATGGCCAAGTCTATCACATTATTCCACAATCCTGACAACTACCACGACGTACATGGACAGCATGTGGCTTTCTGTGCTACTATATAATCCTCAATATTTTCTTCAAATAAAGTAACATTATTTTCTTAAATTTCCCCTTTATCTTGTTTATTATACTTCCCAGAAGTATATACTCAACAGTAGTAGCACAGGTAGGTTATTCACACCTACAAAACTTTAAGGAAAATTTCCTCCTAAGAAAAGGATCCAACATTTGGCCCTCCCTGCAGGTTGTAGAGACTACAAAGAGGGACAAAACGTCCCCACAGGTTTACCATCTTCAACAATGTCCTTGTCCCCACCAAACAGTACAACCTTATTCACACTTTTAAACTCCTGAATCTGTCTACAACTTCTGCAAGCACTCAGGTGCCCAAGATACCCAGTATTGTCTTTCAACGCCCACGCTCAGCAGAAATTGGGGGCTTTCACAGGGTTACGTCAGAAAAATACCAACCTCTGGATTAACAGCGCCCAAAGCAAATTCACACAAGTAGACTATCCCTGTAGACTCTGGACCAGCAAAGTTGCCCTCTGAGTCACAGGAACTTCCTCACGCTTTGTAAGTGAATGGCTTGACCAACACCCCAATCAAAAAAGAAAACTGGGAGCTGTTCAAAGCCGTGTTCCTCAAAAGATTTGCCATGAAGGACTCCAGTGTGGTGATCATGACATAACTTCAAACTTTCAAAATGATAGAAATAATTGAGGATTACATTGCAGTGTATGAAGACTTACATGACCAAGCTCCTAACACCATTAACTTTGACAAGCCTGGACCACAATTGAACTTCTACAATGGCCTTCCCACACACATTAGACGTTATTTCAATATGACCTGCTACAAGAACCTTGAAGATATGTTCTTGAATGGAAAACACGCAGCTCAGAAATCCAAAAATTTACATGCAACAAACAAACAGAAGGATAGCCCCACAGCAAGAAAAGACCCTCAATCAAACAAGCAAAACAACTGAGCCAATAACACTCATCCTCAAAACAGGAATTGCACTGCACAAGACAACCAGGCAAGCACTGAAGATATCAATAAGGAGGGAAAAGCTCAGGGGAGTGCTTAGGCAATCCACCCTCTCCCAACCTACAAGACTTGTACAGAAACCAAGACGTGGATTCAACCACCATGATTCAAGTACCCTCCAGTAACCCTCTACTGTTTGCTGCCCAAACTAGAAATAAACTCCTCACTTATCCTTTCCATTTTTTCAGATACTAAGGCATAGCAGTATTTGACACTGGAGCAGACCAATCCCTTGTTAACAAGAAATTTGCCAACCTCATGAACCTACCCACCATCCAAAGCAACGTCAAGAGAGTTGTCATGGCAGATAGCAGAATCACACCAGTCACTAAAGAAGCAAAACCTTTCCTCACTCAAATTGGAGAAGTACAAACAATGCTTAGTGGCCCTATCATACCAATCCCTAAATATGATTTCATACTTGGCTTAGCCTGGATGAGAAAGACCAAACCTCACATTGACTGGGATAGTGCTACCCTCACCATACAACAAGGAGAGGTACACCACCATGTCTACCCAACTCATCTTGATACACTTATGAGAGACCATGTGTTTGTGAAAATCATGGAAACAGAAGAGGAAACTGACCCCAGCAAAATCAATTGGAACACCTGCACATACAAGGTTATTCACTTTAAAAACACAGAAACCAGACATGAGAAATACTACATCAGAGAACAGCTGGTCATTGAATTCCCCTCTGTCTTCCAAGAAGCCTTACCAGGCTTACCACCCAACTGTGGAATACAACACAAAATCAACCTCAAGGGAAGTATACCAAAGGCACACCCAATCTATTGCCTCACACCCCAAGAAGACAATGCCCTGAAAGCTTATCTGGACAAAGCCTCCAAGAAAGACCTAATCCAACCCCCAAAATCACCTTCTGGTGCTGCTGTCTTCTTAATAGCAAAGAAAGACAGTGGAAACTGCCTAGTCACATACTACAGGGCGCTCAACAAGATCACAATTAAGAACATGTATCCCCTGCCCCTGATCAATGAATTTTTTGATACCCTGGGGGGTCCCAAATCTTCACAAAAATTGATTTGACAGCAGGCTATTCCCAAATTTGCGTAAAGCCTGAAGACATCCCAAAGACCACATTTAGAACCAAGTATGGGTCCTTTGAATGTGTTGCCCTTAATTTCAGTATGTCAAACGCCCCCAGCACCTTTTCGACCTTCATGAACAAGGTTTTTAAGGAACACATTGGAAAATGCACAATCATCTACCTGGACAACATCCTCATCTACATCACAACCTTAAAACAACACTGGAAAGACGTCTGTCTGGTTCTTTTCACCCTCCAAGAAAACCAAATCATTGCCAAACCGTTAAAATGTGACTACTTCTTGTCCAAAATCCCATTCCTTGGTCACATTATCAGCAAGGGAGGAATCAAACCAGACCCATAAAAGATATGTGCCATAACCAAAATGCCAGCCCCCAGAAACAAAAGCAAACTCTGTACCTTCCTAGGCATGGTAGCCTACATTAGAAGATTCATCTCTGACTGGGGAGCTCTGAAAGCCCCCCTGTCAGCCATTAAAGGCAAAACAACCAATTTTTTCTGGACACCACACACAAGACCAACACTTTTGACAACTAAAATAATGTATGGTCACCACTCTTATCCTCCAGTATCCCAATCAAGGAGGAATATATGAGTTAGTCAACCAATGCATCTGACTACACCATTGGAGGGGTACTCTGTATCTAAACTGTAGAAAAGGACTTCCTCACAGTGGTATACAAGTCAAAAAAAATTATCTGAAGGTAAATAAAGATACCCCATACACAACAAGGAATTGGTATCTATTGTGCACTGCCTAATGAAGTGGCAATGTTATCTAGAAGGAGCCCAAATATTCAAAGTCCTCACTGATCATAAATTGTTGATATTCTTTAGAACACAACAGAATGTATCAAGAAAACAGGCCAAGTGGATGAGCCTCATACTGAAATACCCAATATAGATTCAGTACAAGCCAGGCAAAGAAATGTTTGCTTCAGACGCCCTGTCAAGGCTATAAAATAAATATGTCTTATGCGCTGATAGGGACCCTGACTGGCCCATATTAATCATGGGGAATCTCCAGGAAGGGTTCCCACCTGGCACCCCAATGGACATCCAAGAGAAGGTCCTTAAGAACAAACATCTGTTCAAAAATGTATATGGTACACTTCACCAAATCCTCCCAAGTGGTGACACTGTACCTTACGTCCTGTCAACACAAAAGATTGACACAATCCTTGTATGTCACAGAGAATTGAGACACACCTATAGTAGAAACTTTCATGAATACCTCAAGACACTCTACTGGTGGCCCAACATGCTAGATGATATCAAAGAAGTTATAGAACAATGCAAAGTCTGTGAGAAGTACGTCCAATCCAAGGCACCACCCAAGTCAGTAGTACCAGTGTCAATCACAAACCCTTTAAGGTGTGGTTGTTGGATGTTGTGGGACCTATGCCTGGCAATACCAAAGGCAAAAAGAATATTATAACAGCTATTGACTATGCAACCAGGTGGCCTATGGCACAAGCTACAAAGGAACACAAAGTCAATGATGTGAGACGTTTTATTAGGAAAGAGATCATAGCCAAGTCTGGGAAACCTGACCTCCTGTCACAGACAGAGGCACCAAACTTAAAGCTTTTGACACTAACGTCTATCTCACCACAAATAGAGTAAAACACATCACAGCCATTCCATACCACCCACAAGCAAATGAACAAGTAGAACAACTAAATGGCTTTCTAGTAGAAGCCCTCAGTAAATTATCTGCTAATAATCCAAAAGCCTGGGTCAACATGCTGCCAACAGAACTCATGGTATGCAGAACTTGAGCCAATTTCAATACAGGCAAAACCCCATATGAACTTGTCTGTGGAAAAAAGCCCAACCTTGTTAGTATGACTGAAGGATCACAATTAACTCTACCAAGGAAGGTACCATATGACAATAACCCCAACGTACAGCGTGCCAGAAAAGACCAAGAAGATATGGAGCAGAAAAGGATTGAAACAGATTTGGTCCCACTACAGAAGGAAAGATTCCAAGTTGGGGACAGAATCTGGGTTGTCAACCATGACCAGCACAAGTTGGAGTCAGGACTATGTGGGCCAGGCATTGTTATGGAAGTCAAACCTAACAATACCTACCTCATCAAAGGAATTAGTACCCAAACTGAACTGAAACACATGCACCATGACCAACTCTGCCTATGCAAGGCAAGAACAGCTCAGTGTAAATCAAGACTCCATGTCCCCAACACCAAACTGGATCAATACCAAGCATGCATCCCAGACACTCTCAGGAAAATTCCTAAGGCTCTGCCTTCCAGCACTCCAGGGGGAGATGTTGCAACATCTTTGATTGTTCCCTCTCAGGGAATTAATACCCCAAGTAGCTCATCAAATGAATCACCAAGTGGCACACCAACCAACCATTAAGTTGATGGCACTACTATCATTCAGCCATCTATTACAGGGATCAAACAATCCAGCTCCTAAGCGGAACACAACTTGAGTAAGCCTTGTGACTTAAGAGGAACATTAATCAGATAAGCCCCATGACCATCATGTTGTACATGGACAACATTTAGCTTACCATGATACTATATAATACCTTATACTCATATCAAATAAAGTATCCTTCTCTTCTTATATTTTCCTTTTATCCTGTTTATTATACTTCCCAAAAGTATAAACTCAACAAATCAAATTTGACGGAAAATCTTTTGACAGAAAAAAAATTGACAGAATATCTTCCTGCCACAAAAGGTAATCAAACAATCTTTTTAACCCTGGCCAATGCAATAAACAGTTACAGGTGTGTTTGACCTCTCTAGTAAAAAAATTAAATGCCATCTTGTCAAGCTCTGTATTATAACAAAGTTTGTTGTGTTTTGCTCTTAGTAATGACATAAAAGATGTCACATTAGGAAACTTTTATCAAAAATATTTGAACTTCATGCTAGCCAAGGGTTAGTCTTCAGGGACGCACATGGCTAGTTATCATAAGGTCCAGAAGTTTTATGACTATATGAGCAATCTTCCTTCAAAAGAGGAGGGGCACCAAATTTAAATGAGAACTAAAGGAATAGCTAAATAAACTTAATACTTTATCATCAAAAGTGGATATTATATAGGATATAGAAATGCAAATTGTCAGAAAATTACAGACCATGGTTTTTATCATCTTCCAGATGATAACCTAAGTCTTCTAACATTAGGAATTCACAGAAGACCTGTGACTTTGGCGTAACCTTTGGCCCAGAATATTTGTTGTCATCAGAAGTAGCAAGTCTGATAGGGCCCAAGGCCCAGAGGATTTGGGATGGTTCTTCCTACTTCTGGATATATGTTCATAACTAGTTATCTCTATATTTTACTATAGACAATTATACTTTATGACAACAGGATCATCTTTTGTTCTCCACTAATAAAACCTAAGAGAGGATTGCGTTAAGGAAATAAGGGTTGGCAATCATTAAGTTGTTAAATAATCATCAGTCTTTTATTCTAATGGACTGGCTTTAAGGCGGCCTGCCTGCATGTGTTTTATCTGAGTTAGCTCACAATGCTAAAAGAGACTGAAGTAGCATTAGGTCCGCACGGCAGGAGGCCCATCCTTTTCAGGGTAGTTTTAACAGAAGATTAACTTGACATCTTCCACAGATTGGTATCATTTCTGTCTTCTTGGGCCACTTCCAGGGCTAGCTATCAGCCTTTAGCTACTAGTTCACAGAGATGATTGTTTCACTAAATCAGAGCTACTCTAATGTTGCAACTGAACCAATGAGGATTCAGCATTTGGGATTGGGGAAGACAAAAGTCTAATAGAAAGGACAGAATAATAAGAATAAGGTATTGTTTATTGTAGAATACTGTGATTAATATACCATATGGGGAAAGCCACAAGGCCACAAGGGGGTGGCATAGTGGTAAGTTCCATGTAAGGTTTGAAGCTGAGGAATAACTTGTGCAGGGATCAGCAAGTCAAATTGGTAATGCTCCTAATTAGGATGAAGTACCCACCATTCAATATTGCCATCAGATTAATCCATGTTGTTAGATACGTCAAGGGGCAACTCATTGAGAGCCCCCTGTGTATTGTAAGATACGTTAGCAGACAAGTCAGGAAACTTGGTTGCAACACCCCCCCCTTTCCCCCTTCTTGTTGTCAGACACCAATACCAGAGTCTGTGGAAGGTCTGGGAAGGTCCGCACAAACAGCCTGTGTGTGGGGATGGCGCAGCAGGGGCGCAAGCAATCATGGTGAAGCTTCTTGGTATTCCCTTGGGCGTCTTTGAATTGATAGGTATTATTGTCAAAGACAGCAGCTATCTTGAAGGGCCCTAGGTGGTTGGACTCCAACTTGGCAGAATTGGGAATGAGGGTGTAGACGGGGTCATCTACGGTGTATCTAGCTTCAAGGTGCTTTGTCCCTCCTTTGATCTGCTTGTGTTTGATTTCCTGGGCTTTGGCACGCCATTGATCTAGGGATGGGGTTGTTACTAGAGGAGGCTTGTTGGGAACCTTGGACTGTAGCTTTCCCTGTTCAACTCCTGTCAGACTGTCAGGCGTCCCAAAGGCCAGGATGCTGGGGCTGAACCCTGTGCCCCTATTGACCCTTGCTTGCAGGATAAGTAGAGCGGTGGGCAGGTGTTTAGTCCATGTGGTGTTGGGGTGCTCTTGTGAGAGCTTGGCAATCAGTTGGACTAGTGAGCCATTTAACTGTTCTACGCGCCCATTGGCTTATGGATGGTAGGGGGCTGTAACTATATGTTGGAGTGTGTTCTCAGCGCAGTATGCCTTCATGACATGCCCAACAAGTTCAGGGATGCCATGTGTGATGAGACGTTTGGGTCACCCAAAGCAGGCCACAATTTCCTTGCCAATAAAACAGGTGATGGTAGTGGCGGTGTGGTTAGTTGTTGCCCAGGCCACTGGCCAGCAAGTGAAGTAGTCAATGGTAGTGATTATGTACTTCTTCCCCAGTCTGTCTTTGGGGAGTGGCCCCACAATGTCAAGGGCCCACTGCTCAAAGGGTTCCATGGCCTTGATGGGAAGGACAGACTTGGGGGGTTCAGGTTTGGATGTATTCTTCTTGCACAGCATGCACCTCTTGAGGAGATCCAAGATGTCTTGACACATGCACGGCCACCAAACCTTTTGTTTCATGATCTTAAAGAGGTTACGCCCTCTGATGTGACCCAGGGTTTGGTGGTAGTGCAATATTGTGTCACCCTGTTGCGTGGTGGTAATGTAAGGCGTCTTCTCACCTGTCTCTGCCTAACAGCAGACGTTATCAGCATTGGTGGTGAACTGACTCTTGCTGTCCTTCAACTTGGAGATGGTTACCAAGTTAAGGCCCTTGTAGCAAGTTGCCTCAAGGTGGAGGTATAGCATGAGCCAATTGGGATCCAAACCATTGTCCTCAGTGATGGATGCTATGTAGAGTTACAAAAGGGCGTCAGCTGTGACAAGTTCCTTCCTAGGCATGTACTTGATGCACAACTGGTAAGAGGATAAATGCTCAACCAAACCTGCTTGGCGGCGTGTCAAGTGGGACTGTGTGTTAAAGTACTGGAGTAACTTGTGGTCCGTCAGGACACAGGGTAGGAAGGTAGCACCTTCCAGGCAACAGCGCCACTTTTCAAGGCAGTGCACAATGGCCGCCAACTCTTTATCATGAATGGGATAGTGTTGTTCCAAATTGGTAAGTTTCCTGGATTCATATTCCACTGGGAGGAAGACGCCATTGTCAGTTTCTACCCTTAGCACACCCCTTATGACCCTGTCAGAGGCATAGGTCTTGAGTTTGTACTGACAGTTTTGATTGGGGAACTACAGTACTGGTGCTGTTGTGAGTCTTTGTTTTAGCATCTTGAAGGCCCAATCTCTGATGGGGGTCCATGGAAGCGCTGTTTGGTGTTAAGGAGCTCAGTGAGAGGTGCAATTAGTTCTCTGCAATTGGGAATGAACTTGCGCACGTAGAAAACCATGCCTAAGAATGTCTGCACCTGGCCCACATCAGTGGGGGGAAGCATGCTGGTGATTGCCTTGATTTTGGCAGGGTTGGGCTTTATCCCTTGGGCAGAGATGGTGTGCTCAAGGAATAACAACTCCAACTTGAGAAACTTGCATTTAGAGGGTTTAGCTTTTAGCTGATTTTTTTGAAGGGTGTCAAGGACAGCACAGAGGTGTTGGGGGTGTGTGGTCTGATCTTGACTGAAGACAATAATGCTGTCAAGATACACAACCACAAAATTTCCAATCAGTTCCTCAAATGCTTTGTTCATCAACATGGCAAAGGTGGAAGGAGCATTGGTCCTTCCAAAGTATATGACCCAACACTCAAACAACCCGTAGCACGTGCAGAAGGCAGTTTTTACCTCATCCCCTGGTGCAATGCTGACCTGGTTGTACTCTGCAGTGAGATTAATATTGCCAAAGACCTTTGCACCTGCTAGTGTGTCAAACAGGTCGTCAATCAGTGGCAGGGGGTACTTATTCTTGACTGTCACCTCATTTGGGGCGCGGTAGTCTGTGACCAGGCAAAGGGACCCATCCTTCTTGGCTATAAAGAAGACCGCCGCTCCGCATGAAGAGAGCAAGGGGCAAATAAAGCCCTTATCAAGCGCGTCCACAAGGTGCTGGTGGAGGGCTTTGTCTTTCTTTGGTGTAAGACGGTATAATGGTTGTTCTTTAGGTAACAATCCTTGAAGTTGTACAGCGTGCTGGATCTCCCGGGGAGGAGGTAGTTGTTCAAGTGTCTCACTGAACACGTCCTTGTACTCCTCAAGGAGTGCAGCAAGCGCTGGTGGTGGTGAAGCAGTCAAGGGAGGGACCGCAGATGGTTTGGCGTGGATAACTCTGACTGAACATTGGTTGAAGTCTAGTTTCCCCCCTTGAATATGTTGATTCTGTCTCTGTTATCCTAACAAACATAGTATCATGCAGTAACTTGCTCATTTCCACAGAGTATATCTGGAATCCCACCCCATTTCTATTAAGGATGATGACAGAGGTATCCCAGTCAATGTAAGGACAGTTGTGCTGAAGCCAGTTGAGGCCAGCAATTACGTTGTGGCTGAGCCCTGCCATGATTAGCCCAGAGAGCTTAACCTGGATGTTCCCCATCCTTACAGAGAAGGGTACCGTCTCATGGGTGATTGCAACTCTATGGGAGTCAGCTACTTGTACTTCCTTGAACCTGCTAGGCACTTGGTCTAGTTTTTGGGAGTCAGCAAACGCCTGGTCCACCATAGTGTGGTTGGCCCTGGTATCTACCAGTAGCTTGTGGGTGTTCCCACAGAAACAGAAGGGATAGGATAAGCGGGTTACTTTATTGGAGAAGTGACTTGCTTGTAGTACAGGGTTGTCACTGTGGACTTGTAAGACGTCCAGGGCTTTGGCTTTATGGATGTTATAGTTGCAGGGGTTCTTTGCAAGCAAGGATTGAGAGGATGGGTCAGGTGGGGTTGCAGGACCTTTTGTTGCTACAACCCCCAGGCTTTTCCCTGCTCCTCAATCTGCGCTAGCTGGAGCTCCCTCTTGTGAGGGTGTTTAGTCCCATTATCCTGCTGACAGGGCTGGTGGCGGCCCACTTGATTGTGGCCATTGCCAGATGTTGTAAAAGGTTGGGATGGAGAGTCACTGGCCCGGCAAAAGCCCATTGAGGCCTGGTTGTTAGCCTCCACAATGGCCTTGTATCATTCATTGATGGAGGTGCAGCGACCTACGGGGACCCACTTGCAGATATGGGGTTTTAACCCATTGATGATGAGAGTGAGTAGCATTGCATTTCTGTTGGTCACAGCTTTGGGGGTGGCAGCAAGAGCTTGTTGCCAGGCAGCAAGGTACTCAGGAACGGACCCAGTTTGTTTGATTGCTAGAAGAGGAGTCCCCACGACAATGGGGGAGAAGGTTTTGCTGTAGCAGGACTTTGTAGCATATCAGAATGCCGCCCAGGTAACGTTGAGTTCCTGAATGGCCCAGTTGGTGAACCACATAGCGGCAGGCCCCGTGAGACGGCCAGACACAGTGGCAACCCACATGGGCTCAGGAACCTGACAGATACAGAGGCAGTTTTCAGTAGATTGGAGCCAACTGACAATATTGGCTCCCTCAATGCCCCCCTCAAAGGATTCTAGCTGAAGGTTGAGCATGCGTTGGGACAGGTCTGACTGGGGAGGGGTGGCGCTGGCATCACACTGTCCGAGGCAGAGCCAATTGTACCCGCTTTTGAGAACTAGCTGGTCTTGATAGATGACGTACCTGTTGGGGATGTCCCTCTTGGGGATTAGCAGTAAAGTTTCTTGTTGGGGAGTAGCCACACGGCCTGTACTCTGTCCTTTCTTAGGGGGAATTTGTTTTAGGTAGGCTGTCAACCTACCGCTGCTACCACTGTTGCAACTGAACCAATGAGGATTCAGCATTTGGGATTGGGGAAAACAACAGTCTAATAGAAAGGACAGAATAATAAGAATAAGGTATTGTTTATTGTAGAATATTGTGATTAATATACCATATGGGGAAAGCCACAAGGCCATAAGGCCACAAGGGGGTGGCATAGTGGGAAGTTCCATGTAAGGTTCAAAGCCAAGGAATAACTTGTGCAGGGATTAGCAAGTCAAATTGGTAACGCTCCTAATTAGGATGAAGCACCCACCATTCAATATTGCCATCAGATTAATTCATGTTGTTAGATATGTCAAGGGGCAACTCATTGAGCGCCCCCTGTGTATTGTAAGATACGTTAGCAGGCAAGTCTGAAAACTTGGTTGCAACACTAATACAATAGGCTCTTGGCCTATTTATCTTAGAGTGTTTGGCCTAACAGCCCAGTCCACTTTGGACTCTTCTAGATGTAATGCAGATGATGGTTCTTATGACAGCTCTCTTTTTCTAGGATTTATTTAAAGTTTTAGAATATTAATTTTTATAAGAAGCATGTTTGAGGTGGTTGTTGAGGTGAACTAATTAATGATTAGTAATTGCATATTCCATTAATTAATTTCAATGCATGTGTGGCGGATCCAGGTCCAACCAGTCCATCCTGCCATTATCCTGCCCTTGACTCTTATTGCCATTATCTTCCTTTGACAAAGCTTCAAAGAGCTTTGTCTCCATATAGGCAATTTTATGGGACAACACTTTGTTATCATCCTGCCAACAGGCCATGATCTCACCACTCTTTTCCTCCCTTGCCCTTAAAGCACAATTTCATAATTTGCCTTTGCTTTCACTTGTTGTAAGATTTCATCCCATCCTACTAACAGGTTTCAGGAATCCCATGCATAGATTTGGTTTTCTTGGGCAGGAGTACCTTCTTTTTCAAATTAATTGTAATATAACTCTTCACACACAGCCTTTACTTCCACCAAGGAGTCCTCAGGCACAGTCTTGGTGACCTCCAAGCTTGCCCAAGCTTCCTCCAACAAACTTGTAGGAACCTCTTTCCTGGCAGCAGCAGTTTCCACACAAAGTACTCCAAATTTGGCCCTTTCAAAATTTAAAAAATAAGGCATAATAATTGAAAAGGTAGTTGAGAGGAAAGCATCAAAATTGACAATATATATTTATTAAAGTGTAGCTGTTTTTACTTATATACCATTTAGGGCATATTCAGCTGAAAACCCCTCTGGTTCCTGAATCAACCCATGATTCATCTCATGTGGTCTATGAAATTTGAGTCATCCAAACCTAGATCTTTACATAAAAGATCACCAATATCTCTCAACCTATGAGAATCAACCTACAATGGGAAGAAGTCACCTGACTCCATTCATCCCAATGTACCAATTCAGCATGGAGCTTCCTCAGCTCCTGGCGCCAAAATCCTGTAGATTAAACATCCCAAAACTCAGCTATTAATGTCCCAACTGGGAACAAGCTGATTAACCCTGAATTCCAAGCCATCCTTACCTTTATTTAGTTATCTTTGCATTTAATGGTTTTTTGCCTTAAAACCCATTAAAACGCTTTGAAACTCAAACCAGGCGCCACTGCAGGGCCCAGGAACTTTCCCAGGCGGCGCCACAGCGTCCCAGCGCCTCAGCACCTGAAAAAAATTGATAGCAGCGCGGCGGCGCTTTTAACCCAATGAATTTGCCAACGCAGTGCTTTTAAACCACAATTTGGGGGTTTACTTATGGTTGATCTCAACCAAAAATTCTTGACACAGTCAAGGCAATTTAATCAATATAATTAAATCCTCATTAATTATATTCCTGTGTATTTATTAATTAATCTTCCTGATTAATTTAATTGTTTTTGAGACATCCTGTCTCCCAGATTGACTCAGCCAATCTTGCCGTCTTTTCTTTTATTGAACCTAGATATCCAGTTTTCAGGAATCTTAACCTTAAGACTTCCAATCCAACCTATCTACATGCAATAATAAGAAAAACAGAGATAACTTTATATTTCAGAGCATTTATTTGTCCAAATACTCAATAGTGACTGTTGTACGGTCACAGCATGAAATGCTAATGCCAGGATATGATTTGATCACTGATTCCACAAACCTGCAGCCCACATTATTTTGTTGAAACCCTTCCTAAGAGCAATTAACTGCTGGACCGTTTTATTCTGTTAAACCTGTTAATTAGTCAATATCCAGAAATCCTGACACAAATCATTCACTAGTAGGGCAGGAGAGAATTCTGTCTGTCTCAGTATCACAATCAGGATAAATCAAGTGGTAGCTTCTGGAACGTATGAAATTGACTTATCCTTGTTTATAGAGATATGATAACTCAGATACTTGAGTGCAATGCCAGCCAAATCTCTGTACATACCTATTAGATGCAAGTGCAATATTTAAAGAGTCAGTACTTTGCAATCCCAACAACAACAGTTGTGGCACAGGTGGCAGGCATACGCTGGGACTTTGGAGGAAGTGTGGTGCAAGAACAAGACCAATCTTTCTCCAACCATGAAGATGATAATTGATAAAACTTTATATGAAAATCATATCATTACGTCATTTAATAAACTTTTAGAGTTTTATCCCCTGTTTGAAGGGCAGGGACTCTGTTTAACTGTTTAAATGGTATCATAATCCTGATGGACATCAAGGTAAATACCTGGGACACAAAGGGGCTGCAAAAAAGCTGTAAAATTACTCCAGCACCTGGACAGAACCAAGATTGCTTCTTTTTACAGCTTGATAGAGAATATAATACAGGACACTGTGATCCTAGCAACCATCTATGAGATTACAGGTCCATCCAAAAGGTTCTCCTGGTAATTTGGATCAAGGTTTGCTTTTCTCAAGCAGTTATGAAGACTCTACCCAAGGGATTATGACCACTTATGCAAGGTCTATTGGAATATTTAATTTTCCCAGAAGCAATTTATGTAATATCATCAAGCTGATATTCAATAAATCTTCATTATATTCTTATTGTAAGATTTTTAATAATGAAATCATGGCAGCTAGTCTTAAATATATATATTTGCACCTTAATTTTATTATTTTTATTTGGATAATAATTTTTAGCCAGCACAATGTATAGTACTTAATTAAATGAATTTTAATATGATTCAAATATTGTCAGAACTTTCTGTTCTGCTATCAGACCTGGCAGTCTGGTTATGATTTGCTTTATTGAGTAATTGGGTAATCTTTGTCATTATGTGTATAGGATGCTTGTATGGCAACAAGCGTTAACTGCAACGTCTGTATGATCCTTGGATGGGCAACAACAGGCAAATCCAAGAGAGGCAATGTTTAAGTGGTTCTCTAAGCTGGAGGCTTGATAAGGTTTTCAAGCCCTGACTACAGTCTTTGAACTTGGATTTTTCTACTGTGAAAATGTTCTACAGTAGGATCTTCTTAAATTTGTCTGCTTTCCATTAATTCAATGGAAGGGCTTTTATAGAGCTTGCGCTCTCTTGCCAGGATAATATCATCTGGCGCTTCTAACTCTTGCTCAGTCAGTCTTTCCATCCCCAGACCGCCAGCATCAACCCCCAGAGTCAGGCATCCATACAATGGCATGAGATTCAATGTAATAGTACCCTGCGTTGGGTACTAATTGACATAGAGTAATGCATAATCTATTAGCGTGCCAGCAGTGGCGGCGCTAATTAATGGCTCTATTTTTAGAACATTGTTAGTCAGTTCCCCAGGCAACCTTTCTTAGCATGAATTTTCAGTGGCACTGGCAAGTTGCCAGTGTGAATTGATCACAACCCTTTCTAGTCCTCAGATAAATCCATGATCTTCTTAGTACTTTGTTATGGGACTTATTCTACTGCTAACCTGGCAGATTGCTAGAGTATTTTTTTATAACTTTAGCCAATTGGGAATACAGTCATAATTTTAGGTCTAAGATATTCCTGGTTGTTCTTGTAATAGTTGATCCAAATCTTCTTTTTTAATGCTTCTTAGATCAATTAAGCCTTCTAGTAATACATTAGAAGCTTCTATAATTAATGGCTTGGCAGGTTGCCAAGATTAACCAAGGTAGAGCAAAGTCAATATAAATTCCTGACAAATATTAAGCTAAAATAGAATAAAAATATAGAATAATCTCTTAAAAAGATAAAACAATACTTTAAAATAATTAGCAGAATTCAAAGAAAAGCAGGTGTTGAGTTCATACTTTTTGAAAGTATACAAGACAAATAAAGGGGAAATTCAAAGAAGATAATGATACTTTATTTGATACAGAAGAGGTGTATTATATAGTATTCTGATAAGCCACATAGTGTTTATTTACGTCATGAGGTTTTTCCAAGCAGTTTTTCTCATATGATAAATATTTTTAATCCTTTGCAATATTGGGATATGAAAGTTGTATCACCTAATACTCAACAGATGAGAATTTATCAGAGAAATGATTTGCTGAGAGGGAGTAACCAAATTTTTTATAACATCACCCTTGGGGTGCTGAAAAGCAGAGCTTTAGGAACTTTCATGAGATTATCTGAGAGGTACACTAGATATTGATCCAGTTTGGCCTTGAATCCTGGTAATTTTGAGTTCTTTTGGGATTTTATGGCCTTATATAGATGGAGTCTATTGTGATGCATAAGCTTTAATCATATTTTATTACCATTTCCTTTGATGATATAGTTATTGTTGAGTCTGACTCTCTGATGATGCATGGTCCTTACAGTCCTAGATCTGGTTTCTGCTCATTATTGACTACACATGTTTTATATCATGTTTAAAATCTCAACTTGAAGGGGTATAGCTTCTCATTTGATTCTTTGATTTTCTTTTTCCAATGATCTTGTATTTCTTTTTTTATATTGGACTTTTTCTCCAGGTATTTTCTTAGGTAATGATGGAATTAGATTCAGGGTACAGTTTAAACTTTCAATTTTTGTCTATATATCAGCTCATGAGGGATTTTCCCGTGTTTTGGTTGATTCAGGTATGGCAGATGTTGTTAATTCTCATATTCACGCTCTTTTAATTTTTCCTTTTGTGAGTTCTCTTGAGGACAAGTCTCTTGCTTTTGCCTTTTGCCTTTTTCCTTTTTCCTTTGAAATGAGTTGAATTCCAAATATAGAAATACAGTTGTTTGTCTTCCTTGCCCTGCACAACTCACTCACCACACTCATACCTGTGGCAAGTGATCCCACTGTAACTATATTGTTTTGTGGTAGCATCAAATGATACATATTCTATTTTTATAACCAATAAAAATAAAGTTCTATTCACATATTTTTCTTTGTGTCTTACAGTAATTTGGTGCCTCTCTATAGCCACAATCAGCAGAGATTTATTATTCAGGGCCACAAGATAATTTCTTCACCTTCCCTGCCAACTAACCCAAGGCTTATCACAAATCCAATCCTAAGGTTATGATTTCATGTTGTGTGTATGTGCTGCACCTCAGAACACAACAGCATACCATGAGAGCTGTTAGGATCATGTCTGTTAAAGTATGAGGACTTTTAGAAAATAGCTTACTTAGCACTTTCACAAGATATCCACTAATTTTCAACTCTGCTATTTGATCAAGGATGATAGGAACTGCTGACATTGTGCTTTGTGTTATTTACAGCAAACTAGATTTTGGTAAAATTGGTAGTGAGCTTGGTGCCTCCATCTGTGATGAGGGGGTTGTGGTTTTCAACTTTGGATACTATTCCATTGCCAATGACTTATAAACCATCATTTCATTTGTACTCTTTATTGTTTTTACCTAAGGGCATATAATTTTATATTTTATGGCTGTGATAATGTATATATGTCCCTTATTTCAGTTATGGATCCCACAATTTTCATTGTCTATGCATTGAATGCATATGAGACTCTTTTATTGACTACTTCAATTGCAATCTTAGCTATCTTTGATTGACTTCAATAATATTAATAATATTGGGTTAGACTAAAAAACCCATAAACCCATTAAGATTTAATATCAGAAACTGCCAGTCATCCCCCTCACACTTTTAAATTATCAGTCTAGATCTGTCAGGAATCCATCCAGTGGTGGGTTCTGGATAACTGGCAGGCAGCCTGTGGGTCCAGAGGGAAGGGCCCACCACAGGATAGAGGCCAAATTTACAATATATGAGAGGGATTTTCCAAGAATAGCTCAAAGCCTGCTGAAGGGCATCATAGAATTAATCAGGCCCATAAGGATGATGTAAAAGACGCCAAATATCTGAGTTGAAGTGGATTCTCTGGGTGCTGCTGGCTCTTGTGAGAGGTTGGACAGTCAGGCCGCGGGGTTAATGGGGGAGTCATGGGGACTAGATATGTGGGCAGGTGGTTATACTTGTTGCAAAATAGCAAGGACAGTATGATAATTTACTTTCCCTCACAGCCAATGAGCTTGGTTTCTCTGGTTTGGGCTTCTGGGTTGTATAAAAGAATCTCTTCAAGGGTGAACTCAGTGTAGTCTGAGTTTGAAGATACTCAGTGAAATGGATGGGGCTGTACGGGACTCCAGGGGGACAGTATAACTTGGGTGGCTGGTCTGTAGCTTCTTGATAATAGTTGTTTGTGAGGGCAGGGCTGGAGTGATCAAAATGTATATGATAAAGTGCTAAAAAAATATAAGGTATAACCTGAGTGAACCAAAGGTTCATAACACTTTATTGTAAGAATGACAATGAGCATCTTCTTGGCATCTCCAGGGTATAAGTATGCTCATCAAACTTGGGAAAACTTTTGCAATTTCTTGTGGCCCAAGGGGTGGCACTTACCAGGGTTTGCACATTCACGGGGGTGCCATAAATTGCTAAGTCCTCATTTTCTGGATTGGGGCAGGGAATCTCAAATTCCCCTTTTGAGGCAATGAGTTTGTCATCTCTTTGTGTCCTTGGTCTTGGGGTAATGTGGGTGGTGTCTCATTAGCAGCAGCCCAGGAGATTGCAGGGACATCATTCAGGTTGTTGATCTTATTAGCTGGTCCAAGGAAATTCCCCAAGAGGCAGTGTTTGAGAGGTAGAAAGTACCCCACTGGCTGGTCTTAAAGGTTTCTCCAAAGTTGAATTTACTTCTGGTTCAAGCCCAGAAAAATGCAGGCGGGCTGATGGCCTTCAGGGGTCTGAGGTTTAATCCCAGAAATGGGATTCTATCTTGCTTATTGATATTAATAAAATGTCACTTGTGAAAATATCCCTTAAGTTAACAATGTTGGTATTGGTGGCTATCTGCTTCTGTTTATCTTTTTGGATTTATCTGCAGAACATCAACTCAAATTGACAGCTTTAAATTACTCTTTAATATATTTCAAATCTGTTAAAGTGATCAGAAACTTTGACTAACCCTATGCCCTATATTATTAGTTGGTTTAAAACTAGACATTAACTTGCATCATCTTTATTGATGGCCCAAACTTAATACCAGTATTTAGGCACTACAGTAGCAATTTAAATACAGGCAAACTTTCCAAAAAAGTTTTTCCCTCTCAGGTTTTACTTTCTCATGCCATTAATAACACTGCACACCATTTTTATGACTGATCTCTACCTGTAGACCATAAAGGCCTTGTTTTACATCTTTTTAGGGGCTCTAACTTCATATTCAGACAAGTCTTGGCTTTTTCTGCCTCCTTTCTGCATATTCTCAAAAAGATTTAAATCAATGATATACAAGCCAACCAGTCTTATATTTTTGTTGTTCTAGCAACACCATATGAAACACCTTTTTATAAACTTTCTGGTCTTGTTCCTTAGTTTATTTTTAAAAATTAAGCAGCTAGTTAACTTCAATCATGAAGGTCAACTTAGTATGCTTCTTTTGCTATCTGTTTCTTTGCTTCTTCAGTCTTTCCAGTCAAGAGGAAACAATGGAGCATAATTGGATAAACTTGTTTCCTGTTAAGCAACGCTCCACTTTTGCTCTGCCTAATGGTTAGAAAATTACAATACCAGGTATTGGGGCCACAAGTTAAACTATGGGAAACTACTTCTTCAGCTCCTGGCAAAGATCCTCCATTAGTCTTTCACAGTGCTTCTTTTTATTTAATCATGCTCTTGTCTGGTTATTATCTGTTAGTATGCTTCAGTAGTTTTATAGAAAGATTCTCCTTCCTTGGACATCTTAGCCATCCAGAAACAGTGGCCCTACCTGTTGGATCAGTAGTAGTGGTCTTCAACTTGTGAGCTTTATTTTACAGAGTAGCAAAGTTGTTTACCACCCAGTATATCCCTGACAAACAGTTGGGTCACAGAGACCATAATCACATATTTGGATGATGCTTTAGATTGGATATAATTTTCACATGATTTAAATCAGTTTAGTACCTCCTTGATGTTACCCAAAATCCTTTACCACTAGAGAAAGATCTTAAGATACCAATGTAGGTCCCTTCTATAGGTATTTTCTAAGTCCTTGCAATAACAAATAATGGTATCAATACTTTGTGCTGATAAGATGTAGGATACAGTACCATCACTTGGTATCATTCAATTTAGTGTACCATAGATGTTTTCAAAAATATGTTTGCTTATAAGGAAATTTTCTTGAGTTGTAATGGCTTTAACAGGTGAAACCCCTTCTTGAGAATTCTCCATAATTAACATTTACCAACTTTGATCTTTGCTGTTGATGCAGAGCAGGTGCTTACATCATAGCTTTAAAAGGGCATCTATGGTAAGTATCTCTTTATATGGTTTTTAATCAATAATAATGGGATACCTTTAGATAAGGCTCATCCATCCATCTTGCCTGCTTGAGAGATTTTGTTGTATTTTGAAGGCTGCTGGTGATTTATGGCCAGTTATAACTCTGCATATCTGTGCTCTTTCCAGGCAACACTGCCATTTCCTTATAAAATGAACAATTTCTATCAGCTCTTTGTCATGGATGAGGAATCTCTGTTTGGCATATGGTAGATTTCTTGATATGCGTGTAACCAAGAGAAACTATCTATCTGTTGTCTGGATTTGAAGTAAACCATCAGTAGCATAGGTAAAGGCATCTATCTCTAGCTTTCAGATTTCCTTGTGGTTGGTATGTTGAATTATGAGTGCTGTGATCATGCAACCTTGAGCTGTCAAAAACGCTGATCCCAATACAGAGCCCAGAAAAAAGTTGTCATCTTGCTTATAATTGGTATAATGGGCTGGTAAATACTCCCCAGTCTGGGACAAATCTTCTGAAATATGCTATAATGCCTATGAAGTTATGGAGCTTGCTCTTATTCCTGGTGGTAATATGTCAGCTACAGATCTTATTTCCCCAGGATCAGGCTTTACCCTAACCTTGCTTATGATGTGTCCTATTAATGACAACTGGCTAGAAAATAGCTCACATTTGAATTGTTGGACAGTTGATTGATCTTTTTATAGAGCATTAAGCACTATAAACCTATCTTTTCAGGGCTCTTCTTGGTTGAGGCGTTAGTTGATTATATCATCTGAGTTATGATGGGTCTTATCTCAATGCAATCTTTTAAGATGTTGTTAATCAATGGCACAAAGATGCCAGGGGCATTGGGATTTCAAAGCTTAACCCCATGTATTTAAAGGCTACAAATATGGTTATGAAATATCTTTAGGGATGTCTTCATGTTTGGCTTGGATTTGATCATATCCTGCTCCAGCTCAATCCTTTTAAATAAGTGTGAACCTTCTAGAGCATCAAAGAGATTATTAATTAGAGGAAGGGGATACCTGTTCTTAACTGTTACTTTATCAAATCTCTATAGTCAGTGATAAGGGTGAATTACCTTCCTTGGCCACAAATAATCCCATCTCATCAAACAGTGGCTTACAAGTAAATATCAGTCCACTCTCTAGAGATTTGCCTAGATACTCCTTTAAGGTGACATCTTCATGTGATGTAAAGCGGCTACAGATCTTGCTCTGGGGGTGTTTTCCTGGAGCTTAGCATGGTTCTGAACTTCTGAGCCAGTGGGAAGGTTGGTTAGTTTCCTTAGGGGATGCAAGAAAATCCTGGGGCAGGAAGATTGTCAAGATTTTTGGATCTTGAAGAAGAAGAAGTATAATTTTTATTGTTCATATTAGGTATATTGGGATATGTGAACCTGTATGAAGACAGATGTGCTTCTATTGGTGTGAATAGGTATGGCAACGGGCTGTGTTTCATTGCTGGTTAATCTGAGGGATGGGAAAGTCATGTGGCCCTTTGGAGATGCGACACTGTCAGTAGTGGTTTGGCAGAAATTTGAAAGTATCAATAAGTTGCTCTTCTGTACTTTGACACTGCTACTATTTGGACTAGTAGTGATGTTGAAGGGTATTAAATTGTCTGCCTTCCAAGTGATCTTGGAAGGACTCTTTATAGTTGACAGCTAGCAGCCAAACTGGCGTCTAGCTGCGGACAACTCTTACTAGCTAGCCTATCATCCCCAAGCTACTAGTTTCACTCCCTAGAGTTGGATCCCAAAACCTGAATAAGGTTTTAGATGAGGTAATATTCTAGGCTGCTAATTTCTCCTCTTCAGCCTAGATATACCTTGACTTAGTTATGGCAAACTAAGTTGACACCCAATTTGGCTGTCCTGCCCTTGTGTTTGGTATAATGTGCAAGATTTGCACAGGCAGTCTTCTGTCTCACTTCTCAGTGAAACAGGATGTTGTAATTCCCTGTTTCAATCTCTGGGTTGGGTCTGCGTCCCTATTTGGAATCCGGAATCCTTAGCATCTAATTATAAAAGCTTCTGGATTGGCCCATGACCTGAGTCCCAGAATGTCTCAGGTGTCTTCTGACTTGAAAACTATATCAATCTTATTTTAGTTTCTCTGTATTCCAGAATAGCTGTGTCACTCTGGCTGTGATCCTTCCAATGTCAACCCACAGCTTCAGTGATAGGGATATGGATCAGTCAACCCTAATAGATCAGGATTTCCTGAGAAAGATGTTCCAGCAACTATTTTTCCATTGACTGAGTTTCAGTCAATTTGGATCCAGCTATGATTTTCTTCATGTGTAAATTTTTACATTGAAACAATAAAAAGATAATAAATAATAAATTCTTCCCTATAAAAGTTATTTTTTGAAGCTTTTGATGCTCTTATTTTATTCCCCAGCAGTGAAATTTAATTCAATTAGCTTTAAAAAGGTAAAGATTTCAAGTTAAGACTCTTAAATACAAAAAAATAGAATTAAAAGTAATTAGTTGTGTGAGCATAGCTTTTATTAGTAAATGGAGTATATTTAAAATTTTGATTTATTGTAAATTTAAAAAAGTTATATATGAAGAAAATCATAGTTGGATCAAATTTGACTGAAACTCAGTTGACTGAAAACTATTGACGGGATATCTTCCTGCCCCAAGAGATTGATATTTGGTGATATCGGTGTAGCGGGTTTAACCAAAGGTTGGTTTGGTTTAGGAAGCTATTAAAACATCAAAGCTTTTTTTAGAGACTGGTCTTAATAGATTTATGCCGTTACATATTATACCTGCCAAGCAGAGTTTAAGGTGAGCATGTGAAAACAAGATATTTGTTCGTGACATATTTATTTGCTGGATATCCAACTTATGGCTATAATCAACCAAAGCTTAGTGGTTTACTATACAAAGGGATCTGCGAGAATGGCGTAAAGATACCCACCTTCGGTGGCTTCACCACCAAATTTATAAGCAGGATCATTATACGTACCCCTTCCTGATATGTCAAACCTTCCATGGATGTTACCAATCCTATCTGTCTTCACGGTGGTGTTGTCACTAGCTGGTCTGGCCTTGACAACCATAATAAACCGCTTGACAAACTCGGGAGCAGGCATTCGAAAACAATCCTCGGCATTGCGGAATGCATCGCAGACGTCAGGACTATAAAAGTAGGAAAAACTGTCGGTGGGACGTTTGTGGGAAGATTCTCCTGGTCCTCTTAGCATATCTCTTAAAAGCGCTGATAATACAGACATCTTGACAACAGGAGACTGGCCTCGTTCGACGCGTTCGCGGTTGATTTCATCAAAAAGACTCGCCTGGCAAGAGACTCCAACGACCAACAGACTGATAAACTTCATTTGTGTTTTATCAATTATCGCAACGTACTTATAGTTGCTCTTGTTCAAAGTTCAACTTTGATGTCATACAAACGATGCTTGAAGAAGTCATAGAATCTTCTATAGTCCCCCTTAGAAGGTTGGATTATCCAGTCATTTCTATTAGAAAATAACCCAGCATTGGACTTTCTTTATAATAACTCTGTGATGAAACCGTCTCATTCCATTTCCATCGTTCAGCATTTTGGAGCACATCGCATTTATTGGATGCGTGAGCTGAGACCTACATCGCCATGCTTTCTTGGTTTACCCACATCTTCGCTCTCTAGAAGCGAAATATTCAATCACTTGACTCTGGCTTCTGCTGCTACTAAGAGTTTCTATCAATATAGCTGATTGGCCAAGTTTCCTACTTGATTGAACATCAACGTATTTTCAGCACAGGAATCTTAACAATACATCTCAAATGTACTCATTGGCATAAACCCATATGCTCCACATCAGAACAGAAGATAAGGGTCCAACACATTTACAATAAGTTTTGTCATGTTTATCTAAAAAGGATATCGGAAATTAAATCATTTGCATTTCAAATTAGACAATATTATAGCTAGATAGAGCATCAAAAGTCAAACAACCCTAGCCTTCAAAAATCCCAATTGAACTCTAAAAATATCTAGCTTTTTTCTACATGATACAGCTCTATATAGCCCAGCTCAGCTGATCTCCAACGATTTGATGGCTGAGAGACGCAACGAATGAACCACTATCCAAAATTCTAATTCAAACACATATATCTAATGCCTCAAAGTTCAAACTGGCCCTTTTTATTGATACTGTAGATTTACAACATGTGGGGAAAATTGCGGGATTTTCATATCCTACACCCAAATTTCAAATAAAAATGCAAGCAGCTCAGCTGAGTTAAAAATATAATGCTTGATAAAGCCAGCCATTCAATTTAACATTTTCAATCCATTAAAGTCTGCAAATTACACATCCTGAATGCAAATAATTCAACTGGTGTCACACAAAACTCATTAAGAAGATGTGGGATGCACGGATCAGCAATGCGAGATTCTATTATATGGTTTGATATGCTCTTTGACT
This sequence comes from Entomophthora muscae, assembly GCA_014839935.2. Taxonomy (NCBI): domain Eukaryota; kingdom Fungi; phylum Entomophthoromycota; class Entomophthoromycetes; order Entomophthorales; family Entomophthoraceae; genus Entomophthora; species Entomophthora muscae. Next base: position 31,484 of record QTSX02005023.1, on the reverse strand, counting down.
CTAACTAGGCATAGACAACCTGAAATAGCTAGCAAACATGCATTTGTAGGATTGTCAAACCCAAGAACTAAATTTCACAGCAGAAGTCAAAGGATCTGGTGCAGGTTCACCCTGATTCTTTTGGTAATCACAGGTCTCCTTGAACAATCACCTAAATTATTTTCTAGGGTGGCTAAAATTTAGATGCATAATATTTACCAAATTAGATATAATTAATAAGAGGATTACATCTTTTAGTCAATTTTATTGTCAAGTTCATTTTTTGCTAAAATATTATTATGCCTTCTGCTACCAACCAAAGTGACAAACTGTATCCTGGTTTTGATGAAACTGTTCAGAAGTATAACAGGTCTGTCAATGGTGAATTCCAAGTCAATATCAACTTCTAATCCAATGACCCACTCAGAGCACTACACAAGAGTATGTCTCATCTCCTGCCGCATCTACTATTTTCTTGTTTGTGCATCATGCACAGGCAGTTGCTAACCAAATCCTATATATGGCACTGGCACCAAGAAGCAGTCAATCAAACCAGTATCAAAACTTCATGGTTGATCCCTAGCAAGGTTCCGCACAAGAGCATCTGTGACCCTCAAGCCAACTGCCTCATGACCTGTAGCCAAATGTGGAAGTCAACTCAAATGAATAAATCTAGCAACAAGAACTGGTGACAATCACAGCCCAGTAGACAGCTCCATTTGGCGCTTTACTCATTACAAGAATCACACCACCCTTTATTTAATCCAACAGATTGATCATCACAATCTTGTTTTTTTATAATGATTCATCTTAGTTATATAATTCCAATATCTCAATAAAGATAATTATCTAGTTTTCAATAATTTTTCCCATGTAATCTGCTAGTACAGCACAGTTATGACATTGGGGCCTCCTATTAAAGACTTTGATGAAGGTTCTGTCATGTGTTGCCTCAAAATCAACCAATAAAGTGGTATGATAGGGAAGGGACTCTGGGGCCTTTTGGTTGTGGTCTGCTCCTGAGTAAACTCTGGATTGGCCTTCTTCTTTTTGCAGCCCCTCCTGTAAGGGTTAAATGGCAGGCTGTAAGATGCAATGAAAAACAATGTGGATAAAATAAGCAAATTGTCAATTGCTTCAACAGCACTAAACCAAATTGATAAAAGGGGGTTACTGATTTTGCACCTTTGTGAGTGTAACAAATGGCAGACATTAGGACCAAAATTAAGAGCATTAACTGAAGAGAAAAATTGGAGGACAAAGCCAGAGGGACCAAAGGGTACAAAGCAGGCCAAGGCGCGGTCAAGGAGTCTGCAGCAAACTGAAAGAGGGCGGCCAACATACTGTCAACCACGGGGGTCACAAGACTAAGATACTCTAACATGGGGTTTTTGGAGACTTGTTATTTTTATTCTTCAGGGAAATATAGCTATCTTGAAACAAGTTTCTAGAGGGGATGAGAAAAGTCTTAAGAGAGTTCATAATGGAAAAGGAGGGGATTCTGCGGCATCTGATTGGCTGGCAAGAATTTTTCAGCAGTTGGAGGGCCTGCACTGGAATTTGAGGCAATGGTGCCATAATTAGAAAAATTCCGGCAACCAGGGTTGCAACCAAGTTTCCAGACTTGCCTGCTAACATATCTTACAATACACAGGGGGCGCTTGATGAGTTGCCCCTTGATGTGTCTAACAACATGAATTAATCTGATGGCAATATTGAATGGCAGGTACTTTATCCTAATTAGGAGTGCTATCAATTTGACTAGCTAATCCCTGCACAAGTTATTCCTCGGCTTTGAACCTTACATAAAACTTCCCACTATACCACCCCCTTGTGGCCTTCCCCATATGGTATATTAGTCACAATATTCCACAATAAACAATACCTTATTCTTATTATTATGTCCTTTTCATTGGACTGTTGTCTTCCCCAATTCCAAATACTGAATCCTCATTAGTTCAGTTGCAACAGTGGTAGCAGCAGTAGGTTGAGAACCTACCTAAAACAAAATTCCCCCAAGAAAGGACAGAGTACGGGCTGTATGGCTACACCCCAACAAAAAAACTTTTCTGCCAATCACCAAGGGGGACATACCTGATGGGTATGTTATCTATCAAGACCAACTAGTCCTCACTAGCATGTAAAATTGGCTCTGCCTTGGACAGCGTGACGCCAGCGTCACCCCTCCCCAGTCAGACCTGTCCCAACGCATTCTCAACCTTCAGCTAGAATCCTTTGCTGGTGGCATCAAAGGGGCCAACATTGTCAGTTGGCTCCAATCTACTGAACCCCACCTCCGTATCTGTCAGGTTTCTGAGCCCATGTGGGTTGCCACTGCATCTGGTTGTCTCACAGGGCCTGCCGCTGTGTGGTTCACCAACTGAGCCAGCCAGGAGCTCAACATTACCTGGGCAGCATTCCAAGATGCTGCCAAGTCCTGCTACAGTGAAATCTTCTCCTCCATTGTTGTGAGGACTCCTCTTCTAGCAATCAAACAAACTGGTTCTGTTCTTGAGTACCTTGCTGCCTGGCAACAAGCTCTTGCTGCTGCCCCCAAAGGCGTGACTAATAGAAATACAATGCTACTCACTCTTATCATCAATGGGTTAAAACCCCATATCTGTAAGTGGGTCCCCGTAGGTTGCTGCACCTCCATTGATGACTGCTACAAGGCCATAGTAGAGGCTAACAACCAGGCCTCAATGGGCTTCTGCAGTACCAGTGACACTTCATCCCAACCACGTACAACACCTGACAATGGCCATAATCAAGTAGGCCGCTGCCAACCCCGTCAGCAGGATAATGGGTCTAAACACCCCTGCAAGGGGGGGCTCCAGCTTGCACAGATTGAGGATCCCGGAAAAGCCTGGGGGTTGTAGCAACAAGAGACCCTGCAGCCCCACCTGACCTCTTCTCTCAATCCCAGCTTGCAAAGAACTCCTGTGACTACAACATTCATGAAGTCAAACCCCTGGATGTCTTTCAAGTCCACAATGACAACCCTGTACTGCAAGCAAGTCACTCCTCAAATAAAGTAACACACTTATCCTATTCCTTCTGTTTCTGTGGGAACATCCACAAATTACTGGTAGATACCGGGGCCAACCACACTATGGTGGACCAGGCGTTTTGCTGACTCTCAACAACTGGACCAGGTGCCCAGCAGGTTCAAGGCAGTATAAGTGGCTGACTCCTGCAGAGTTGCAATCACCCACAAGACGGCACCCTTTTCTGTGAGAATGGGGAATGTCTAGGTTAAGCTCTCTGGGCCAATTATGGCAGGGCTCAGCCACAACTTAATTGCTGACTTTGACTAGCTTTGGTACAACCGTCCCTACATCAATTGTGATACCTCTGTCATCACCCTCAACAGAAATGGGGTGGAATTCCAGATTTATCCTGTGGAAATGAGCAAGTTACTCCATGATACTGTGTTTGTCAGAATAACAGAGACAGGCTTGTACAATTTCAAGGGGGGAAACTAGACTTTAACCAATGCTCAGTCAAAGTTATCCGCGCCAAACCATCTGCAGTCCCTCCCTTGACCACCTCACCACCACCAGCGCTCACTGCACTCCTTGAGGAGTACAAGGCTGTATTCAGTGAGACACTTGAACAACTACCTCCTCCCCGGGAGATTCAGCACACTGTACAACTTCAAGAATTGTTACCTAAAGCACAATCATTATACCATCTTACACCAAAGGAAGATGAGATCCTCCGCCAGCACCTTCTGGACGCGCTTGATAAGGGCTTCATTTGCCCCTTGCTCTCTCCATACGGGGCGGCTGTCTTCTTTGTAGCCAAGAAGGACGGGTCCCTTTGCCTGGTCACAGACTACTTTGCCCTAAATGAGGTGACAGTTAAGAATAAGTACCCCTATTGTTGATTGACAACCTGTTTGACACACTTGTGGGTGTGAAGGTCTTTAGCAAGATTGATCTCACTGCAGGGTACAACCAGGTCCGCATTGCACCAGGGGATGAGGCAAAAACTGCCTTCTGCACACACTACAGGTTTTTTGAGTGTCAAGTCATGAACTTTGGAATGACCAATGCTCCTTCCTCTTTGCCATGTTGATGAACAAAGCATTTGAGGACCTGATTGGAAAATGTATGTTTGTGTACCTTGACAACATTATTGTCTTCAGTCAAGATCAAACCACACACCTCCAACACCTCTGTGCTGTCCTCAACACCCTTCAGAAAAACCAGCTAAAAGCTAAACCCTCCAAATGCAAGTTCCTCAAGTTGAAGCTGCTATTCCTTGGGCACACCATCTCTTCCCAAGGGATAAAGCCCAACCCTGCCAAAATCAAGGCAATCATCAGCATGCTGCCCCCCACTGATGTGGGCCAGGTGGGGACATTCTTAGGCATGATTGTCTACGTGCGCAAGTTCATTCTCAATTATGGGGAACTAATTGCACCTCTCACCAAACTCCTTAACACCAAACAGCGCTTTCATTGGACCCCTGTTAGAGATTGAGCCTTTGAAATGTTGAAACAAGACTCACAACAGCACCTGTACTGCAGTTCCCCAATTGAAACTTTCAGTACAAACTTGAGACTGATGCCTCTGATAGAGCCATAGAGGGCGTGCTAAGGGTAGAAACTGACAATGGTGTCTTCCTTCTTGTGATGTATGAGTCCAGGAAACTTACAGACTCAGAACAACGCTATCCCATTCATGATAAAGAGTTGACAGCAAATGTGCACTGTGTTGAGAAGTGGCGCTGTTACCTGGAAGGTGCTACCTTCCCACCCCGTGTTCTGACAGACCACAAGTCACTTCAGTACTTCAACACGCAGTCCCACTTGACACGCTGCCAAGCAGGGTGGGTTGAGCATCTATCCTCTTACCAGTTGTGCATCAAGTACATGCCTAGGAAGGAACTTGTCACAGCTGACGCCCTTTTGTAACTCTACATAGCATCCATCACTGAGGACAATGATTTGGACCCAGATTAACCCAAGCTCTTCCTCTGCCCCAAGGCAACTTGCTACAAGGACCTCAACTCAGTAACCATCTCCAAGCTGAAGGACAACAAAATTCAGTTCACCACCAATGCTGGTAATGTCTGCTGTCAGGCAGAGACAGGGGAAAAGATGCTGTACATTTCCACCACACAACAGGGTAACACAATATTGCACTAACACTGTTGTGTTCTGAGGCGCAGCATAGACACACAACAGGAAATCCTAACCTTAGGATTGGATTTGTACTAAGTCTTGGTTAGATGACAGGGAAGGCTATGTATTTACCTTGTGGCCCTGGAAGGATAATCTCTACTAGTTGTGGCTAGAGAGAGGCGCGGAAGTACAGAAGACACAAAGACAAAAATGTCAATAGAACTTAATTTTTATTGGTGAATATGAAATGGAATATATAGTGGTAGGAACACCAAAACACTACCTGGATGGTAGGATCACTTGCCACCAGCATGAGTGGGGCAAGTGAGTTGCGCAGGATCAAGAAACCAAACAATTGTACTTCCTGATTCAGTCATCAACTCATTTTGAGAGACAAAAATAAAAGCGAGATATTTGTCTTTGAAATGACCCACCAAAGGCAAAATTGAAACATGGTGAATAGCGGTATTCACAACATTGGCCTCTTCTAGATTGGCCTTAGGGGGGTGGTGTTTATAAAGGAACTTTGCGTGCACTCAAGAAAAAGGACAGCCACTGGAGAGGAGCTTTACAGTGTATTTAAACCCTTGTTTAAAGGTCACTTCTAAAGGGCCAATCCACAGAGAGTCCAGCTTATGTGCGCAACCACCTACCCTGTGTTGGTAGTAAAGTACATGGTCACCAAAATCAAATTCAGGTAGGGGGGAGCGTCCAGCATTATTGGGAGAAAGCTCAAGCATCTTAGTCTTGTATGCAGAGGTGTAGGCAGTGGCCTGTATATCAATTATGCGGTTGACTAGATCCTTGATGTGGTTGTCATGATTCAGGGCCTTATCAGAGGTAAGCAGAGGGCCCCCAAGAGCAATGAGGTAGTAGCCTCTTGCCCATACAGCATAGCAAAAGGGGAGAATCCAGTGACACAATGTTTGCTAAGGCGGTATGTAAAGAGAGCGGCAGGTAAGTATAGGTCCCAGTTGGCAGCGTCGGAGTAGGTGAGCTTCCTCATGATAGAGACCAGTGTTGAATTTAAACGCTCAATTGTCCCATTGGTAGAAGAATTGTAGGGGTCAGAGAAGGACTGGTGTGATCCTAAAGCTTCGACAACAGAGGTTACCAGCTTGGCATTAAAATTAGTCCCATTATCTGAGAGCAACACTTGAAGACAGTCATGGCGGTAGAAAACATCTTGTAACAGGAAAGCAGCAGTTGTCTTAGCTGTGATGTCCTTTGTAGGGCAATCCTCTACCCACTTGCTGAAGTGATCAACAGCAATCAGGATAAAGCAACACCCAGAACGTGAATGGGGGAGAGGACCTACCGCGTCAATGCTGACAGTGTGAAAGGCATGTTGCGGGGGAACTAATTTGAACTTTTGGGCAGCAGCTCAAAGCCTCTGCATCTGGCAGTTGTGGCAGCTAACTATGACATCTGAAATCAGCAGGCAAAGGTTCTCCCAGAAGTAATTCTTTTGAAGCCAGTCAAAGGTCTTGGCAATGCCTCCATGCCCAGTCTCTTTATGAGCTTGCAACACCAACAAGAGGCAAAGACTGGGTCGTACATAAGGCAGATACTGGTCTTGTACCTTCTTGAAGAGCTGATTGTTGTTTATGAGGGTATCTTTAGATAGCTTGGACAAGGCCAATTGGACATCTTCTGTCTCACTTTCCCAAGAAGAAGGGTACCCAATTAGTTTGTATAACCAATCAGCCTCTGCAGGATGCAAAGCAAGAATGAACATTCTGGAAAGCCCATCAGCGTTCTGGTGTTGAATCCCAGGGCAATGGAGCATAGTGAAATTGTATCCTTGCAGACGTAGAGCCCATCTAGCTAGGCGCCCTTCAGGCTCCTTAAGCTGTTGTAACCACTTAAGCAAAGCGTGGTCAGTGACAACTGTGAAGTGGGTACCATATACATAGTGACAAAACTTCTTTACTATATGCAACACAGCATGATACTCCTTCTCTGTGACCCTATAGTTCTTCTCATGTTTGTTTAGCATGCGGGAAGTATAAGCCACAGGATGGTCTACACCCTCATTGTCTAGTTGGGCCAGAATAATTCTATAGCAAGATTGCTAGTGTTGGTAAACAGGATGAACTCCTTATCAAAGTCAGGATACACTAGGATGGCGCCTCTTTGAGTTTTTGCTTAAGGGTCTCAAAGGCTTGCTGCTGACAGGCAGTCCATTCAAAAGGGATATTATGTAACCGCTGGACTAGAGGTTCACTAGTATTAGCAGAGTCAGGGATAAACTTTCTATAGAAGCCTATTATCCCTAGAAAGACTTGTATCTATTATAGGTTAGTGGGTGGAAGCATTTTGTCAATGGCCTCAACCTTCTTAGTCATTGGGTGAATCCCTGTCTGGGTTACTTCATGGCCCAATAATTCAAGACGCTCTTTAAAAAGGCGCACTTGGAAGGCTTTAGCTTAAGGTCAGCCTCTTGAATTTTTATGAACACCTCTTTGGTATGAGCCAGGTGATTGGTGAAGGTAGCGCTGAAAACTGCTATATCATCCAAGTATACTAGGACGCACACCAACTTCAAGTTGTGGAGGATGGAGTCCATGGCCCTTTGGAAGGTGGCTGGGGCATTGCAGAGTCCCTGCAGCATGCAAGTAGGCTCAAAAAGCCCTTCAGAGGTAATGAGTGTGGCTTTTTGGCAATCCTCAGGAAACAGGTCAACTTGCCAGTATCCAGATGCCAGATCCATTGCAGAGAAAAACTTAGAGCCTCCAAGACGTCAGAGAGCATAATCAATACGTGGCAAGGGGTACAAGTCATTCTTGGTCAAAGAGTTCAATTGGCAATAGTCCATCACAATACAATGACCCCCATCCTTCTTCTTTAAGATGAGTAGTGGAGATGCCCAAGGATTTTGGGAAGATGCCAAGACCAGCGTCCAACAGTTGTTTGAGCTCTTTAGATACCTGAGCGTCCTCTACACGGCTGCGGCAATATGGTTTAGCACAGAAGGGAGGAGCGTTGCCAGTGTCAATCTGATGGATAACACCTTTGGGTGACCCATAGTTGGTACTGTCCTTAGCAAAGATGTCATAAAATTGGTCTAGCAAGTCTAGCACCTCTTTCTGTTGAACTGGGGACAGTTGTGGAAAGTCTTGCACAGTGAACAAGGATATGACTTGGGGTTCATCCTCAGGTAGGTTAAAATCTTAGAATGTGCCAAAGGGATGAAGAGACAGGACATCAGGAGCGCTCAACAACTTGCCATATCCAACAACCTGCCCCCTAGACACAGTCATGGGGAGTGCAGTCAGGTTGGCTGCCAACAATTGAACAGGGTCCTTATGGGAGACATCTAGGATTCTGGGACAAAGATAAGGTTTGTTGTGTCCTAATGAGGGGGGAGAGTAATACTCCATGAAAGTTCATTCAGGTAGCTTACATGATATCTGGGAGTCTAGGATGGCCTGGGAGCCAGGTGGGATGGTGATAGCAGACGTGTCTAGGAGAGGGATCCCTTCAGACGCAGGACAAGCCATGGGTGGACATTTCATGTTTGAAGAGTGGGTGTGATATTTGAGGTTGAAAACCCCAGTGGGATATTCCAAGGCACCTGTCTTGAGCCGTTTCCCAGGAACTTTAACCGGCTCTTCAAAAATCAGAGGGACTTTGTATCCCAGAATAGAGAGGTAACCATCTTTCAAGTTGATTATCCCATTATATTCCCTAAGGAGTTAGGTGCCAACTAAGAGATTGTAACTCTTGTTTTCCAAGACAACTGCTGGCGCAGCTAGGAGAAGCATACCAAACCGCATGGGTAGAGTGGAGTAAGCCCCTATGGCACGGGTCATAGACAGTCCAGCTGTGCTAAACAGCTGGTGATAATTAAGGTCAGGAGCAAGTTTGAGTTTCTTCACAAGCTTGGAGGAGACAATGTTGACTGGCAAGCCAGTGTCTAGAACAGCCTTGAACTTCACTTTTTGAATGGATATCTCTACTTGAGTGGTAGTGCAACCAAAGGGGGGAAGGACAGCCAATATATCTTGAGCCTCTGCTAGTTCCTTATCCCAATTCTTAATCATGCATATTAATCCTGGGAACTCCTTATAAACAGTTTGGAGAGGGAGTGAAACAGATACATTCTTGAAGACAGCATCAGCGGCCTCAGCAGCTTCTTCTGACAACTCCACTAGCACAGGGGACCTCTTAGCCTGAGTGAGGTAAGGGAAATAGACAACTTCTTTGGATTCAGGAAAAGGCTTAGCAGTAGCTGTAGTCTTTCCTGATCACAACTTATAGGGGACTGTTATGGTTTCAGGAACAGCCAGACAGAGTACCCATATGCATTGGAATTTTCAATATCAGATTCATCCAGGTCAGAGTCATCAGAGATATTGTGGAACAAGAGGAGGATAGGAAGAGCCTCATTATCAGCAGGCTCAAATTCAGATATAGAGGGAAGGATTGAAAGAGACTGGGAAGAATTGTCAACCAAGAGCGTCTCTGCCTCTAGGTTGACTGTTCTTTTCCCAGCTGCTCTTTTGGATCATCTCCTTCAACCTGTGGGTTGCTACAGACTCAAGAATGATGACCTATTTGACCACAGTTGTGGCAACCTTGGCACAAAAAGATTTTGTGAGATCATGGTAAGAATGCAAGGACCACGAGAAGATGAACCAGAGTTAGAAGTAGCTCAACCTTCCCTAACAACTGCTCCAGAATGGGTAAGGTGCATGTCCTGCAACAGCGTCTTTATGCTCTTCATGGAGGAAAGCATAGCCTTATGGGCTTTTAAGTGAAGGCACAGAAGCTGGTCAACCTTGAGAGCTTGAGTACAAGCCATGTAAGCTTCATGGGCTGTCAGCTTTCTGCTTGTTATCAGTTGCTATCCTCCATGTAGAATCTGTCTGCAAACTCAGCTAGGGTCTCCTTTGGCTTGAAAGCAATGTGCATGAAGGCGTCCTTCTTTTCTTCCAAACTAAGGTCACCACCAAACTTGTCAATCAGAAACTGCTTCATATCTTCCCACGTCTCAATGGTGGGTAGTTCAGGCACCACTACCTCTTGGCAAGTCAGATATAAACAGGTCAGAATATTTTCTTTCTTAACTTTGTCTGATGCTTGTCTCATGGCAGTTTTTTAGATAGTTAGGAAAGCTGCAATGATCAAGGTTCTGGAGTCAAAGACTTGCTTAAAAGTAGGCTTGAAGTGTGCTTTGGGAGTTGGATCACCATTGTTGCTATTGAGTACGTTTATACACGGGGAAAATTCTGCTTTGGATTCAGAGGGGAGCTGTCTAGCCCATAGCTGATGAACACTCTCTTCAAGGGTAGTCAGGTTCTCAACAGTGCGGGCACCTGTACTGACAGCTTGAGTGGTCTGTTGTTCAGTAGCATCTAAGCGTTGACCTTGGGTGGTCACTATTGTGGAGAGCTCAGTCAGTTGAGAAGTAAGGGATGGCCTCACTGAGAGGCAAGGGGTGAACCTATCATTCACAGAGTTGATCATGTCATTCATCTCTTGTACGTCTCTATCCAGTTCAATATGTCCTACTTCAATTGATCCATCTTATTAGCTAGGGCAATTAGTTCCCTAGCGCATTGGATTTGAGGAGCTCCTGATAAGCCATGGCAGCAACCATCTTCATTAACAACCCCAACTGGACTAGCAGCAGTTGCCATCATTTCACGTAGGGTGGCAAGTTCTTGCTGTAGCTCCACAACTTGAGCAGTCAATTCAAGCACCTGGGGGTCCGGTTGAGGAGCTTCAGCAGGATGTTCTTGACTGCAAGTAGTTGTATGTAGTTCTCAAATAGCGTCCCAATTTCTTTGCTCTCAATCTGCCAAATCATCAGAAGGGGGAGAGGGCGGAACATCTGGCTTGGGCATAGCTAATTCATTCACTTGACTCTGGAGTTTGGCTATAGCAGCAGCGGTGGCAGCTCTTTCACAATAAAACACCGCACTGAGTTCATTAAGGCCGTTAACAGCAAAGTCTGCTACCTGCTGTAGTTGCTCAAAGGAGTATGTGCTGGATGCATTGGGCTGTTCCATGAGTTGTTTTAAATTGGTGAGATAAGCGTTTAAAGTGAAACCTGCTTGAGTTTGCCAGGGTTGTTATAGCTGATGAAACTTGTATAGATGCTCTCTCACATATTTGGGGATGGACTGACAAATTTGTTTGATAAATTTAACCAAACAGGTCTGGGAGGTAACATAGTTGCGCTGATTGTCAGATATAAAGGAAAACAGGTAATGGATCCACTGTTGGTAGGCAGCAAACTGGTCCCAGTGATGAGTAACTGCTGCTTGTAGAGACAAGATTTCTTGGACGTGAAGCCCCAACACCATTTGATGATGGGCCAAGGCAGGCTGCACAAAGGAAAATAGTAAGTGTTCAGCAGAGCCAGCCGCTTAGAGGAGATGCTGTGGAAATTGAGGAGCCACAATTAAATTGTAGTATTCATCCTGACTGAACTGCAGCTGAAGGTGAGGGATGGCTTCTTCATGAGGCTATCCCAAGGGCTACCAACATCACTTGTTCTAAGTCAGGGGTACCCATGGGGTAAGCAACTAGGCGGGGATCATTCCCAAGGCTCAGTACAGTAGGGGTAATAGGCTGGTTGGCAATATCTTTCTCAATAAAAGGGCTAGTAATTTTAGGTGAAATCAACTCTTGTATAGGCAGAGGCAAAAGACCTGAAAACGTGGATGCAAAAGGGATAACCAAGAGGCTTTCAGCCCCTGTAGTGAGCACCATTTTTGTTGTGTTCTGAGGTGCGGCACAGACACACAACAGGAAATCCTAACCTTAGTATTGGATTTGTACTAAGTCTTGGTTAGATGACAGGGAAGGCTATGTGTTTACCTTGCGGCCCTGGAGGAATAATCTCTACTAGTTGTGGCTAGAGAGAGGCGCAGAAGTACAGAAGACACAAAGACACAAAGACAAAAATGTGAATAGAACTTAATTTTTATTGGTGAATATGGAATGTAATATATAGTGGTTAGGAATACCACAAAACACTACCTGGATGGTAGGATCACTTGCCATCAGCATGAGGGGGGAGAGTGAGTTGCGCAGGATCAAGAAACCAAAAAATTGTACTTCCTGATTCAGTCATCAACTCATTTTGAGAGGCAAAAGCAAAAGCAAGAGATTTTTCTTCAAAATGGCCCACCAAAGGCAAAATCAAAACATGGTGAATAGCAATATTCACAACAAACACCAAACCCTGGGTCACATCAGAGGGCTTAACCTCTTTGAGATCATGAAACAGAAGGTTTGGTGGCTGTGCATGCATCAAGACATCTTGGATCTCCTCAAAACGTGCATGCTGTGCAAAAAGAACACGTTCAAACCTGCACCCCCCAAGTCTGTCCTGCCCATCAAGGAAATGGAACCCTTTGAGTAGTGGGCCCTTGACATTGTGGGGCCACTTCCCAAAGACAGACTGGGAAAGAAGTACATTATCACTGCCATTGACTACTTCACTCACTGGCCAGTGGCCTTGGCAACAACTAACCATACCACCACCATCATCATCTGCTTTATTGGCAAGTAAATTGGGGCCTGCTTTGGGTAACCCAAACTTCTCATCACAGATGGCAGCCCCAAACTTGTTGGGCATGTCATGAAAGCGTATTGCGCCAAGAACACACTCCAACGTATAGTTACAACCCCCTACCATCATCAAGCCAATGGACGTGTGAAACAGTTAATTGGCTCATTGGTTCAACTACTTGCCAAGCTCTCACAAGAGCACCCCAACACCGCATGGACTGAACACGTGCCCACAGCTCTACTTATTCTGAAAGCAAGAATCAACAGGGGCACAGGGTTCAGCCCCAGCATCCTGGCCTTTGGGACGCCTGACAGTCTGACAGGAGTTGAACAGGGAAAGCTATAATCCAAGGTTCCCAACAAGCCTTCCCTGGTAACAACCCCATCTTTAAGTCAATGGCGTGCCAAAGCCCTGGAAATTGAACACAAGCGGATTGAAGGAGGGACAAAGCGCCTCAAATCTAGATACGCCGTAGGTGACCCCATCTACACCCTCAATCCCAATTCCGCCAAGTTGGAGCCCAACCACCTAGGGCCCTTCAAGATAGCCGCTGGCTATGACAATCATACTTATCAACTCAAAGACGCCCAAGGAAGTACCAAGAAGCTTCACCATGATTGCTTGCGCCCCTTCTTTGCCATCCCCACACAAAGGCTGTTTGTGCAGACCTTCCCAGACTTTCCGCAGACTCTGGTCTTGGTGTCTGACAAGGAGCAGGGGGCAAGGGGGGGGTGTTGCAACCAAGTTTCCAGACTTGCCTGCTAACGTATCTTACAATACACAGGGGGCGCTCAATGAGTTGCCCCTTGACATGTATAATGACATGAATTAATCTGATGGCAATATCAAATGGTGGGTACTTCATTCTAATTAGGAGCGTGACCAATTTGACTTGCTGATCCCTGCACAAGTTATTCCTCAGCTTTGAACCTTACATGGAACTTTCCACTATGCCACCCCCATGTGGCCTTGTTGCTTTCCCCATATGGTATATTAATCACAATATTCCACAATAAACAATACCTTATTCTTATTATTCTGTCCTTTCCATTGGACTGTTGTCTTCCCCAATTCTAAATACTGAATCCTCATTGGTTCAGTTGCAACACCAGTGAGTCAAGTGCTGCCATCATCAAATAGTGCATAATGTATGATTTTTTGTCATAATTATTTGGGCAGAGATATGACAAGTCCAGATTTTCAAGGGCTATTTGAGCAACCCCAGATTTGACCCATTTTTTATCAATGACAGCATTTAAATTGTCTATTTATTTCAAGGGTTTGACAGTGGTTCTTTGCTGGTTTCAGGCCTTGCAAGGGTGTACTATTCCTTCTATTTGGTTTTCTACCGTAACACCTCTTCTCAGATAGCTTCTCATCAAGCGTGAACAAGATGGCATTCAACTTTTGCTTGAGGATGATAAGGGTGCAAATATATTTACTCTCCCTTTTATTTGGAAATAAGAACACATAGGGGACATCATACATGTTTCTCTGACTGTGGATAGTCCAAAGCTGGTGAAATAGCTTTGGGCAGCATAAAAAAAGTCCTATCTGCAAACCAGGTGCCACACTTGAGAAGGTGTGTGAGATCTTTCTGAGTTGAAAAGCGCATAATGCAGCTTGCTGCTCCTTGTCCATCATCATGCGGGAGGGATTGTTCTCAAGCATGGTTACCTTTTGGTTTTCAGTGAGCACAAGCTCATCAATGCTCCTAGCACTGACTCCAAGATCTGAATCAACTGGGCATTAGTCAGCTATGTATTGCTAGAGTTTGGTTTCCTATCCAACTTCATCTCTCTTATTTTCATTTGGATTTAAAAGGGCATGAGTGACCAGCTCATAAGAATCCATGTCCTTATTGAGTGAGACACCTCAGTGCAGGAATCAGCACATGAGATAATAAAGTATCTCATCAGAGCCCAAACTGAAATTTTCAATGGTGAGCTCCTCAACCTGTGTAAAGCCTATGACAGACAATTGTGCAGGGAAGTCAGAACTATCACACAGGTAGCAATGATGAGTCTTATTCATCTTCTGATCACTGCAAGTGAACAGGAAGCCATATTTGACAAAGCCAGCACCCCTCTTCTTAGTCATGATGAAAAAAGAGTCAGTAAAGACATCAGGGACTTTTCATTGCCCATTTTCATTGCAGATATTGACAACTGCATATAAATTTCACTCTAGGATGGGCTTCTTCTCTGATGCAACTAAGCCATTGTTGTGAATACCGCTATTCACCATGTATTGATTTTGCCTTTGATGGGCCATTTCAAAGACAAACCTCTTGCTTTTGCTTTTGTCTCTCAAAATGAGTTGATGACTGAATTAGGAAGTACAATTGTTCAGTTTTGTGATCCTGCGCAACTCACTCTCCCCCCTCATGCTGGTGGCAAGTGATCCTACCATCCTGGTAGTGTTTTGTGGTATTCCTAACCACTATATATTCCATTTCACATTCACCAATAAAAGTTAAGTTCTATTTACATTTTTGTTGTTGTGTCTTCAGTACTTCTGCGCCTCTCTCTAGCCACAACTAGTAGAGATTATTCCTCCAGGGCTGCAAGGTAAATGCATAGCCTTCCCTGTCATCTAATCAAGACTTAGTACAAATCCAATACTAAGGTTAGGATTTCCTGTTGTGTGTCTGTGCCGCACCTCAGAACACAACAAAAATGGTGCTCACTACAGGGGCTGAAAGCCTCTTGGTTATCCCTTTTGCATCCACGTTTTCAGGTCTTTTGCCTCTGCCTATACAAGAGTTGACTTCACCTAAAATTACTAGCCCTTTTATTGAGAAAGATATTGCCAACCAGCCTATTACCCCTACTGTACTGAGCCTTGGGAATGGTCCCCGCCTAGTTGCTTACCCCATGGGTACCCCTGACTTAGAACAAGTGATGTTGGTAGCCCTTGGGATAGCCTGTTAAGGAGCCATCCCTTGCCTTCAGCTGCAGTTCAGTCAGGATGAATACTACAATTTGACTGTGGCTCCTCAATTTCCACAGCATCTCCTCTCAGAGGCTGGCTCTGCTGAACACTTACTATTGTCCTTTGTGCAGCCTGCCTTGGCCCACCATCAAATGGTGTTGGGGCTCCACGTCCAAGAAATCTTGTCTCTACAGGCAGCAGTTACTCATCACTGGGACCAGTTTGCTGCCTACCAACAGTGGATCCATTCCCTGTTTTCCTTGGTATCTGACAATCAGCGCAACTCTGTTACCTCCCAGACCTTTTTGGTTAACTCTATCAAACAAATGTGCCAGTCCATCCCCAAATATGTGAGAGAGCGTCTACACAAGTTTCATCAGCTAGAACAACCCTGGCAAACTCAAGTAGATTCATCTTTAAACGCTTATCTCACCAACTTCAAACAACTTGTGCAACAGCTCAATGCATTTAGCATGTATTCATTTGAGCAACTACAGCAGGTAGCAGACTTTGCTGTTAACAGCCTTAATGAACTCAGTGCGGTGTTTGATTATGAAAGAGCTGCCACCGCTGCTGCTATAGCCAAACTCCAGAGTCAAGTGAATTAATTAGCTATGCCCAAGCCAGATGTTCTTCCCTCTCCCCCTTCTGATGACTTGGCAGAGTGAGAGCAGAGAATATGGGACGCTATTTGAGAGCTACGTACAACTACTTGTAGTCAGGGACGTCCTGCTGAGGCTCCTTAACCTGACCCCCAGGTGCTTGAATTGACTGCTCAAGTTGTGGAGCTACAGCAAGAACTTGCCGCCCTATGTGAGATGATGGCATCTGCTGCTAGTCCAGTTGGGGTTGTTGACAAAGATGGTTGCTGCCCTGGCTTACCAGGAGCCCCTCAAATTCAATGTGCTAGGGAACTAATTGCCCTAGCTAACAAGGTGGATCAATTGAAGCGGGACCATACTGAACTGGATAGAGACATACAAGAGATGAATGACTTGATTGACTCTGTGAATGATAGGTTCACCCCTTGCCTCTCAGTGGGGCCATCCCTTACTTCTCAACTGGCTGAGCTCTCCACAATAGTGACCACCCAAGGTCAACGCTTAGATGCTACTGCACAACAGACCACTCAAGCTGTCAGTACAGGTGCCCGCACTGTTGAGAACCTGACTACCCTTGAAGAGAGTGTTTGTCAGCTATGGGCTAGACAGCCCCCCTCTGAATCCAAAGCAGAATTTTCCCGCGTATAAACTTACTCAATAGCAACAATGGTGGTCCAACTCCTGAAGCACACTTCAAGCCTACCTTTAAGCAAGTCTTTGACCCCAGAACCTCGACCATTGCAGCTTTCCTAACTATCTATAAAACTGCCATGAGACAAGCATCAGACAAAGTTAAGAAAGAACATATTCTGACCTGTTTACATCTGACTTGCCAAGAGGTGGTGGTGCCTGAACTACCCACCATTGAGACGTGGGAAGATATGAAGCAGCTTCTGATTGACAAGTTTGGTGGTGACCTTAGCCTGGAAGTAAAAAAAGGATGCTTTTATGCATATTGCTTTCAAGCCTAAAGAGACGCTAGCTGAGTTTGCAGACAGATTCTACATGGAAGGACAGCAACTGATAACAAGCAGACAATTGACAGCCCATGAAGCTTACATGGCTTGCGCTCAAGCTCTCAAGGTTAACCAGCTTCTGTGCCTTCACTTAAAAGCCCATAAGGCTATGCTTTCCTCCATGAAGAGCATAAAGACGCTGTTGCAGGACATGCACCTTACCCATTCTGGAGCAGTTGTTAGGGAAGGTCAAGCTACTTCTAACTCTGGTTTGTCTTCCTGTGGTCCTTGCATTCTTACCATGAACTCTCAAAATCCTCCTTGGCGCCAGGGTTGCCACAACTGTGGTCAGATAGGTCACCATTCTTGAGTCTGTACCAACCCACAGGTTGAAGGAGCTGATCCAAAAGAGCAGGCAGGAAAAGAGCAGTCAACCTAGAGGCAGAGACGCTCTTGGTTGACAATTCTTCCCAGTCTCTTTCAATCCCTCCCTCTATATCTGACTCCAAGCCTGCTGATAATGAGGCTCCTCCTATCCTCCTCTTGTTCCACAATATCTCTGATAACTCTGACCTGGATGACTCTGATATTGACAATGCCAATCCATATGGGTACTCTGTCCTGGCTGTTCCTGAAACCATTACAGTCCCCTATAAGTTGCAATCAGGAAAGACTACAACTACTGCTAAGCCTTTGCCTGAAGCCAAAGAAGTTGTCTCTTGCCCTTACCTCACTCAGGCTAAGAGGTCCCCTGTGCTAGTGGAGTTGTCAGAAGAAGCTGCTGAGGTTGCTGATGCTGTCTTCAAGAATGTATCTGTTTTGCTCCCTCTCCAAACTGTTTATAAGGAGTTCCCAGGATTAAGATGCATGATTGAGAAGTGGGATAAGGAACTAGCAGAGGCTCAAGATATCTTGGCTGTCCTTCCACCCTTTGGTTGCACTACCACTTAAGTAGAGATATCCATTCAAAAAGTGAAGATCAAGGCTGTTTTAGACACTGGCTTGCCAGTCAACGTTGTCTCCTCCAAGCTTGTGAAGAAACTCAAACTTGCCCCTGACCTTAATTATCACCAGTTGTATGGCACAGCTGGACTGTCTATGACCCGCGCCATAGGGGCGTACTCTGCTCTACCCATGCGGTTTGGCAAGCTTCTCCTAGCTGCGCCAGCAGTTGTCTTGGAAAACAAGAGTTACAATCTCTTAGTTGGCACTCAGTTCCTTAGGGAATATAATGGGATAATCAACTTGAAAGATGGTTACCTCTCTATTCTGGGATACAAAGTCCCTCTGATCTTTGAAGAGCTGGTTAAAGTTCCTGGGAAACGTCTCAAGACATGTGCCTTGGAATATCCCACTGGGGTTTTCAACCTCAAATATTGCACCCACTCTTCAAACATGAAATGTCCACCCATGGCTTGTCCTGCGTCTGAAGGGATCCCTCTCCTAGCCACGTCTGCTGTCACCATCCCCCCTGGCTCCCAGGCCATCCTAGACTCCCAGATATCATATGAACTACCTGAACAAACCTTCTTGGAGTTGTACTCTCCCCCCTCATTAGGGCGCAACAAACCTTATCTCTGTCCTGGAATCCTAGATGTCTCCCATAAGGACCCTGTTCAATTGTTGGTAGCCAACCTGACTGCACTCCCCATGACTGTGTCTAGGGGGCAGGTTGTTGGATATGGCAAGTTGTTGAGCGCTCCTGATGTCCTGTCTCTTCATCCCTTTGGCACATTCCAAGATTTTAACCTACCTGAGGATGAACCCCAAGTCCTATCCTTGTTCACTGTGCAAGACTTTCCACAACTGTCCCCAGTTCAACAGAAAGAGGTGCTAGACTTGCTAGACCAATTTTCTGACATCTTTGCTAAGGACAGTACCAACTATGGGTTAGCCAAAGGTGTTATCCATCAGATTGACACTGGCAACGCTCCTCCCTTCTGTGCTAAACCATATTGCTGCAGCCGTGTAGAGGACGCCCAGGTGTCTAAAGAGCTCAAACAACTGTTGGACGCAGGGCTGCTGGCACCTTCCCAAAGTCCTTGGGCATCCCTGCTACTCATCTTAAAGAAGAAAGATGGAGGTCATTGTATTGTGATGGACTACCGCCAATTGAACTCTTTGACCAAGAAGGACTTGTACCCCTTGCTGTGTATCGATGATGCTCTCTGACGTCTTGGAGGCTCTAAGTTTTTCTCTGCAATGGATCTGGCATCTGGATACTGGCAAGTTGATCTGTTGCCCAAGGATTGCCAAAAAGCCGCGCTCATTACATCTGAAGGGCTTTTTGAGCCTACTTGCATGCCGCAGGGACTCTGCAACGCCCCAGCCACCTTCCAAAGGGCCATGGACTCCATCCTCTATGCACTTGAAGTTGTTGTGCGTCCTAGTATACTTGGATGATATAACAGTTTTCAGCGCTACCTTCACCAACCACCTGGCTCATCTCAAAGAGGTGTTCCTAAAGATTTGGGAGGCTGGCCTCAAACTAAAACCTTCCAAGTGCGCCTTCTTCAAAGAGCGTCTTGAATTCTTGGGCCATGAAGTAACCCAGACAGGGATTTGCCCAATGACTAAGAAGGTTGAGGCCATTGACAAAATGCTTCTGCCCACCAACCTGCAAGAGGTACAAGTCTTTCTAGGGATGATGGGCTACTACAGACAGTTTATCCCTGACTTTGCCAATACTAGTGAACCTTTAGTCCAACTGTTATGTAATGTTCCTTTTGAATGGACCGCCAGTCAACAACAAGCCTTTGAGACCCTTAAGCAAAAACTCAAAGAGGCGCCAATCCTTGTGTATCCCGACTATGATAAGGAGTTCATTCTATACACTGACGCTAGTGATCTTGCTATTGGAGCTATTCTGGCCCAACTAGATAACAAGGGTGTAGACCATCCTGTGGCTTACACTTCCTGCGTGCTAAACAAGCATGAGAAGAATTATAGTGTCACAGAGAAGGAGTGTCTTGCTGTGTTGCATGCAGTCAAACAGTTCTGCCACTACGTGTATGGTACCCATTTCACAGTTGTCACTGACCACGCTTTGCTTAAATGGTTACAACAACTTAAGGAGCCAGAAGGGCGCTTAGCTAGATGGGCCCTACGTCTGCAAGGTTACAACTTCACTGTGCTCCACTGCCCTGGGATTCAACATCAGAACGCTGATGGGCTATCCAGAATGCCCATTCTTGCTTTACATCCTGCAGAGGCTGACCGGTTGTATGAACTAATTGGATACCCTTCTTCTTGGGAAAGTGAAACAGAAGAGGTCCAACTGGCTTTGTCCAAGCTATCCAAAGATACCCTCATATGCAACAATCAACTCTTCAAAAAGGTACAAGATCAGTATCTGCCCTATGTATGACCCAGTCTTTGCCTCTTGTTGGTGTTGCAAGCTCACAAAGAGACTGGGCATGGAGGCATTGCTAAGACTTTTGACTGGCTTCAAAAGAATTACTTCTGGGAAAACCTTTGCCTGCTAATCCCAGACGTCATAGCTAGTTGCCACAACTGCCAGCTGCAAAGACCTCAAGCTGCTGCCCACAAATTCAAATTAGTTCCCCCTCAACATGCTTTTCATACTGTCAGCATTGACGCGGTAGGTCCTCTCCCCCGTTCACGTTCTGGGTGTTGCTTTATCCTGATTGCTGTTGATCACTTCAGCAAGTGGGTAGAGGCTTGCCCTACAAAGGACATCACGGCTAAGACAACTGCTGCTTTCCTGTTACAAGATGTTTTCTACCGCCATGGCTGTCCTCAAGTGTTGCTCTCAGATAATGGGACCAACTTCAATGCCAAGCTGGTAACCTCTGTTGTCAAAGCTTTGGGGTCCCACCAGTCTTTCTCTGCCCCCTACAACCCTTCTACCAATGGGGCAGTCAAGCGTGCAAATTCAACACTAGTCTCCATCATGAGAAAGCTTACCTACTCTGACGCTGCTAATTGGGACCTATACTTACCTGCTGCTCTCTTTGTGTATTGCCTTAGCAAGCATTGTGTCACTGGGTACTCCCCCTTTGCTATGCTGTATGGGCAAGAGGCTACTACCCCATTGCTCTTGGGGGCCCCCTGCTTTCCTCTGATAAGGCCATGAATCCTGACAACCACATCAAGGATCTAGTCAACCGCATAATTGATATACAGGCCACTGCCTACACTTCTGCATACAAGACTAAGATGCTTGAACTTTCTCCTGATAATGCTGGATGCTCCCCCTTGCCTGAATTTGATGTTGGCAACCATGTTCTTTACTACCAACATAGAGTAGGTGGGCGCGCGCATAAGCTGGACACACTGTGGATTGGCCCTCTGGAAGTGACCTTCAAACAAGGGTCCAAGTAC
Organism: Entomophthora muscae; assembly: GCA_014839935.2. Taxonomy (NCBI): domain Eukaryota; kingdom Fungi; phylum Entomophthoromycota; class Entomophthoromycetes; order Entomophthorales; family Entomophthoraceae; genus Entomophthora; species Entomophthora muscae. The sequence continues at coordinate 10,010 of QTSX02005023.1, read as the reverse complement.
ACTGTGAAGCTCCTCTCCAGTGGTTGTCCTTTTGCTTGAGTGCATGCCAAGTTCCTCCGCAAATACCACCCCCCTAAGGCCAATCTAGGGGAGGGCAATGTTGTGAATACCGCTATTCACCATGTATTGATTTTGCCTTTGGTGGGCCATTTCAAAGACAAATCTCTTGCTTTTGCCCTCTTGAAATGAGTTGATGACTGAATCAGGAAATACAATTGTTTGGTTTCTTGATCCTGCGCAACTCACTTGCCCCACTCATGCTGGTGGCAAGTGATCCTACCGTCCTGGTAGTGTTTTGTGGTATTCCTAACCACTATATATTCCATTTCACATTCACCAATAAAAATTAAGTTCTATTCACATTTTTGTTGTTGTGTCTTCAGTACTTCTGCGCCTCTCTCTAGCCACAACTAGTAGAGATTATTCTTCCAGGGCCACAAGGTAAACACATAGCCTTCCCTGTCATCTAACCAAGACTTAGTACAAATCCAATCCTAAGGTTAGGATTTCCTGTTGTGTGTCTGTGCCGCGCCTCAGAACACAACAGCCATGGTCATTGAAGTTGTGATCAAAGCCTTTTTCATGATTATCTTTTTCATTGAAATAGAACTGCTGTTCCTATTTGTCTGCTGAATGGACAAAGAGAGAGTGGGGAGGGGTGAGGCTGTCAGCCTCAGGCTCAGAGAAAGGTGTGGGGGTCTTGACAGGCATTTTTCTTAAAAAGCTGCTTATTGAGAGTATCCTTGACCTTTCTGGCCTTGATGAAAGTATGCTTTTTCTTAGGGGCCTTAGTGTTGGCTTGCTTTTCTTACTTGGGAGGCATCTAAGAATAAATTAGTATTAAAAAGGTTCAAACTTGTGTGCAACTTTCAAAGTAAAAAATGAGAATGTTTTTAATATAAACATATAAAGTGTTATTATGTATTCTTTTAGCATGGCTCTCAAAATATATGATATCAAAAGATGGGAAACCCTTTTATTCTAAAAATATTTCTTTTGGCAGTAGCAAAAGTATGCAACTCTTTAAGTTTTTTGGCTGCAAATGTGTTTCTAGATGCCAGATTTGATACACCAGATTTGAGACAGGGTTGGCCAAAAACATTGGGATCCTGCATATTCAATATTTGATAAATCTACAGCAGAGCTATCACAACTGGGCCAAGAGATAGCCCCTGAATATATCAAAGTTTATTATGTGATAAGGAATAAACCCAGTATATGAAACATGGTTTTTTAATTTCTGTGTTACAGGGAGATAGTATCATCAAAGTGGCATTAATTTGGGTTGATTTATCATATGAGGTCTCAAATTAATACCACACTTTATTCCTAGCTAATAATGGAACGTCCCAGATTCACCACAAGAAGTACAGTAACTTTCAAACCTGTTGAGATAAAAAAATCTCAGTCTAAAAAGGGAATCAAAAATCAAAAAAAAAATATTGAACTACACTAGATTTGGATCCACTTTGACTTTGCTTTTAGACCAAGCTGCTTTCATTTTTAGACTGAGATTTTTTGTTTATCTCTGCAGGTTTAAAAATTACTGTATACTAACTATTAGCTCTTGATGCCATCTTTTGTGATGGTATTATTAGGGCATTCACCAAGTAACTTTATACCCCAACCCCCTTACTCAGACAACACCCTTTCTATTCTGATCCATGATAGCATTTATGTGATGCAGGTTTTCAAGATGCTTATTAGAAACCAGCATGTAGAAATCAACAGCCTAATCATCTTTAGCAAGCTTCATTTGATTCTGCTATAGTAGATCCTAACCCTATTGCAGAAACCTTTGGATACAGCGCTTTCAAGATGGCATACAGCACTAGGCAGGGTAGCAGCAGATACAGACACAGGCCAGGCCACCAAGCCTGCAGGTAGGGCCCACTACTCAACTGGAGCTTACTTGATAGTATAAGAGAACCAAAAGCCATGCAGAGGCCAAGGGCCAGAATCAGGAATCACAGGATCTATCAACCCAGCAAGGTAATATATAATCCCCTGAAGATCCAGGTAGGTGTGATTTCATTGAAAGTATCTGGATCATGCAGGCGGTTGGGCCAGGCATGAGAGGTGGGGGCATTGGTACTAAGCAGGCAGGCAGATCTTTGTACTTATTCAGGGACAGACATGGTTGCACTGTGTACCAGGTCCCTTTCTGGTTAAATTGTCCAGGCTTGCTAGCTATTACTTAAGGGCCAGCAAGGAGAATGTTCTCTAAGGTAAGCTCAGAATAGGCCAGGTTTTCAGGGTATTCAGTGGAATGTACTGGGACAAAGAGAGCACCAGTAAGACATAATAGCTTGGGTAAGGGTCTGCAGGATCTGAGGGTAGGCTGGCAGGAGCAGCAGGGCCTGTGGGGGTGGTAGTTAGATGGTAGAAAACAAGAAGTAGGTAGGGTAAAATTTGGTTGAACTAAAGATTCATCAAAATTTATTACCAGAATGATGATAGGGTCTGGCTTTGTCCTGGCAGGGTATAAATACAACCTTGCTAGGCCTCATTTTTAGTTTGGGGCTGCAAAACCTGAGTGGGTTAGTGTTGGTAATCTGAGAGGGGCAAGATGACATCAGGCTCAGATAGGTCATCAATAGCTGTTGTTAGGAAATAGATATCTAAACCTTTATGCTTATCAGTCTGGTTGTCAAGATTGGTTGGGCCTGCAAGACACGTGCTATCTCCTAGTTCTTGGACAAACTTGGGACATCTCTCATTGGTAGAATCTTGAGACTCTTTACCCAAACCGCTGGTGACATAGGTTACTGCTTTGGAGTAACTTCTGGTGTCATGTGGCGCCTTTTTGCTTATGATTTACTGTAGACTTGGTAAAGGTTTTGACATTGGTGGGCTTTTATTCAAACAACCTTCAGATTTGAGCCCAAGAAAACGTGGGTAGGTGGGCATCTGTTTCCCTGGGCTGGCAGGCCACAAGGGAACTGGGTAGGGGTTCAGGCCTTTATTTTGATCTTGCTTTAGGATGAGAAGTAAAACGTGACTTGTGACAGAAATAATAGTTTGGTAAGGTATTGGGTGGTGGGAGTTGGTTGCTGGTATGTCTCATATCGAGATAAGGGGAAGCTTGGATCTGCCCCTCAATAGTTTTTGGTTTAGGGATTCTTAGCATCTAATATAGCCTTCAAAGGTCGAGACATGCCTTCTGATAGGGTTACAGGGGATAACTCTCTAAATAGTGGTTTCTAAGCAGGACCTTTTAGATGCAGTTTGTGAGTTAGGCGTTGGAGTGATATTCTTCCCAGAGGTACCCCTACACTACTATTTTTGGTTAGGCTTGGATCCACAAACCAACTTTGGACATGATTGCTTAGTCCAGAGTTGTAAACTTTTTTTTGGCTTGATTATGTTTGTTTCTGGGGTTTGATAAAAAAATTAGGGCTTAGTTTGTAATCTTATCAGTAGGGTTCAGGTGAGTAAGGAATTGTAAAAATTGATTTCAAATATGCTCATGATAGCTTTACATGCTGAATGGCCTGAGCAGTTTACTTCAAAGTGTCTGTGGTTTAAAATGTAAATGCTTTAGAAATTATTAGAGCAGGATTTGCATCACGAGTAGAATAGGAAATCTCGTTCTCATAATGTATAATTATTTTTCGAAGAAGTTTATAATTTAGTTTAAATGAATTTAGAATTTATATAAGTACACAGATATATGTGTAAGCTTTAAGATGTTTAAGTTTTACGTATATGAGATATTAAAGGGTCTCCGCGCGAACGCGTCAACCCCACTACCAAAGATTGTCCAGTTGAGTCAGCCGAAGCTGATCATACAAGGCCCCTAACTGAGGTGCAATGTTTTGATGCTCTTGCAGCCATGACCCCTGATTGATCAGGCCATGACCCTGGCAGGTAAGTACCGATTGTGTTGGACTGAGTCGGAGGGTATAGCAGTTTGTTTAATGTTAGTTGTGGGATTATATTTTTAGTTCGGACTTGGGCTCGTTTCATGGCATCATTTAATCGATGGATCTAATCGAATAGGTTTGGCGAGGATGAGTTGGTGGCGAGGCTGGGGCGGAAGGGAGAGCTGGTGGAGTGGTATTGGGGGGCACTGGAGGGGAGAAGGCGATGGCTAGAGTGGGTGACGGATGGCAACTTGGATATACCATTAGTGTGGGACTCTTGGGAATGGAAGGTGGTTATGCTGGTGTCTGGTTCGTCGGGAGTGTGGCAAACGACTGTACCATCGGGAAGGGTGGCCAGGCCCAGCTGCTCTGGAGTCCAGCGGTGCTGTATGGGGGTGATGGCCTGCATCTTGAGGACAGTCAAGACAATCATGACGTTGTAGGCGACAGTGAAGATGGCGTTCATGGTGTGGAAGGCAACATACTTCCCGGGGGTCTCAACCCACAGCATGGTAAGGAAATATGATAGTAGGTTGATGATGAAGAAGATGCGGGTGAGGAGAATAAACATGGTAAACCACTGGGCGTTGATAAGTTTGGCAGTAGCATGGAAGATGGGGCAGAAGTTTTGGGCTATCCGGAAGAACCAAACTCCCATCAGCGTTGGAAATACTGACATCAGCAGCAGGAGAAGCAGCCGCAAAGCAGTAAACCAAACGGCGTCGTTTCCGATCCAGCGGTCGCAGCAGATGACGAGAAACAGCTGCAAGACAATACTGAAACTCAGCGTCACACTCTCAAACACCGCCCCCGCTTTGAATGGCCCAATCACCACGCTGGTTTTGAGGCGCCACACAATGTTGCACCAGGACAGCACCACCATTGAATTAACAATACATGCCGGAAGTAGCATGGCTGCTGAATAAAGCCGCATCACCAACGCATCCGCCGCCATCCACGACAAGACCTGCTCTCCGCCCAGCTGCAGTATTCCCACCACCAGAAGGAAGATCTGAAGCTTTCCTCGGAAGTGGGTACGAGCACAGACAAACCCACACAGAATGAACTGCACCATCAGCAGTAGGAATTTGAGTACGCGAAATGCTACTGTCCAGGCAAACTGAGTCGGCGAATCCAAAAGCAAGGACCAAGGATTGACTTCATTAACCACCACTCCATCCAAGTCCAAATCATGGCCATTGGCAAGAAGGGCAGCCAAGTCGGGCAGTGGAGCGGCGTGATACGTAACGTTCATCCATGGCACGAAGCTAGCACTTGGGGAGTAGATTGTGGAGTCAGGGCTGCCTACAGGAAGACGTTGGCCTACCGCTTGACAAAAGATTATCGAAGAAATGGGGGAAATCCCTTTTAGCCAAGCGGCGTACAGTTGCTAGGAAGTCAGCGAGTGGTGTTAGGTAGTCATGGCAGTTTGCAGTTGGGATTATAACAAGGGAAGTGTAATTTGCTTGGGTTCTCCTTTCCTTGACGCTGTCTAGGTTCAGTTGACAAGTGAAGGGATCTAATTCTGGTGCTATCAAGTGGTGGGTCTCCTGCTTGAAATCGGGTGGTGAGCTCTGGAGGACGCTGAAGGTTTCAAACTCCAAGCCTCCCAGAAGGACTCGCGCAACGGCAGTTTGCAAAAGCACTAGCCTCATACCGCCAGAGGCATGTACCCCACGCTTATATCACACCTCAACCCCCTTTTTGGATTCAATAAGGAGATTCTAGACTTCTAATCGACTGCAGTTCCCATGTTTCACCAACCAAGCTTTAGATGCGGTTTTGCACAAAGAAATGTTCAAATAAAGACATTCACTTTAAAGCTATATAGGAAAATCCCTACTCAAGCTCTCTTCTGATTTCATCTTGTCTTTCATGTAAATATGCTGTTACGCCCTCTAGCCCAAACAAGATACTCCCCATAACTGTACAGTATCTCACTTAAGAAACCCTTTCAACTTTATCTAATTATTGAAATTTCATTAAAAATGGATTTTGGTTTAGAATTTATAGCATTTGATATTGGTATTGTGTAAAAATCAATATGATCAACTTACCCCTTTTGTGAAGTGATAACTGCAATGATTCCACTATCATGTGGTTCGTATTATATGGAATTTGAATCATCAATATTAAGCTGTTTACCTTGAATAGCAAATATTGAACATTTTAAATTGATTTCATCACAATTTAGCTAATTTAAATTAACTATAGACCCAGGAGAGGCACCCTCCTGGCAAGCAATAAAATAAATGCAATCGCGGCTCATTTACTTTCCTCAATCCCGCTATTCATAACCCCTCTTGCCAAGGTTTAGTTTACAATTTAAACGCTTTCGGATGGGAATCATGAACCATCAATTCATTCATACACCCCTGCCAAATCAAATTGAGAACGTGCCCGATTTGGTGATATTTACACCTGCTTGGCTTAAAAATTGTCAAGTCGGAGCTACTCCAACCTTCACAAAATCCTCTCAAAAGAGTTCTTTAAGTTCCATCCGCCTTCCAATAACATCCTCCTAAACATTTATCACCAACTTGCCCAAACCCCCTAACTTCTCATAACCATCAAATCGAAATCCACTTGTTTGGATTAATGTTTGATACCACTGGTTAACATTTTATTTAAAAACGACCTACACATCATCTCGGGCTTTAATTTCCACCAAACAAATATAAGAGCAACCCTATTTAAAAATCACAAATTCCACTTGCATCTCCCAACTTTTCGGTCCCACTTAGCTTCCGATGCTTATTTCTAGGAACATATATTGTATATTATGACGTCACTTTAGATCCTTTAAAATAGGAGTCTACCAATATAAACCCAGGATGATGTCATAAGATCGGAAACAGGTTCCTAGAAACAAGCATGTCGGAAACCAGGTGGGTACCAACCTTTCTCAGCCAAGTTACACCTTTTAAACCCCCACTCATTCTTCTGCAGTTGGTCTGGTCGCTGCGGCTCCATATCTGTTAGCGCCCAGACCGATATGTACAGCTCCCAAAAAGGTTTACCTTTGTACCACCCTGCAGCCATTACCCCAACCCTACATGTTTCCCTTTATCATATCAACCCAATTGTTATAGTCCAATACCATGACAATAACACTATACCCGGCCAACAAGAAATCAACCATAGGTTACAAATGATCCTATTTGGGTTCAGCAAGATAGGAAAGTCAACAGAAGTGGGACCATCTGGGAAAAGCTGGGATAACCCATCTTTAATGCACGTACTAGCTGTAAACGGTAGTGAACTTCATCCCCAGTTGAGATCGGCCAGATGAAACAAAGCTCCCTGGAGTACTGGCTAAACCCTTAAGAGATATATCCAATGTTGCAACCTCTTTAATCACTCCATCCCAGGAAACCATCTCCCCAAGAACTGGCTCAACCACCAACTAAAAGGTGGCACCAATATCAGAGCTATACATTACCTGGAAAAATGTCCAGATCCTAAGAGAAACATGATTGACTCAAGCCCCATAACTGCCAAGATCTACATGGACAGTGTGTGGCTCACCAAAGCACTATATAACTATCCTCTTCTTCATCAGTGAAGTTGCCATTCTCTTTATCAAAAATGTTTCCATCATCTCATTATATTTACCTCCAAGAAGTTTATACACAACAGTGATAGCAGAGATAGGTTTGGATAACCTACCCACTGTTGCAACTGAACCAATGAGGATTCAGTATTTGAGTTGGGGAAGACAACAGGCCAATAGAAAGGACAGGAATAAGAAGAATAAGGTATTGTTTAGTGTAGAATATTGTGATTAATATACCATATGGGGAAAGCCACAGGGCTACAAGGGGGTGGCATAGTGGCGTGTTTCATGTAAGGTTCAAAGCCTAGAAATAACTTGTGCGGGGATCAGCAGATCAAATTTGTAGTGCTCCTAATTAGGAGGAAGTACCCACCATTTGATATTGCCATCAGATTAATTCATGTTGTTAGACACGTCAAGGGGCAACTCATTGAGCGCCCCCTGTGTATTGTAATATACGTTAGCAGGCGAGTCTGAAAACTTGGTTGCAACACCCCCCTTGCCCCCTGATTGTTGTCAGACACCAGGATCAGAGTCTGCGGAAGATCTGGGAAGGTCCACACAAACAACCTTTGTGTGGGGATGGCGCAGCAGGGGCGCAAGCAATCATGGTGGAGCTTCTTGGTATTTCCTTGGGCATCTTTGAGTTGATAGGTATGGTTGTCATAGACCGCGGCTATCTTGAAGGGCCCTAGGTGGTTGGGTTCTCATTTGGCTGAATTGGGGTTGAGGGTGTAGACAGGGCCACCTACGGCATATCTTGCCTCAAGGTGCTTTGTCCCTCCTTCAATTTGTTTGTGTTTGATCTCTTGGGCCTTGGTACACCATTGGTTCAGGGATGGAGTTGTCAACAGGGGGTTTTCTGGGAACTGTAGACTGTAACTTCTCTTGTTCAACTTCTGTCAAACTGTCAGGTGTTCCAAAGGCCAGGGCACTGGGGCTGAACCCAGTGCCTCTGTTAATCCTTGCTTGTAAAATAAGTAGAGCGGTAGGCAGGTGTTCAGTCCATGTGGTATTGGGGTGTTCCTGTGAGAGCTTGGCAATCAGTTGAACCAGTGAGCCATTTAATTGCTCTACTGTCAGGATTCAGAATCCTGACAACATTTTATATCAATTTACTTGATTTTATCATGTTCAAACTCAATTTTAAATAGGTTTTTAATATTAACTTGATTCAATTGTGCCATTTCCAAGTGCTTTTGCAGTCCAATCACATTTCAAACTATCTGTCTTCTTGTGCATAATTGCTGATCCTCAAAAAAATCATATCTCTGCGGCTAGAGAACCAATCTGAATGTTTAAAGGCATTCCTGAAAGCTGAGACCAAGAGGAATCTATTGGTGCCATTATTGAACCACTGTTACATGTTCTAATATACCTTCAAAATGCTATATCCCTCTTGTAGCATACTTTATCCTCTCATTCAAGAATTGATAAGTATAAATTACCTTTCCCTTTCTCTTAACCCTTATCCATCATTCTCCTTATGGTGCTTCAATAAATCTTATGGTTTTTCACTCCTGTCCTTGTCTTTTGAATTATCTTGTCTTGTCTCTTTCTGGATCTTCTTGGGTGAATGATAAGATAATTGGAGTAGTCAATGGTTTGAAGTTCTGGTGGCTCATGGAATCTTATTTCCATACTTCATTCCTGACATCTACGTGGCTGTGAGAATTGGGGAGCAGGTTAAGAGGAAATAAAACCAAGCTCTCAACCACAATAAAATTGCGGTTTCAGCAACAACCAAAAGATTGCTGCCAACAATTCCTGGGAGGCCAAAGGGGAGAAGGAATCAACTGAACACCAAAAGCAACAGGCAAAACCAGAAGGCCAAATTAAACTAACAAATTTTGAACTTTATTAGAGTAGAGAATGATGAAGCAAGGTCTTTTACAACTCTTGCATTCATTTAAGGGATGGGATAGGATTGGGGTGGTAGATTGAATGTCACAAACCAATTGACCAATGATATGAGCAGATACAAATGCATTTCTTGAGGCAGGAAGATCTTGATAAATTTTGAATGGATGTAGTTGAAAGGAAAACTGAACCAAATAACATCAGGAATATACTTTGGATGCAATTATCACTGCTCCTGGCCTCTCTTGCACATGATATTTAATCAGAGGTATCTCTTGGGTGGGTTAGATGGGGGAATCTTCAGAATAATTATAAAATATTAGATTGATGGCCTTTCTTGGGCTTTTTCAGTAACCTTTCAGATAAATATTCAAACATAATTTGGTAGAAATTCCCAAGCATTTGGCAGGAATTGAAGTGGAGGCCTAAGGGGGAGGCATAACTTTACAGTGTCCATTGGCTTGTGGATGGTATGGGGTTGTGGCTATTTGCTGGAGTGCATTCTTGGCGCACTACACCTTCATGAAATGCCCAACAAGTTTGGGGCCCTCATCTGTGATGAGGCGTTTGGGCTGCCCAAAGCGGGCCACAATTTCCTTGCCAATGAAGCAGGTGATGGTGGTGACAGTGTGGTTAGTTGCTGCCCAGGCCACTGGCCAACAGGTGAAGTAGTCAATGGCAGTTATGATGTATTTCTTTCCCAGTCTGTCTTTAGGGAGGGGTCCCAC